>JACDJE010000009.1:2619084-2805193 GCA_016647715.1 Pavo muticus
AGTACCGGCGGTGGGGCGGAGCGGCGCGGCGGGGTGGGTGGGGGCGCTGGTCCCACCGCCCCCCAGCGATCGGCGAAGGCCCTTCCTCCTCCCGGCCCCGCTCCCCGAGACCGAGCTTATCCCGCAGGACCCTGCCCGTGGCTGTCGCTGCGGGCTGGGGCTGCTCCCGTCTCCGTCGCGGGGACCGATGCGGCCATCCCCCGGGGCTCTGCGCCCCAGGGGTGACTCAGCTGCTGCGGCAGAAAATGGGGAGGGGGTACTCAATGCCCCTCACGGCAGAACTCCTGCTCCACCCCATGGGGAGTGCAGGCAGCAGGTGCCCTGCTTCCATGCCGCTTCTCCAGCCTGGCTCTGTCCTGCCCCGCTCTGCCCCCCCAGCCTGGGCAATGCCAGGGGACTCTGACCCCACCGAGGACACCACGTCCTGGTTGGGCTTTGTAGGTGGGTGATGGAGTGATGCCAGAAGCAGTCTCTGCACCGCTGTCACGCAGTGGCATCACGCTGAGCCCCACAATCTGCCCAGCACTCTGCTTCCCTGACCCATGGAAGGCACTTGGGCACGGCGGGGCAGCCACGTCTCCAGCAGGGTGGCTGCATCCCCCAGCAGTCCCCACTGCTCATCCTTAGCACCATAGCAATGCACAGCCCAACCGCAGCAATGCGCTGAGCAGCAGAGATGCCCTCACCCCAGCGGTGATACCCACGGACGTTTGGTGTTGCATCTCTCCTTTTCCAGAACTTCTGATCACTTTGCAAGACAGCTTGCTTGCTTTACGGAATTCCCAGGGAATGTTTTGGTCTCTGAGTGCGAAGACAACATTCTCAGCTGTGTTTGCAGTTGCTTAATGAAATAACAAATCTTCAGCACAGCGCCTTTGGTTCCTGCCAGAAGGACTGAGCTGGCACAGTCCGGGACCCGTGCAGGGCTGGGAAGGGCTGGTGCTGGGTGCCAATGTTGCTGCGAAGGACAGCCCTGCAGGTGTGGATGGAGTGATGTGAGGAGGGAGCTCTTCCCAGGCAAAGGAGGGGTGAAACCAGATTAAGGCAGTATGCGAATACAAGTTTTAAGCCACTAACCGGATCAAACTGCAAGCGATGCCCTTCCCCTGCGCCTATCCCTCCATCGCCGCGGGAGAAGGAGCTTTGTCTGGCACAGCCAGCAGCCGCCCTCCCACATCCAGACCTGCCTTATCTACGCAGCCAGCCTCAGCCTTCATTTAATGAGCGCTCCAGTAGACTGCGGGGAGGGAGCTGCAGCCACGTGAGGCATGGCAGGAGGGCCTTGCTGCGAGCCCAGCCATGCATCGTGGCACCGACCCCGTGTATGCTGCAGGCTGCTGCCCCAGCCCGAGTCCAGCTGTCCTGGCCATACTCAGTGGGATACCACTGCAAAGTCTTGCTAAGCGTGGAGAGTCTAACAGCGAATAAAAGCACTGGGTCATCTGAGCCGGTTTAAATCTTAAATAAGGTTTAAAGATTTCAAGGGTCCCTGTTTAGAAAAAACACGTTCGTTCATTGTCTGTGTCGTAAATCTGCCCATTTATCCTGCTGGAGCTGGATGAATAATTGAAGAGAGGTTTGCGGCTAATTGATTTGCTGATCAGCGGAAAGAAATCATGAATAATTTATCTGACGAATATTACCCAACCATCCATAAAGCTGGTCAGTTACTGAAAATAATTAGTTGCAAACACTTCATTTCTCAGCCAGCGGCTCCGTGCGTTTACTAACACCCCTCGCACTGTGCAGTCCCCAGCAGGAGCAGAACGATGCTGGTGCTGCCCTCCAGAGCAGCCCCAGCACTGTCTCCCCGCTGCTTCCCATGCAGGCTTCACAGTAGGATTCGAACACCCTCCATCGGGAAGAAAGCTTCATTTTGCTCCCAAAGTGTTGAAAAGTGGAAGTGCTAAGCCCCAATCCCACCGCAGCACTCGCATTCCCATCTCAAGGTGACTCCAAAGGGTGTTCAACCGAAGGCCATTTGGTGGCAGAGGAGTCCTGGGCAGCGCTCTGTGTGTGGCACCATCTGCTTCTGCTTCTCCTCCAGCCACAGTTTGGCTGTGTGGTTTAGCCCCACAAAAGGAATCAGCATGCCCAGCCTTCGGTGTAGAGACGCTGCCTCTGTGCTGCACAGCTTGCCTGGCAAAGGGTCGGAGCAGAGTGGATGTATCCCACACTGGCTTCCAGATGTGCTCTGATCCCATTTTTTAATCTGAAGCACTGAAACAGCCCACATAATTCTACTGCTCCTCCTGCACCTGCTTGGCATCCTGCAGCCTTGCAGTACCTGGCTTAGCAAACTGACAGCACCTGTGCAGCCACCTCTGCTGCACTCCAGAGCAGGAGGAAAGAGGAGACCTTGGGCTTTCTCTATAACTACAGTTTATTTTCCACTTCTTTCATGTCAGGATTTCTGAGAAACCAAACCATCTCTGGAGGCTCTTCATGTTATTTGCCTTCCAGCAGAAATCTTACCCGATTCTCCCGTGGCTGCAGATCTGGCAGGGGCAGTTCCCCTCCCTCCGCCTTTTCTACCCCCAAGCCATACACAAGCATCCTCCCCATTGAATAAACATCATCTTTCCCCCAAACATCCTCTCTGAGTGATTTCCTGGGCTCACAAGCATTAGCAAGTTTGCTGTCTCTGGGGCTGGAGACAGCGAGCAACAGGAGCCAAGAGCTGCGTGTGCTCCTTTACCAGGCTGCTGTACTCTGGGAAGGGGAATCCCCTATTCCAAGCAAACTTGGGACAATTTGGAAAGCCCTTCAGAACTCCTACCATGCTTAAATTCAGTGGGAACAGGATGCTGCTCTGAGCACGCAGGCTTGCTGTCCCCATTGAAGTGCAGGGTGCTCCCTTCCAGCCAGAACCACACCAGTTTGTGCCAAACCCTGTGCTAGTTGGAGGAGGGATTCCTGGGAAGCTGAAGGGCTGCCCAGACCCGAATGTGGCCAAAGAGCACCCAGGAGAGAGAGATGGGCCTCAAAGAAACATTGCTGCTGCCTGCTGCAAGCTGGCAGGATGGACCCAGGGCTAATTTCATCACGCAGTGTTTGTAGCCAGGCAGGTGCTTGATTACATCTCTCCTTTTTGTGCTGGCTCTCAGCAAAAGCACACCTGCTGTGCTCTGCATGATGCCCAGTGAGAGGACAGGGCTATGGCACTGTGGGAGCTGGGGATGGAGGCTGCTAGCTGCAGAGTGCTTGTGCCTGGCTTCAGGCTGTGAGTTTGCATGTGGGTCCTCAGAGCCCAGAGAAAAGTGATGTGGAGGTGGAGGATGGGTTCTGAGGCCCAGGCTTAGCAGAAAGGAGGGCAAAAGTTTGCTTGAGACAACCTAATTGATCTTAATGAGACAGGAAGGGCTTTGTGCTGTAAACAGCAGTGTTTGTTTTGTGGGTCTAATGCGATTTCTGTCTGGGTTTGATTACTCTGGGGAAGTCCTCTGGCCTAATAAACAGAGCCATAGGGAATTAGGGCTGATCATTTCAGATGCTGCTCTCAGCCTGAAACAGCGCAGCCTTCCAGGGCGGAGGCTTAGCAGGGAAGAGGGGATGGGAAAGAATTCAATTAGGGGCTAATTACCCGGCTGCTCCAGTGGGCGGGCAGTGCCAGGTGCCTGGGGACAGGTTGACAGCAGGCTGGTACCCCTGGGCAGATGGGAAACTCTCCTCGTGCCTTTTTCTGCAGTTAATAATGATGGAAGCCATGGTTTCCAACACCAGTTTCAAAGGAAAAATTGCTTCTGAAACCCTGGTCATTCGGATGGTGACTTTCCTAGAAAATGCTGCATAATTTCTGCTTTCCTCTAAACTGAGAAATGAGATGATGGCACGGCATTGTGCCTGTTTCTTCTTGGCACCTCCTTAATATGTGAAGGGAAGAAATGACTCTGAATTTCATGGCCACTGCTGGAAAAGTGGCACTCTGGAGAGCCATGAATGCTTCCGCTCAGACATCCCGGTGGAGTGATGTCCCCATCTGCACTAGTGCCAGGCAAGAGATGAGGGAGCTGCCCCCATCTCAGCCTCAGCTGATACACCCTGAGATGCTGAGACCTGCGTGCATCAGCAAAGCCCATCCCTGTTTCAGTGCCATGCTTCCAGCTGCTGCTGCTGCCCTCAGAGGGACGCAAACCACCCGGGTCGAGCGATATATTCTTATGGAGCAGGGAGCATTTGAAGAAAACACAGCAGTTTCTCAGTGCTTTCCTTCCAGACAAGCAAAACTCGGAGACAAATGGCAGCAAGCTCTCCTGCATCAGTAGGAGGGAAAAGAAAATGCTTGCTTGTCTTTTTTAACCTTCCTTCCTTGTTCTGTGTGTGGCCGCTATGTTGCCCTGCACAGCTGTAGGGACCAGGGAAAGCCGTCTCCCCAGTGTGACACCCCAGCCTTGGGGACAGGCAGAGTCTTTTCCCCATTCAAAGTCCTACAAATAGAAGCCAGGAGATCTCACCAAAGCCCCTGCTAAAAGGCGGCGAGCTCGAGCTGCAGAAATTTAGAAACTTTGGTTTTATGGAAGCCAGTTTGACCTTCGTTGTGCCCCCATTTACATTAGGAAGCGGTGTTTAGTTAAATGATGGCTTGCTCCTTTCTCCGGGGGCTTCTTTCTCATTCCAGCGCACACAGAGCGAAATGAAAGTGGTAGAGGAAGCACCAACCTGGCCCTTCCCAACGCTCCAGCACTTAACTCACAGCCTGAGCGACATCTCTTTTTTAATGGAGCTTTCTGTCGGAAGCATCTTAAAGAAGTTGCTATTAGTTCCATTATCACAGAACACAGAGGATAATGAGATCTCAGGTGTAGGCAGGCACTACAGAGCACAGCCACCTTGCTTCCCCTCATGCAGGGCTTCGTGCCTTGCCCCAGTAGGGTTCTCCCATTAAAGCAGAATGGCTTTAAGTACCCCAAGAGGCTCCCTCCATTCACACGCTGCAGATCAGTCTTCTGTGTCAAAAACCCATTTAAAGTTCCCCAGCAAAATGCATGGATTAGCAAGGTTCGGTTGTATTAATTCTTTGCTCAGACGTCCCAAGGATGAGCAAGCACAGGATCCTGCCCGTGCACTGCTCCCTTTCCTGGGGAGCGGAGCGCTGGCAGCGAGCGGTGCTCTCACAAGTAGGTTACTGGCTCTCTGTGCGGGGAAAATGAGTTTATTTGCCGTGGAGAGGATGGTGAATTTGCATCTCAATGAGCACTTTTTCCTGGAAGGAATTTTCCATTGTGGGACTAAGAAATTCTTCTCTCGGGTGGACTGCCCCGAGCCTACCAGCCCTGGCAGCAGCCCTGCACATATGGAGCAGGGCAGGACAGCCCAGCCTGGACACAGGGCAGTGGAGGGTGCCCAAAAAGCATTAGGAGGAGCTAAAAAGCAATGAATGAAACCAGCCCCCCAACTAGTCATTTCAGTAGAGATGGGCAGAGCTACCTGGCACCTACCTGAGCCTGAAAACAGTGAAGAATTTGATATTCCTCCCCAGTCCCCCCAGCAGCTGGAACCGGGGAGCGGCGAGCTGTCGCCGCATCAGGGAGATGCTGCTCTGGGAAGGCGCAGATAATCGCGGTGGTGATGAACTGCATGAATCATTTAGAGGGATGTAATCTTGTGCCATATGTTATGTGTCAGTACGCGGAGAATGTGTCACATCCATTAGGATAATGATCTTTTGTTTTTTGCAGAAGGGCCGCTCTCTGGAAGCGGCGGAGCTCGCAGGGCAGAGGTGGGATGCCTGCAGCGCTGCCGTCTCTGCAGTACAAGGGCTGGGCATGATGAGTATGGGCTGCGGGACCCACTGGGCTGTGCTGAGGGAGAGGAGGAACCAGTGGAGCGGGAAGGGAGATGGGGCGAGCACGTACTCCTATCTAAATTAATCATGATCTTATCCATGGGCATCTGTGAGGAGCTCCGGATAGATGCCCGGCCCTGGGTGCACGACAGCCAAACCGATTTCCATGCTCACATCTTCCTTATTTCCTGACAGAACCACTCCAGCCCTGCTCACACAGTAGAGGGGTCATGCCCGCGGGTGGCCATCCCTCCCAAAGCTCCGGGCAGGAATTACTTTTCATTAGCAGCTTTACAGGCTCTTAGGCAGCCAAGCAGCCATGCCTGAAAGACTGCGGGGTGAGCCGTCATTATCGCACAAAGGTAGCTAAGCTCTCAAATCCTATTAGAGGGAAGGGAAGAGCTGCTGTGAGTGGCCTGAGGCAGGGCAGCATCCAGCTGTGGCAGCTGGAAGGGCAGCATCACCTTACCGCAGTGTCACCTTACCACGATATCCCCTCACCATGATGTCCCCTCATCATGACGTCACCTTACCACGATGTCCCCTCACCATGATGTCCCCTCATCATGACGTCACCTTACCATGATGTCACCTCATCTCTTGCAGAGAATGCTTGCACCCTTCCAGAACTATCTGTCCCCCATGGTACCGGTGCTGAGCACTGCCTTAACACACCATCCCCATGCTGCCCCCATTCCCCTGGGTTCTCCTGCCTGCTCTCCCCTCCTTAATAGAGCCAGGACTGAAATCCTAGCCCCCTGGCTCTGCTGTTAAGCAAAGCCATGCTGTGACTTGATTGCTGCTGCTCATTGGCTTGGCTGGTGAAGGTTACAGTGCAAATTAACTATATTTAGCCTTCCAGGTTTTTACAAGACGCTTGATTCAAGCATGAGGTGACATTTTGATTTTTAAACAAAAAGCATGGCCTAACGTCCACAAAGCCCGAGTGAAGAAGCAGAAAAACTGCCCAGGTGAAGAACTGCCATCAGCACGGACTCTGAGCCCACATCTGCAGATGGGAACATCCCTGTGCCATGGGCAGGCAGTGGTGCCAGCATCCCCAGCCCTTCCCAGCCCCACTGCTCTCCACCCCATTTCAGTGAGTGATTCCCATCCCGCAGCAACTCGTAGGGAGTGCAGCGCACAGCGGAGAATTCCAATAAAACTGAATTATTCCAGCGTGAGAAACGTTTCTCCCCACCATTTGTCAAGCTTTATGCATCTTGTTCTGCAGCAAAGACAAATCACCCAGCCATCCATCAGAAAGGGAGAAAACAGCAAAGCCTGTAGAGCGGGTGAGTGGGCTGCATGGCACCACAGCGAGCAGCCGTAGCACATGGTGATGCTTGGCCGTGTGTCCATAGGGAACCTGCTGGTGTGTGCCATTGGGCAGGGCAGTCCTGGGGCAACCTGCTTCCAGAGAATGCTTTTTTGCTTTTTCCTCCTCCTCCTCCAAAAAAGTCACTTTGAATCCATCAAAATTTGTCGTTGGAATGGAATGAAATTCAGCTTGCCTTTTCCCCCGAAAATAAGATGTCATGGGGGGGGAAGAAAAAAAAAGAGATTTTCTGAAGTATGCTGAGATATATTGCATTTGGAAGTCTAAATTCACCCCAATTAGCTACTGAGCACCCAGCCCTGCTCATCACACAGAGCATTGCAGTGCTCAGGAGACATTCAGCTCCAAATGCCGGCCTTCTGCCTCCACCATCTGCACTGCATGCACCACAGCCCTGGGAACACAGCTTTGGCCACATGGGAGCCCAGATCCCATGGCCACGTGTCAGAGCCCCATCAGGGCCAGCTCTGCACCTGGGGTTGTTCAAGTGCCAGGAGGAAACGCTGTGCTATGCTGGGAGACACTGGGAGCAGCTCTACCACTCCGTGCTTCCCAAAGGCAGAGCAGCAAAGCGCCACCTGCCTGCTCCTCAAACCATTGTGAAAAGTAAGAACGACCTGTCAGGGCTGCTTTGTGTCAGTGTCAATGCAAAATGGCACTTCTTCAGACTTTTTGTTGGCACAGAAATGCCATATAAATTAATAATGTCATTTACTGTTAGACAAGAAACCATTTTCTTGAATCTTAGATGAGAGGGGCTTTCAGATGTGACTGGTTTGGCACCAGTCTTCAGTTCCTTTTGAACACAGATAATACTTCTGTTGCTTCAAACCAACAAAGAGAGAGGAAATCTTCCATATGGATTTTTCTGCAGCTGAATGCTTGACCAGTGTTTTCTCTTTTTATCAGAGGAGACAACAAATCAGGCTCTTGGATGCTGCTCTGAGACATCTCCATCCCACAGAGCCCGTGGAGCCCAGCACCCCACTTCAGGCTCCAGACTTCCACGAGTGACAAACCCAATTCCCGACCTACTCCAAAGGGCTCCCATTGGGTTTCACCCCATGCAGCTCCAGGTGACAAACGCAGGAGCGTGCCCATGGGGACAGCAGAGACAGAGTGGCCTTAAATACACACTAAATTTGGGTTAATTATGAACACATGCTCCGAGATAAAGCTCGAAGGAAGAGCCGAGCATCAAATACACAATGAATCTAATTAACGCGAACACAGCTAATTAGATTTGAATCTACACAATACCGCGTGCGCGCTTGAAACTGCCTGCTTTATGGGAGTAATTAAAAAAAGTTAAGTAGGGTTGGACTCACAAATTAAGCAGCCACAGCGATTCTTTTTGAAGCACACAGCCCTTCCATAGCAAGCTGTTACCATGTCCCACCACCCTCACAGTTAAGAATTCTTCCTAGTATCTAGTCTAAGTCTACCCTCTTCCAGTTTAAAGCCATTTCCCCTCATCCTGTCGCTACCTGCCCTTAAAAAAGTCCCTCCCCAGCTTTCCTATAGGCACCTTCAGGCACTGGAAGGCCACTGTAAGATCTATTTGGGATGTTATAGAAGAGCCTTCTCTTTAGGGACAGGGCATCCCATGGGGTGCAGCCCCAGGCCGTTATTTCGGGCAGCGGGAGGGCGAGTGAGATCCCCGAGGGGTCCACAGCAATGCCGTGAGTCAGCCCCACTGCAGCCCACCCATCTGTCATCGCTTGGCTGCGAGACAGAGCCGTGCCAGAGCCGTCCTCCCCCGCAGAGCAGAGCAGCGCAGACAGAACCCGCCCCGCGCTCTCAAAGTGGAGGTTTTGATGACTGCGGAACGCAGGAGCCGACAGGCGCCTTGTGCGCTAATTACTGTTGTGATGGCAAAGCCACCGCCGCATGACATCGAGCCCGGCAGCACGGGATGCAGCCCCCGAGGGGTCTGCTTGCAGCCTTGGGGGAAAGAAAGTGGGGACTGATGGGGAGGAAGGGAAACGCAGCCTCGGCAGTGCTCGAGCTGCTCTGGGAAGCCGGCCAGGTGTGGCACGGCGCCAGCCACACATCCTGTTGGTATTGTACTGTGGCCGTGTCTTACAGCTGTGCACTGTGTGCAAGAAAGGGATGTTGGGATCAGCTGTGCTTTGTCCTTTTAGATTTGGCGAGCCGACCTATTGCCCTGTCTGGAGGCATCTGTCAGCCCGGTGATGCTGGAGGGGCACAGCCCGTTCCTGCTCCCAGCCCTCTCCCATCAGAACTATTACCACAGCACTTCCCACTCGTCTCGGACCCAAAAGCACATCCGTACTTATTTGGTTTAATTTGCGCTCCGTCTCCTGCAGGGAGCTTCTTACATGTCTGCCTCCAAAAAGACGTTTGGAGCAAAAGGTCAGCTCCTCTGGGCCCAGCACTTGAACACGTCTGCAGCGAGAGGCTGTACCAGCACAGATGGGGGAAGAATTGCTGGCTACAGTGTTTGCAGGGCTCCCAGCCCCTCCGTTCTCCATACCCCATCCACATCCCCACTGCCCATGCTGAACATGGCACACAACACATGGCAGAACCCTTGCTGCAGGTTCAGAACTGACACCCAGCCCTCCTGCATTCCCCAAGTCTTAGAGGCAAACTGACCACTCTAAAAGAGCATTGTTCATTGCAGTGTCAGCAGCTCACTCGTTTGGCTTTACTGCTTGGGCAGCACCAGGCAATTGTGGAAGCTGTCCCCATCCCAAGTCCATTTCATTTCAGAGCAAATCAACTCATGGCTGTTTCCTTCGAATTGTGTTTCTGGCTTGTGACGAGCAGAGGCAATTCCAAACAACACTCCTGCAGCTGAATGCTAATGAGCACCAGGTTGACGGGAGCTCTCCCCAGCAGGCTCAACACACCTGAAGGGGCAAGGGGGGGGAGGTTCCTCCTCTTCCCCTGTCCCTGTGCTTTGGCATCCTCATCATGCTGTCTGTGGTGAGGCTGCAGCCCGGCACAGGGTGCTTCCCAGGTGACAGGATGCCCACGATGGTGCTATCCAACCAGGCAGGGATGTGTGAGGAAGCCCACAGCCTGGTTGTTGGGTTACTCCCATGGGTCACAAAACCCAGACCTCAGGTGGGGTCCTGAGCCCCAACCCATAGCCAGGGGAGCATCCAAACACAAACCTGTGCTTGCTATCGGCCAACTTACCCCATAAGATCATTTGAAGAGATCCATTCTGAATAGAGTTGTGATTAAAATAATGATTTTTTCTCACTGGTTCAGTGACCAGAGGCTTGTTTTCCTTTAAATCCTGACTTCACATTGAATGAAGCGTTCAGCTCAACTCAAAAGAAAACCCATTGGCTTTGTTCTCCAATACTTACCATCATCATTTAAATTCTGTTTGATTTCCAAATGAAACATTTCTAACAGACCGCTAGAGCCTGTCAGGGTTGTTTCTGTTTAACATTAGGACGTAGAAATCATAGTATTCGGGGGGAGGCAAAACTCATTGCCAAGTCATTTGGATGACCCTGAAAATGGAGAGAGCCTCCAGAATAAAGCTGTGCTCACACCAGGCATGGCAAAGCCCCCAGCTCCTCCTCCTGGTCTGCACATCCTTGGGTGCTGGGTAGCAGACTGGGGCTGCGAGGCTCCCTGTTTTGATCTGGAGCGCTGGTTTGGGCTGCAGAGCCCCCCCGGCCCCATCTCAGCCCTTGAGGTCCCACCCCAGGGAGCTAAGGTGGGCAGTAGGGCTGGACGGGGGCCCTACAGCCTCCCACACCATAAATTATTCACTTCATTGCAGAGCTTTCATGAATTATTGAGCCCCAGTTTGATGTCTCCTAGCAACACGTTTCCTTATTCCATCACCATCCCTGTCCAGCCCCTCTCGGACACACAGGCAGTGCCTGACCCCTCTCCCTTCCCAGCAGCATCTCAGCCACTGCTCTGCTGGGATGGAGGAGTTGCTGCTGCCCCACGCATGCTCCCATCTCACAGAGCCAACGCTCAGAGCTGCTGCCTGAGGCTAGGATTGCCAGGCACAGCTCTGGGAGTCACCCCTCAGGAACCTCGGAGAGGTTTCCAGCCTCTATACAAAAGAAGGATTAAAGAAAGCAAGGCAGGAAGAATGAACTCCTACAAACAGTTTGGCTGGAGAAGAAAATAAATAAATAAATGAATGAAAACAGCCTCTGGCACAGAACAAACTCACTGTTTGGCCATCCATTCAGAGATCAGAAGGTGCAGGACCTTTGCAGCACTCCCAGCTCCACTTTCCCCATGCTGCTCCCCCACCACACAGGGAGGAGGACAGCCCCAGCCCCCCCATCCCTGCCCTTTATTGCTCCCTATAAGCTGCCACTGCTTGCAGCTGGCAGCAGGGTTGTGGGCTGTGATGCAGCAAGCCTTCCCCTCCAGCTCCTGCAGACATGGCCCTGTGCTCTGTGCAGGTGTCTGATTGACCCCATGCTTGAGTCAAGGGTCTGATGCTGCCCCTTGTTGTAATTTCTTATAAAATACCACCTTCCCTCCCTCTGTTTCATGCATAATGCAGAGGCTCCTCTAAAAATAAAGCTCCCCAGGCAGCCTCTGCAGCCTGAATAATTTGCCTCCAGGATGAGGGATTGCTGCTGGTCCCTGGGGGCCGCTCACTGCAGCCAGGCTGCGGGGTCCCACAGCAGGACCCTGTCTGGCGTGGGGGGTGGTGGGGGTCTCCACCATGCAGGGACTCACCCTGGGCTCTGCCCACCCCCTGCTGCTGGGTTGTTCCTCGTTGTGTTGTGACCTGCTGTCACCGGGACGACTTGGGGGCTTGGCAGAGTGAGGGTAGCGCAAGTGATTCCTTAACGAGGTAATGACAAGATGGGTACGTTTAGCTGTTAGATGGGGACTTGTGCAAGTGCACAGAAATGCCTGCTGCCCGATTTCCTGCAGAGAGCTGTCATACAGCCCAGCTGTCTGCGGGTGTGTTTTGAGGAAGCTACATCGCATCATCCCTGCCCCAAGGCTGAACGCCTGAGGTAAGGAAAGGAATGGCAAAACCTCAGCCTTCCCTCTGCATCAACTGCTCTTCTGGGGCACCTTGGGGGCTTCTGTTCAGACCCAGCCATCCCACTGGGACTGGTCCTTACCCACAGTCGGTGGCTCTCAGCACAATGTCTGGAAGACCCGAGGGAATTCTGCTGGAGAAGATCCCCCCTCCTGTTTCCAGTGTGCTGGAAACACAAAGATTTCATTTTCTGATCAATGCACTGACAAACCAAGGACCTTCCTCCTGCTGTTAATTACGCCCTGCCAGATAATTACATTTCTGTTACTCAGAGACAGACCCCTGCCAGTCCATCCGACCCAAAACCCACAGCAAGGGCAGGGCTCCCTGGGGCAGGAGGGTCGCAGCTCTCCCCTTGTTTGCAGCCATGGTGGTGATCCATGGGGACCTGCTGCCCATTGCTGCTGCTGGGGCAGTGCAGGGCTGCAGCCCTGTGGCTGTGGCTGCAGAGAGGCTGGGAAATAGCTGAGAGATGCTGTACTGGGCAGAAAATCAATAGCTAGTTTTAAGATACTTTTCTACTGCTGTTGATTGCCTTATATTATATTAAGATACAGTAAACTCCCTTGGCTTGCTACGGCACAATAAAGCTTTGGAATTAATGCCAAGAGCGCATCATTTTCTTGCTCTTACCCAAGAAGGTGTCTTCATCCCTGTGTCCCCAGCCCTGTGTCCATCCCAATGACTCCCCATCAGCACTGGGCAGGGTGCTCTGCCCCCCAGGACACCACCTCCCTCCAGCAGCTCCACACGGGCTCTGGGAACCCACATGGCACCGCCAGGTCCAGCTTGAGGGCAGCACCCACATCTCCGTCCCCCTACGGCACAATATCAATTCAGGTTGGCAGTCTTTGTCTCAGCAGCATGACCCATTTAGCACATCCGAACACCTCCTGCTGAAGTGACAGCTCTAACATTTCCCTTTGAATGGTACAGATTGTGTCACCCCTGGGTAATGTGTTAGCAAATCACATTGTTAGCACCGAACAGTAAAGCGGCTTTATCTCATGCTGGGAGACACTGCAGAGGCCTCAGCAACACCGTGCTCACCTCATGCCCTGCTCTGCAGGATGGCACCGGCACCAGGAACCAAGGCTGGGCCTCCCAGAGCCCAAGGGAGTCCCAAAGGGGCCTCAAATAAAGGAGCCTCACAGCAGCCCTATAGGAGCCCCAAAGGAGCCACGTAGGAGCACCAAGGGAGATGCAAAGGAGCCTAAAGGAGCCCTAAAGGAGCCCCAAATAAACTCTATAGGAGACCCAAAGGAGCCCTACAGGAGCCACAAAGAGCCTCATAGGAGCACCAAGGGAGACCCAAGATAGCACAAAGGAGCCCCAAAGGAACCTCAAATAGGACCTATAGGAACCTCAAAGGAGCCCCAGAGGAACCAAAAAGGAGCCCCAAAGGAGTCCTATAGAAGCTCTAAAAGAGCCCTATAGGACCCCCAAGGGTGCCCCATAGGAGCTATATATAAGCCCTGTAGGAGCACCAAGGGAAACCCAAGAGAGCCTAAGGGAGCCCTAAAGGAGTCCCAGAGGAGCGCTGTAGGAGCACCCAGGAAAAGGGGGGAGGCAGCAGCTGGAATCACATATGTGTGCCCATGCATGCACACAGCATCCAGCACAAAGCTGTCCATATTTGTGCATCCCCAGTAAAGTGAAGGTTGCAGTCTGATGTTCTCTTTAGGTCCCGGAGGTGAGAAGATGGACATCTGCATCTCAGTAGAGAGCCTGCCATGGGACCCTGGGAAAGAGAGGGGACGAAGAAAGCTTAGCAAGACATTACTCCCACAAAAGTATTTCTTTTTCCATATGACTTCCTTGATACAGACCCACTTATTTCTCGAGGTGGCCCAAACCCTATTAATTTGTGTGATAAATGAAGTATCTACTGTATCTTCCCAAGGGAGGAGAGGGCAACACCAGCCAGCCCTGCGCAAGAGCCCTTAAATCCCGCACTTTCCATTTTCAGTGACCCTAGAAGCTGTGGGGTTAACTTGCTGCTTAAAAAGAGGTTTTTAATGCACTTTACATGCTCAGGCATCGTTAATGGCTTAATGAGTTAGGCTAATGATGACTTCTGAGCTGCACGCAGGCCAACATGCAGATGCTCAGCCCGCTGGTCCCATGCCCACTGCCAGCACCTGGCTGAGCGCAGGGAGGAGGAACTGGCACTGTGCATTGATTTTGCTCCCCTTGCCCTTGGCTGAGTGTGTGGGAGCAGCAGACCCTGTATTTGAAAGCTGGGGCTGCCGGCTGGCTGCGGGGTCAAGGAGAAGCAGAACAAGGATTTCTGGCCTGGGGAAGTGTGCTGCACGTGGATAAAAGCCAACAGAAAGGAAAAGCCACGTGGAGCTGCAGGCTGAAAGCACGTCTAAAGGCATGGGTCCAGCAGGAGGCAGGGCACAGCCAGATGCACTGAGCAGGAGGGTTGCAACCAGCATTGCTGGGCGCTGAGCGAGTTCACATTGAGTGTTCCCCAAGAGCAGATCAGATTAAGCCCTTATCTCAATCCAAAATGCCATGGGTTGTGGGCACACACAGCCCCTTGCCGGGGGGATGCACCACCTGCTGCTCCTCCCAGCCCTGCTGGCAGGAAGGGAACAAGAGGGTGCTGCAAAGAGTGTCTTTCAGGTGGGCAGAGGCAGACGGGAAGAAAAGCAAATCCTCTCCATTTGTAGGCTGGGGAAAGCTCGTTGTAACTTAGTGCTGCACCACCAGAAAGGGCAGCGGTCAGGAGGAGATGCACTTCTGGATACTGAAAAATCAATGGCTCTGTTGGTATTTAGGGAATTACTCCCAGCACCACGCGTCAATATCGCATCAGATAACGGAGCAAAATATTGCAGAGGCCGAGGCTGCTCACTAATTGAGCAGGGCTGAGGAAAGCCAAGAGGCAGAACAGAGGAAAAAGAGCTTTAGGGAAAGAGGAGCAAAATCAGGAATGACAATTTGTGCTCCTTGTAAGTGACATCCCATCCCCGGTGCACTCGTAAGGCCGGTTACACACACAGCAGTGCAGCTGAAAGGAAACCAAACAGCACAGTAATTGCTACAAAGGTGGTGCCCCGGGGTGCCCTGCTGATGGGCTGACCACCTCAACGTGTGCTGAGCTCAGTGGGACTGATAGGACAGGCAGCGCACAGCCCTGGGTCCATTGCTTGCAGCCTCACATCACTGCCATCCGCATCCTGCACTGATGGAGAGTGCAGTAATGGAGAGTTAATGGTAATTAAGTGTTGCAGGGAAGGGAAGCTTCACCGACGGAAGGAGCACATTGAGCTTTCGATCTCATCAGGGGAAATGCCGGGCTCCAAATTAAATGCATTTACTCTTTCGTGTGCCCTCACTCACTGCTGTCGTAATGAATCTGGGAATTAATTGTTTGCCCATTTAGAACAAGCCCCTCTCGCTGTGCGCCGCACTCCCCCCCTCCCACCCCTCTGTAATTTGATATTCCGGTTCGAAAACAAATTGGCATTCATTGGAAAATCAATCTTTTCGTTGTTTAACTCTCATTTCTCTGGGGAGCGCGTGGAAATGGAATTACATCCTCTGATATGAACCCTCCCTGCACACCTAATTGCATCCCCGTGGCTTTCCCCCAGGCTGCTGCATCCTCATGCACTGCTCCCCACACTGGCTGCCCATGGAGCCTAGCAGGTCCCCATGCCACCCCACAGCCTGCAATGTACAGTGGTTGATCCCTCCCCACCCGCAGCAGCCGGGCTGGTAGCACTGCCCTGTGTCCTGCAGGGATGCTTGCTGCTGAAATAAAGCTCTAATTTTAAGGGTAACATTGGGTGCCTTCTGCACTCACCGCGGCAAAATGAATAGCCACTTACATGCAAAAAGGTTTCACCGTGCGATCAGAAGGCACTAATGAATAGACAGAGCCAGATCACACAGCCCCCCGCCAGTCTGAATGCCTGGACAGAGATTTACAGCAAAGCAAACAGCAGGTGCAGATAAAAGCCTGTAACCAAAGCAGGTTACACGAGTAATCACAGACAACACATTGCTGAGAAATTGAGCTGTCAGTCCCCTCCATCCGGATGCTCGGCTCCCTCTGAAAGGGGAACAACCTGTGCTGCCAAGAGTTACTGCTGGAAAAGACCTCTTGGATACCCGAGTCCAACCCCAGCCCATCCCCAGCAGCAATCGCATCCCTCAGTGCCACATCCCTGTGGTTCTGGAGCACCCCCAGGGACAGTGACCCCACCGTCTCCCCATGCAGTCCATGCCAGCGCACCACCACCTTTTTGGAGAAGCAGCTTTGCTCACATCCAACCCCATACCCACAAAGCACAGCTGGCCAGAGGCCTCCCTCCCTTCTCCCATCACCTCGCTCAGCAGCAACATCTGAGTGTCTTTGTCAGGTGCATATTAGGAGCTATTCATCACTAGAAATTAAGGGGCATGGAAATAAAGCGACCTCTCCGAGAGCTTCAATTACACCGCAAGGTAATTTTGCCTTCCTATGCCTCCATCACCCTGTCTGGGAGTCTCCAGCAACAGTTTATGTATTTATTACAGTTTAAGCATCCTTAGCCCTGAGCTCTTTGCAGTGATGAAAATATACGGTGCAGAGCCCGAGCCCAGCCCCCGCAGGCTGCAGGACTGCAGGGCTCCGCACCTGTAGCCAAATCAGAAGGGAACTGGGGGGGCTTCCCCTCTCTGGACTGGGTGTGCTGGTAGTGAAGCACACCCCCGGGCAGGAGCTGCCCCAACACAGGCATAGGAGCGGGTGCTGTGGGCTGCGTGCCGGAGTGCAACAGAAGGAAGGAGCCTCAGCAGATGCCACCGAGAAGGAAAGACAAAAAGCAATTCCTTTCTGTTTGCTTTTGTCAGGAAGATAGTCTTGCACCTTGGGTGAGACAGAGATGATTAAACAAGAAAAAGATGTCACAAAATCCCCGAGCTATAAATCACTCTGCTTGCAATCTTGCAGCAACAATACCCAACATCCGCCACGTGCACATCAGGGCGGGATGTGCTGGGGACTGCGTGGCCCTGCAGCAGTGGGACAGGCTGCACGTAGTGCTTCTCAGGGCGAGGAGGGGTGATTTAACACTAAAGGTGGTGTTTAAGAAACAGGGAAGGACACAGTGATGCCAAAAGATGAAGGTTCTGTGCTGGGACTCGCTGCTCTGAGGGCCCTCGCTCCATCTGTTTCCATCCAGCGCCGTTTCCATCTGATGGCTGCCGACGAACGCATGAGCTTCAGTTCCAACCTCGCCTCCATTTCTAGCAGGGAATTCTTCCAGCTTGAGAACGGCCGGATTTACTCTTCACGCCAATGGAAATCAGTCTGCGGGGCTGAAAGGAAGATGTCAAAAGCAGGCACTAAAGATCGCTTTAAATGATAAGGGCCGTACTTGAAGCAAAAAAAATAATACACAAAGCTTTCATCTTGCAGTGTTCATCCTTGGACAGCAAAGTGCTCACAGCCGAGCTCGCTGCCAGCAGCTCTGTTAGGGTGAGCAGCAGCACGGAGCTGGCTCGCTGTGCCAGAGAGCAAGGTGGGATGCAGGGTGTGCAACCGTGCAGGGTGTGTGGGACGCAGGATGTGCATCAACAGCTCAGGGTAGCCCGGCACAGTGTGGTGCGCAGGGGCACCAGCTGCCTAGCCCAGGGGCTCCATGCTCAGCTGCAGGACAGGGCTTCCATTCCTGCTCCACCAAGCTGTCATGAGCTATCCTGCACTGATGAGCCAACCCACACCAAAAAAACATGCTTGCAAGTTGCAGACAAACACGGACAAACTGGGATACCCCCCAAAAGGCTGCTCTAAATACAGACTTCATTTAATTTGGATGTCTTATTCCAGCAAAATCTTATCTGCAACTTTCAGAGCTGCCTGGGAAATCTTGCTGCCTCACCAGGGAAAAGGATATTTAAAAAGGATTAAATCTGACAGTCTTATACCGAAAGTGGATTTTTTAAGACATAAGCAAAGATTAAAGAGGAAAAGGTTAGTGGGCTGTTGAAAACACAGCCGTATTTAGACTAATAAAGCTTAATTTCTAGGTGGATACAAATTGGCTGAGGCCAACAGCTCACACCTCAGACAGCCCAGTGCTGTCTCCAGGAGTGCTGGGAGCTGGAGCTCATCCCCATGCAGGCTGGGAATCCCCACTGTGGCCCGTGTCAGACCTCCATGCTGGCCCCAGCGCTCGGGAAAATTGCTTTTTGACTCTGTGCTAACAAAAAGCAGCCGTGCATCACTTACCAATATTGAATCCGTTTAGAAAAAACATGGTTTTGCTCCGCTCTAATTGCTTCAAATGAAGCAATTGCATTATGCTTGGTCCCTTCCTTGTACCTCTCCGACAGACGCTCTCCACCAGCTCCCTAAGTTTGCCCTCAACACAAATTAGATCTCGATGCTCAGCGAGTGGAAGAGCAGCAGCCCGGCCCCGACACCTGCCTGGGACGTGAGCAGAGTGCAGCAGGGTGCCCCAGCATGCACACAGCTCCTGGCCCTGCTCACTGTGTGGCCAGGAAGAGCAGCATGCTAACCTTGCACTTAGGTGGAAGTAGAATAAATAGCCTGCCGTAGCTGGTGTGCTGTAAATCAGATCCAGGCCAGGCCATAACTCACTTGGCTGTGTATTTCATATCATGTCTAATGGCATTTGTCATTAACAAGCAGCTTGTCATGTCTCTCTCCTTGCAGGCTATAGGGCATGGGGATCCATTCTTTGGCACCAGCACCTGGGAGATGCTCCCTTCCATTGGGACAATGCCTCTGGCCTGCATCTGTTTATTATCTTTTCTGCCATCATTTCTGTGCAACGCCCGGCGGCCAACAAGGGGCCAGGACCAGGGCTATGGGACCAGCTGATGGGGACTTTTCACGATAGGGTGGCCCCAAACCCCACCATGCATTGGGCTCCTCCCAGACCAGACCCATGGTGTTGGGCTGGGGATGCTCTCATCCACACACTCCTCCCTGCCTGTTCCCATCGCCATGGAAACAGCAGTGTCATCAGGCTGCGCTACCCCAATGACTAATTGCGTAGCAAGCCCTGAGCCAAATGACTTTAACCATTCCCAGGCCCCAGAGATCCGCACCCAAACCCCACGCACAGCCCTCCCCTCCAGGGACCCATGCAGGGAATGTCCCCAAAGCAGCCCGAGCACCTCAGCTTAAAGCAGAGTGGGATCCCCAGGCCCCCTCCTCCCCAGCACAGCCCTGAGCACCGTTAGCACAGATGAACAAGTGCCTGGACGTGAGAGCTTCACTCACCAAACACACTGCTAAGAGCCTAATCCATTTCATTAGTCCATTCCATTTGACACGCAGTGAGGCTGAGGGATGCTCAGAGCAGCGGGGCCTGTGGACAAATCCTAAGGTACACCACCACCTTCCAGCACAACAGAGCACAGCTTACCCCAGGCAGCCAGAACTCCATCGCTCCTTCCCTGCCCCGGAGTGCAGCCGTCCCCCCCAGCCACGGCCACGCACACGCAACAGGAGCTCCTGTTGCCTGGCACTATGAGTTACAGCATGATATACAGGCCCATTAAAGCTGCTTTCCTGAACAAATGCTGCCCCTGTGGCTAATCAGCAGAGCGTTCCCTTCATTGAAAGGCAAAATTAATATTGTTTTTGGCAGACACAGCAATGCCAAGTAAATAACTTGCCATCAAGTTCTATTGTCTGGGTGCCTTTGCTGCCATCGTTGGCCCCGAGGGCTGCTCTCAATGGGTTCTTCTCCCCGTCTGTACTCATATCTGGGATTGCCTCAACCTAAGTGCATCACCTTGCACTTGGCTTTGTCAAACCTCATTCGATTCTTGTGTGCCCACTTTTTGAGCGTGTTCACATCCCTATGGATGGTGTCCCTCTCTTCTATTGTGTCTACTGCACCACTCAGCTCAGTGTCATCAGCAAACTTGCTGAGGATACACTCGATCCCACTGCCAATGTCACTGATAAAGATGCTGAAGAGCACTGGTCCCACTGGACTCCTGGGAGACACCACACATCTGTGGCCTCCACCTGGACAGAGTTACTGACAACAACCCTCTGGCTACAGCCATCCAACCAATTTCTTATCCACCTAATAGTCCAGCCTTCAACTTCATACCTCTCCAATCTAGAGATACAGATGTGGCGCAGAACCATGTCAAAGGCCTTGCGCAAGTCCAGGTAGATGACATCAGCTGCCCTTCATCACTCCATCACATAAGGCCACCAGACTGGCCAGGCAATATGCCCCTGGTGAAGCCACGCTGGCTCTCTCAGATCACCTGTTCATCTCTCATGTGCCTTAACATGTCTTCCAGGAGGATCTGCTCCAGGATCTTCCCAGGCACAGAGGCGAGGCTCACCAGCCTGTAGCTGCCCAGGTCTTCTGAGCTCAGAGATCACCCAGGCTCTCCCCTGCCTTTCCTCCCTGCTCAGGCAGCCCCCAGGCCTCAGGGGTGGCAGGGCAGGGCAGGGATCCACCAGCCCTGGGTCCCTCTCCCCGTGCTCACAAGGATACAGGGCGTGGAACCAAACTCACCGTACTCCAAAGGAACTCTGTTCAGGAGGAAAGGAGGACAGGGCAAGCCCTAAGTCTCTTCCCACAAGCAGCTGAGGGGCAGAGCAGCAGGCAGGATCAGGCAGACACACTCACACCACCACCAGCTCATCCTCCCGCAGGCACTGCTGGAGGAATCCCACAGGGAACCCAAAACACTCCACGCTGGAAATTACTACTCCCAGCAGCTCTTATTTTTAAACACAGGTTGCAGCCCTTATTTACCAGCAGGCGCAGTGCTGTCGGGAGCACTGACTGCAGATGCCTCGCTTGCCTTTTGCAAAGCAAACCTCCTGTTTTGACTGCAAGCTGCCTGATGCTCAGTTATTTGGGGAGGGATATTTCTAGCCACGTAGTGCAAGCCAGAGTTACCAGCCAATGAAGTATTTATGGCCAATTCCATTTTCCAAGATGTATGGGAAAGCAAGCACCAACTGCATCAGAGAAATGCGCTGAACTGTGCTTTTCTATTAACACCTCCATGCTGGTGCATGAGAATCATAGAATGGCCTGGGTTGAAAAAGGCCACAATGATCATCTAGTTTCAACCCCCCTGCTACGTGCAGGGTCGCCAACCACCAGACCAGGTGTGCCCAGAGCCACATCCAGCCTGGCCTTGAATTCCTCCAGGGATGGGGCATCCACAAACTCCTTGGGCAACCTGTTCCAGTGCGTCACCACCCTCTGTGTGAAAAACTTCCTCCTAAGATCCTAATGAGAAACCACACATGCAAAGTCCTACAAACGCTTCCTTAAGAAGACCTCCAAGGTCATCCAGTCCAACCACCAACCCACCCCACCATGCCCACTGACCCCATCCCTCAGTGCCACATCTCCACGGCTCTGGAACACACCCATAGACAGTGACCCCACCACCTCCCTGATGGGGACACAGCCCGCATCTCCGCTTTTTGATCTGATGTGGGTTGTTTACAACGCTCTCCAATTTCAGTGAAGTAATACTTATATTTAGCGTGCATGCTTGAGCCCACGGATGCTTGTTACATTGATTTGTGCCACACCATAAACGCAGCTGTCTGCAATTCATGGTGAAAATTTTATACACATGTCTGTACAGCTGCAGAGCACCATCATTTGTACCGTTCACCAAAGAGAAAGATAATTCTTTGGAGCCAAGCAGGGGCACAATCACTGCCAGCTCTGCTCTCTGCTGGAAGGGGATCCTTGGACAAACACTGAAACTCACTGCGCTAAGTGCTGAGTGCTGACAGATATTCAGTATTAGGAAATAAGTCAGCTCATGAGCTTCTACTGTCAGTTTAAGTGGACGGCAGCACAATGCACTGTGGCAGACAGCATAAAGACAACTCTGATAAGAATCACAGGATCACCAATGTTGGAAAGTACCTCCAAGATCATCTAGTCCCACTGCCCACCTACCACCAATATTGTCCACTAACAATGTCCCTTTGTACTACATCTACATGTTTCTTGATCACCTCCAGGGACAGTGACCCCACCATCTCCCCGTGCTGCCCATTCCAGTGCCTCAGCACTCTTTCTGAGAAGTTGTACAGGGGACAATCATCTCCTGCTTCAGCTAAGCAAGCCACGAGCAAGACCTTGCATGTAGGAGGAGGGTTGAAACTAGATGGTCATTATGGTACTTTTCAACCCAGGCCATTCTAAGATTATGATTCAGGACCTCCACTTGAATCTGAGCTCTCTCCCAGCTAAAGAGCATTTGTCTACCCTGCACTGCTGCACACCCCACGGGAACAAATAATCCATTGAGAACAATGTTTTAAACCCAAGTGCAACACAACATGAAAATGTCCTTACATCAAACCTGAAGGAGATAGGAAATGCTGAGAAGGAGACAGCCTGTCTGAAAGCTGGCCCACGTTAAACTGACCTTGCCACAATGGGTGAATACAGGGCAAACCAGCCCTCCACACACATCTCTCCAATAATGTTTGTGTTGCCACTTGCTCTGGCAAAGACTGCATGAGAACCAACACAGGTGCTGCAGATGAGAAGGGTCTGGAAGCCTCTGAACTGGACTTGATGCTGAAGTAACCAGGAGACCCAAGCCTTGCCCATCTGCTCCCACCTGTGCATTGCCACCTGCAGAGCAGCAATCACACCCAGTGCCTGGGAAGATCCTTCAAGGTTGCCCACATTTAGCTGAGGCAGGAGCCAAGAGTAGCCATCAGCACCATGAGCTGGAACAGCAGACAGAATGCCAGGGCAAGGAAAGCCTGCTGCTCACAGAAATTCACAATGAAATCAAACTGTTTTCCTTTCCTTTTATTTATTCCTGAAAGCATACAGCTAACATATAAAAACATTCTTCAGGGAGAGCAAAGCAGAAAAGGGCAGAAAATGCATGCCAAGTGAAAAGCATTTGCATATTCCAGGGAAAGAAGGGCTCCAGAGATAAAAGCTTGGAGACTCCTCATGCATGGAAGCAAGGGTCATACTTCTATCTTAGAGAAACTTCCTATAGCAGACCCATAAGTTATCTCACTGTGACTCATAACTTGGTGAACGGGTTTCTAGTTTGTTCTCTTTGAGAACCTCATTACTTGAAGTGCATCACACCAGCAAATGAAGTCAGCGTGCTGCTTTATTTATTATTAGGCATTTGTTTTTCTTTACAGTGGCTGCCTTATAGCTGCCACAAATATGCAAACCAGCTGAATTAAAACAGCACACTTTCCCAATCTCTCTGAGCCTTGGTGCTTTGTATGTTCTCCAGTACCTGGATTTTTCTGACTAATGAATGCTTCCACTTGCTGGAAAATGTTGAATGCAATTAGTACTCCAATCTGAAGCCTCAAAGTAAGCTGTGTCTAGCAGCTGAGCATTCTGAAAGAGCCAGTGCTTGGCAGAAGAACTAAACATCTAAAAGATAAAAGGGAGATTTAAGCACACTCCCACTAAGGCCTGCTGCAGAATTTAATTGGCAAGGTTAGCAATAAAGAGGCTGCAGGCAGAACCACAGAGGTTATGGCCCCAGTGCAAGTCACAAAGCAGAAACAAGTTACGGTTCCCAGGCTTAAATATCAAAGCTCGCATTTGGTTCCTCATCTTGCACTCCCCCATGCCAAACTCCACAAGTGTGTTCTGATCAAATAAGCCTACTCCTTTGTTCTTCTGAGTCCAGCTTTCTCTCTTCAAGGAGAGATACAAATCACTCCATCCAACCTCTCTGCAATTCCGTCCAACCTCTGCTTGCACTCGTCCTGCAGCTGCTTCAGCTCTCTCTGTAGGCTGGCCTCTCTCATCTGCAGTTCTCTGACCACCTCTGTAGCACTGACAGCTGGAACGGGCTCCCTGGATACAGATCCTCCAAAGCCTGTTTTGCTGGCAGAATGTTTGCTTCTAAACACCAGCCTGCATGACCCATGCATTTTATTTTTGTTTGGAGCACTGTGGTTCATAAGATCTAGTAGTTTCAGCTCCACTGATTCCTCTATCTTTCCTAGGATGGCAGAGAAGTCCTCTTTCTGCTGTTCTTCCTCTCTTGTTTTCACCTGTAGAGATAAAAAAAGAGATGAGTATGGTAGGTTTCTGTGAACAGCTCCTCATGCCAGGAAACAACACAAAATGTCATGTTTGGACTAGGGTGTACCAAAGAAACAGGAGCCAGCTGAGAGTAAACTCAAGTGCACAGCAGCAAAAACTGAATTAAGCTAACATGCTTTCTATCAGGTAGCAGCAGAGACCAAAAAGCTGCCTGTGGTCGTTTCTTGGCAGCTTCATAGCCCAGCACCCCCTGCCCTGATGACTAACACACAAGGGCTCTGTGTTCTCCCCTCACAACACAGAGCACGAAGGGGATCCCAGGAGAGTGACCTTCATCACCACCGTGCTATCAGCCACCGTGTTGTCAGAACTGATTAACTGCTTCATGACTAACGGCACTCATTCCATCTGCAAATGCTTTCTGTGCTTGGCAACGTGAGAAAGGAGGGACGGCAACTGAAAGCTAGCAATTCCTTCATTCTCATTACAGGTAACAAGTAGTAAAACAAAAATAATGAAGCAGAGACAAAGAAGTATAGGCTAAGAACAAAATGAATTACAGGCAGCACACTTGCACTGAAGATAGGCCCAATAAAACAAAGCTTTTCTTGTGACAGAGCAGTCTGGATAAATGCAATTGTATATACTGGGATTTCTCCAAAGCATTTTATTTAATGTTCACTCACAATTTGAAGAACTTGCAAGATGGTAATTGCCTTGCCAATTTCACAAGTGGATTAAACACGAATTCGGTGACTCATCTCAAAATGTAGTTGTCAGTGGGGAAACATTCCTAAGAAGAGGCTCCCTGCTGAGGCCTTCAGGGAAACGGTTCTTGGGGTAACAGCATATTATGTTGTATGCAGCCTCTAGGTGGTGGCTGGTGGAGTTCAACACAAGCTGATGGCTGGAGAGCTGTGAGTGGAACTGGGAAGGGCACAGCCTGGCATGGGGCAGTCCACAGAGCGACCCTCTCCCTGTCCCACTTTTCCACTGCTTTGCCTTCTCACAGCTCTCACATCAACCCCATCAACTTCTATAGCCCAGCAGAAAGCACTCTACTGCATTACCAAGCCCAAGCAGGTCCTGTGTGGTGTGGAGAGCACCAGGGCTGGGGCCACAAGCAGGCCCTCATACCTGGCAGCAATCAGCAAGGCAGTCTCACAGCTTTCTGCAACGGCAGCCAGCTGCCAAATCAGCTCAGCTGAAAAACAGTGAAATTTCAAACAAAAAGGAAACAGAGCAGGATTCAAAGGCAGGTCACCCAATGACTCACAGCCCAGAAAACAAGCCTGATAGCGTACAACTTCAAGAGCTCCAGCTATTCCACTCATGCAGAGACATAACTTGTTTTAGATCCTAAAAGTCAAAAAGATAGAGGTGAGAGACCAGACTTTGCTGACAAAGGCATAAGAAGATCAAATGGATGGAAACATGAACTAGATATTCAGCTTCAGAATAAGACATTGTTGCCTACTGTGAGGATAATGAACCATGAAATGCTCCATTGCTGCTCCAAGGATGAATCCCTTGGCCAAAGCTCAGCTCAGGTCAACTCGGTACTAATGACAGCCCTTGCACTCCTCCCATCCCTGGCTGGGGTGAAACTGAACTCCTCCTCAGGGTTTTAAATCCACAGATCTGCATTAAGATACTGGTATCTCATGTGTTAGGGCTTTGACCAGTTCTCTGTAGGCTGGGGGATATTTGGTATCCCTCTGAAACACCAGAGATCAGTCAGAGCTGAAGGCACTGCTAACTTGTGCACTGACACCAGCGCAGCCATTCATTCATTCATTCCAAGTCTTTTATCAGAATATCTTCATGTGTTTTGCAGCCAAGTAATTAATCCTCTCCAGAGTCTTCTGATGCATTATCCCTCCCCACCCTCAACAAAGATCAAGAAAATCAATCAAGTCAGAAAAGAAATAAGTTGCTCTGAATTTTTCCTAACTTGCTAAAGGCTTTATCGATGCAGAACCATCTGTTAAAGGAGACCTCTGCTGATTAAAGCATTTGAATAGAGTTGAAGCAGAGAGAAGCCCATCTTTGCCCTTGCCCAAGAACCAAGGGTCCCTCTTTATCATAATCCCCACTGAATCCCAGGGCACCTCTCACTGCTGGCTACAAGAGTATCTGCAGTTCAGTTCTCTAACAACAATTCAGAAGAAACAAAACAGAAAAAATAAATTCCATGTTATCTGCACTCCCCATTGCCAAAATTGAATTGAATAAATGGAAAGTGAAGTTTGCACAGAGAGGATTTAACACTGGAACGCGGGATGGGGAAAATCTTCAGTTACTCACGCAGAACAAAATCACTACGCAAACACAGCCCACAAAAAGTTATTTATTTTTTTGCATTAAACTCAGGCAGAACGCTACTGGGGCTGCAGAAGGTATTCCTAATGAAACTTAGGTTTTCATACCAGCCAAAGGTGGAGAATGTTATTACCCATCGAGCAAGACGCAAGATGGAAGAGCATGCTCCTTTCAGCATTAAGTGCATTGAGTTTTAACTCATCGCAGAAACAGCTGAGGTAGGAATTACTGTACTGAAGCAAAAGCAAAGGTAAGGACAAGGACAGCAGCCAGGGAAACACAGCATCAGAAAGGCACTGCACATGCTGTCTTCTGTGAAGAGGACCAACATTTCCTGGAACAATGATGTTAGATGAATTTAGTAAGAAAATATTCAACTAATGAATATGAAATAAGAGGACAAGTTTAGCAAAGTGCTATTCCCGTCATATCAGGGCAATTTGGAGTTGGAGAGCCAGTTCGATTTATTCTTTACATTGCTCTTCCTGGTAAAGGTAAATTCTGTAACCCCATACATCTTCACAAACACTCTTTCTGCTCTTTGTAGATTTGAATAGCTAAAAGTCTCTTGGAGTTGCCTTCCAGTAATGTTCTTTACTCTTCACAAAGAGTAGAAGACTTGTGAAAACACTCACTAACATCCCTCCTGTATGGTTAATGGATGCTCTTTAACAGCTTGCTGCCTCCCGTTAGTCAGCACATAATGATTATTCCACACGGCAAAACAATCTCAGCAGACCACTTTATATTAAACAAATATGTTGTAAAGGATTAGAAGCCTCAGCATTTCCCACCTGCCCCTTCCTATCCCGCTCTGCCTTTCATTCTCAATCTACCAGCTGGAACTTGAATTCCCCATTAGGTACACAGCACTGTCTGACAAGTGCTGCACACCCACATCGAATAAATACAACACAACAACCAGCGTTTCCACTTCTACAGAGCCAACCTCATCCCAAAGGGACCCGGTGCATTTTGAGAACAGCCACACTGAACTAGAGCGAACCAGCTGATAAGAAAGCAGCATCTTCCAGCTGCCACATCCCCTGCTCTGGAGCCAGCACTGATCCGGTTAGCAACTGACGACACTTCAGCACACCTGTAATTCCAACAGAGCAGTTACACACACTTAAGAATCCACACAAAAGTGCTGTCCCTCTGCACATTTCAGAGCCGACAAAGCCTGCCACGTTTCCCAACTCCCAAGTCCACATCTCGCCTTTTGGGAGGTGCTTTCATCAGCTGCTGAAGACATGCAACCCATTTATCTCATCGCTGCTCAAAACTCAGCCCTTCCTAATTGCTGTGGTTTCCACAGCTCCCTCCTGTTTGCCTACACCTTGCTGGTAATGAGCTTCCCAGAGTTGTGTCTCACTCTATGAGGCTCAAACATCCCCGAGAGGCCGCTCCGCCTCATAGAGTTTTAACAGCTCGCTAATGAGAAGTGCAATGAAAATGATGCAGAAATTGTTCTTTTTCTGCTAAGCAGCAAGTTGGACATGAACGCACTCGGACAGAACTTTGCCAAAGTGCACAGCAACCCACAGAGATCTTGTGAACCCTCTAGGTAACCACGCAGCATTATTTAAGTCCTTTCCAGTAATGACCTAACTGAAGTGGCACTCTTCGCAATGCTGGATGCCAGTATCTCAGCTTGGCACCACCTCAAGTGGCAACCTGAAAGCAGCCTCACAAAACAAAGGAACGCTCTGCCCCACTCAGTGATGCACCTGAAGGAAGCTGCTTGTGCTCAGAGCCACAGGAACTAACAGCAAAACCTCAGATCTTGTCTTTTGGGTTGGGGAGTGAAAGGAAATTAGGAGATGTGAATGGATGCAATATCCAAGCAACCAAGCCACACTGCTTTTGCTATCAGGGAATAATCACCTGATACCTTTCACCCTACAAAGTTCAAACATTCGCTGAACAGCACCTACCCAAAAAATCAGACCCCCGGTGTTCAATAAAGGCACTTGCTGCTAATACAGAAAGACAAGAATACAGTTACAGCAGTCTGCAATAAGCTATTCTGGAAACACTACAACACTGAGTAAAGCAGGTGCTTTACTATAAAAAACCTTGTTCTAATTTCCAATTCATATCTTAGAGCAACTTGCCCAAATGTAATTTCAAACCTCTAAGGAAGTTATAGAGTTAGCACCGTGGCTCTATAAAACTTGTCTCATTGAATCAAGCCTCTTTGTGATAAGCTTTCAAGGTTTTTAATTTTCTGCAGCGATTTCTACGACCTGAAGAATAACCAGTTAAAAGCTCTGGAAACCATCATTTTCTATTTTAACAGCCGAACACTTCCCACACTGCCCTGCCTAAATGAGGTTCCCTTCTTCTTGTGTGATCCTTGATTGTACACACAGAGACATGATGTTCTTCTGAAATAGCCCATTTAATAGCAAGGCACGCATGCATTTACAGATTTAAAGCTAAAGTGAAGTGCTTAAGTAGCCTAACCTTCTGCATAGCACAGGCTATGGTATCTTACCCAGTAATTTGGGCTGTGTTCTACTACAGTTGGTAAGCTACAGGGTCTCCTTTAGAAACACACTTTTTCTTAAACACAAGCTCCACTTGATCAAAACCCTACTCTATCACAATGTTATTTCAGCAGTAAAATACACTTTTGGCTTAAAACGTGCATCTTTGTGCTAAGTTCTGCCTCAGACTGGGTCTTGTTATGCCATTTCTCACCTAAAATCTTGTGCCTTCAAAACTCCACTTCTGCCTAGGAACTTATGGAACATTATCCAGCAACAACTTTGCCTTGGTTCAATTCCACTTCTCTAACCTCACCAGAAGAAGGATAGAATAACTCCTTTATTACTCCCTCCCTTAAGCCTATCCAATTTTTCAATCACTTTGCAATTGTGACAGTGGTGTAAGTGAGGCCAACCCATTTCATTAAGCCCAGAATGGTCACCTGTATGTTATTCTTCAATGGATGACCAGTAGCAGACAGTACCACTTAGCTACCAATAATCTAGCACTTTTCCAATGAGCCCATTGCCTCCTATTTCACAAAGCCAGAAAAACCGTTCGCTTGCACATATCCCATACCTGAAGCTGTAAAGCAGATCCAACTGGCTTGAGGTATATATGTATGTATTTCTTTCTAAAAACCTCAAAGCTTTGGCTTAACAAATAGCTAGCAGCAACATTTCACCTTAATATAATTACTGATTTCTCACATTCATTATGAGTTCAGCAAGAAGAAACAGCTTAGGCATCTGGAAATGAAGGAGAATAACCCAAAAGGGGCGATATCACAGTAATATTAATGTGTGCATTATTTGTACCACAAACTACGAAGGCATTTTAGAAGGGTTGTAAAGCTGAGCTACAGCAACTGACAGGAGATGTAATTATACAAGCAGCTGCATTCCAAATTTTGCCCGGATTTGCAATTTCCTGCAATTAGACAGGAATGTATACATCTCCATCTTATGCATTTTAAGCGAGACATTCTCTATTCAAACACTAGCTCCCAGGCACACCTATTGTCAGTGCAAAACAAATTGACAGGGAAGCCACAGCAGCAATGCACCTACTTTATCCATCAACAGAAGGCCAGCTTTTAGCTGGGGGAGGAGTCCTCTGGGGAGAAACTAAAAATACAAGTTTAATATCACAAATGTGCTTAGATGTATTCAGTGGGAATGACCACAAGAGTCTGGCCAGGCATTGCTGCTGTGTGCTTTCTTTCCCCCACTGTACACTCAGCAGTGCAAAGCACTTCATAAGACTTCAGGACAGTATCCACGCTGTTCTCTAATAGAAAGCATTATGGTGGTGAGGAAGCAAAGCAACAAAAAGTTAAGTGCTTCCTACAGCATAATTTCACACAGAGGAGTAACCAGACCCTGACCTTGCATGAAGGCATACCATGTTTCTGTTGACTTTTTTTTTTTTTTTAATAAAGAGAATTGAGTCAGTCTGTATTTGGCAACACGTATCAAAATACCACATTGATAGGAGTCAGAAAAATCACACAAGCTTCAGATAACAGAAAAGGACACTGGCCTAAGAGACCAGGAAAGGAACACCAGAAAGATTTTCCAGGGTCTTTACAAGAAAATGCAAAGTAAACCTGCAAATATCAGAGTGAAACACAAAAGCACATAAGCAATAAGTGCAGTGCCTGTTTGCTGAGCCTGTGAATATCTATTGCACAGGAAAAAGCAAGAGGGAAATTAATCCTCTTAGGCCCCAAAGCAACCAAACTGCGAGGCTGCTGAGCGGTGTGCCCAAGGGCTGCGTGGGCAGCAGTGGGGTAGGATTGTTAAAGGACATACCTGAGGGCAGCAGCAAGGGGGCAGGGCTGAAAGCCTCTCGTTAGGAGAACGTTTCCTGTTGTCTGGATATTTCCTGAACTATCTGTCCCTTGGGTTTTAGTAGGAGCAGTTTGCTTTGCCAGTGTTTAACTTCAGAGGAGTACTGAACTCACAAAGAGAAAAACAGATAGGAATCAAAGAAGAAATGTGATATTTGAAGCAACTCTGATGACAGAACCAAGCAGGAACAAATCCCCAAACATTAACTGGACTATTTAAACCTCTTCAGCTGCTTCTCGTAAGGTAGGCAACCCCCCCCAGTATGGTCCCGCTACGTTGTGAAGGTGGGATGACCAGCCAGGAACACCATCTTGCAGGTTCTCCATCAGTGACACGGGGAGATGAAGTTTAGACTTGCAAAAATCCCACGTGGCACACAGTTCTCAGTGTGCAAGGGGGATAATTTCTGTCTCCAAATTCTAAGTCCTCAGTACTTAGAATAACCAGAAAAATCCCTTCTAGCAGACTAGCCTTTTATTTCTTTCTAATTAGTTTTATCTTTACACTTTTTTAATCTTCGAATTCAATTAAAAGATCACAGAAATTTATATAGGAACATGCACAAACTGAAAAAGCATTGAATGAAAACCACAGTACGTCAGTTTCAGTAATTCAGACACTTGCAAAAAGGCTGCGGAGCTTCTTTGAGAAAAGACTGACAGCGACAAATTACAGAGGAAGGCAGCAGACAAGTATTGCTTCATGTAATAAATTGCTCGCTTATTTTTCAATTTGTTCTTCCCAATTTTTATCTTGGGCAGCAGACAAGCACTGCTGATAGGAGATACCTTCTCAGATGTAGGTGACTTGCTGGGCTTGGAGGGCTCCAGCGCTACACGAGCAGAGCTGCATCACACTGTTCAGCATGAAAGCAGCCATGCCAGGACACACAGAGCTGCTTGGACTTGTGCTTTCTGAGCAAGCAAAGCTCACTCCGGCAACACAACAGTAGCATGAGGCAAATGAGCGCTAACCCTCAGGTGGAGATCTGTCAGCATAAAACATTTGCAGAGCTTCAGTGAAAAAGCTTTTGAAAGCCATTGCTCCAAAAACTCATTCAGTTAAAGGAGTTTCTCCCACAGCTTTGCTGGTGAGCAGTGGCTGCAGTGGGCACAAAGCTGCCTAAATGGCCATTGTGATGCTGGCAGGAGGCACAGGGTGAGCCCTGCAGCTACGGCCTGCAAAGGGAAAAGTCTGACATCTCTCACAGCTTGGAGAGAGCTGACGAGACAAACAGTTACGAGTAGTGAGTTCTGAACTCAGAAGTGCACTGAAGCCTTATTTAGATGCATTTCTGTCTAGGAAGAAGAGATCTGACAATATTAAATTACAGATTTACTTTTATGTCAGCTCTTCTACAAGCACAAGGGACAGACACAGAAATGAGTTAGATACTTTCTTCTCTTATGATCGAGTACCCTTGATTTCAGGGCAGACAGCAGGGAGGACGAGGCCAAGGTTTTAAGAAAAAAGAAACGCACAGTTAAGCATCAGTACAAACAGCCCTTTTCCCAAAAGCACCAAGCTCCTATCAACTCATCCGAAAACCAAGCAGTGCTGTGGAATATGCAACTTACAACTTCTGCTGGTGGAGGAAGAACTCATCCTGATGGTCTGCCCCGAGCTGTAAAAAACAGTCCAGACACCTTCTGGAAGTTATTGTCCCAAAAACCCACTCGGAAAAGCTCAGTAAAACACACTAAGAGCGTTCCAGGTAGAGCTGCCCTAAAATACAGCCACCAGCTGCAGTGTTTAAGACAGTCTCCATCAGGCAGGAACACCCCCAAGATGCAGCCCTGGCAGAGGAGGATGCATCACCACGGCTCACCGTGCACCAGACAGCCTCAGCTCCAGAAACCCAGCAGCCTGGTGGCCACAGGGACCCCAGATCCCTACCCATCAGCCCTACAGCTTTTCATATTCAATAGATAAAGGCAGTGCTGGGAGCCACCATCTCACACACATTGCACATCTGAACCCTGTAGGCATTCCCAATTTTTGTCCATGTTTGATGTGCTTTTCAGTGTGAAAACATAAGTGCTACACTTATTTCTTAAAAAACGCACTAAAACATTTACAGTGGCTACAAAACACGTCTCTCATTGGGATGCATTTTTTTTACAGTTTATTGTTAAATAAAGCTCATCTAAAATTTATTGGAGTATAATTCTTCAGCTGCATTTACTGCATGTTTCACTGCCTTGGTCGGTATCCAACATGTCAGTAAATAACACAAGTAAAATATTAACACTGGTTATCGATTATGCCTTAACTGATCCTGTCACCTGAGCACACATTCTGCACTCTGGCTAAGGAAGGGAAAATTGCCTCTTTTGGGAAACAAGACAAAATTCCACCCACACTTCAAACCCCAGAGTTCTGCACGCAGGAGACAGCACTCTGGTTTTTAATGTTTCTGTATTCCCTATGAAGCTGGAGTCCTTTAGAAAATATAAGCCCCATGAAGAATGTCAGGCGGGATAATTTATTTTCAGTTCCAGTTTTTGTGCGTTTGAAATCAGTTTGCTGATTTAGCAACTGCTACGGAGTCTTTCTCACACGGTTCAGCACTCATTCAGCAATCTGCACAGCAAGTTACATCTGCAAACAAAGAATAAATACTTATCTTCTGCGTCTGTTTGTATGCTGCAAGCTTAGCACTGACTATTCAAATCTGAGTAATGGGCTGAAGTTCTCAGAAGTGAACAAGATTTTAAAAACCTCCCAGCTCTGCTCACGTGCAGGAACTTTCCCCATGCTTTTACTTGAGCCAGACTAAGGGCTTTGGGTCTAATGCAAACATCAGATCCTGCTGTAGAGAACAGAGATGCACAGAGATGGCTTCTTTCCTCCCTCCAGCACAGGGCAGAGCTCAGTGCCTCCTGGAGCTGTCACCTGGGTCTCACCACAGCATCCATGGACGCTTACCAAAAGAAAGCAGTCTGATTTGTTAGGAAAACTGACAAAAAACCTGACAAAAGCAACACAACAAAATACATAAGCAAAAAGAGAATGTGCACATGAACATAGAATCATTTGATTTGGAAGGGACCCATAAAAAACATCTAGTCCAACTCCCCTGCAGTCGATCAGGTGCTCAGAGCCCCGTCCAGCCTGACCTTAATGCCTCCAGGGATGGGACACGCACCACCTCTCTGGGCAACCTGTGTCAGTGCCTCACCACCTTTATCGTAAAAACCTTCTTCCTTATACCTAATCTAAATCTCCCCTCTTTTAGTTTGAAACCATTTCCCTTGTCCTGTTTCACAGACCCTGCTGAGGATTCTGCCCCCTTCCCTCTCATAGCCCCCCCTGTAGATCCTGACAGGCTGCTCTCAGGTCTCCCCAGAGCCTTCTCTCCATGCTGAACAGCCCCAGCTTTCTCAGCCTGTCCTCACAGGGGAAGCATTCCATCCTTTAAACATCTTACTCCCTACTGCTTACAGCAGGTCTATGCTTTCTAATAACCTAAATCTGCTAATAACTTGGCAGCTCCATCAGCACCAAATGTAATCCTACATTTAACGAAATACAAACTACACATAAAAGCCATTAGCCCCGTCCCTCCTTGCCACCCTCCCGTCCATGTCCTCCACTGCTCCCTTTGATGGATGCTTCTGTTGATCTCTCTGGGTTTCCTCCCCTACGCAGGCATCTGGGCCCAGCCAACCATACACTTCCAAAAGCTGCTCTTGTGGCCCTGCTAGTTTTTCAATTCCTTTTTGCATGAAAAGCTCCACTGACAGCTGCTCGATGCTCCAGATGGAGGTTTTCAAAGTGGAACACAACAACACTCTGGGACCGGGGCAGGGAATATGCTGACTGCTCCCAACCATCCCCAGCACTCCTCCGCTTCCTGCATCCCCACAGCCTGGGTAATTATTAACCACTCGCTGCACCGACATCTTCATACTAGCAGAAAGCCTGGAGAATGAGAATAAACAGCAAGAATAGACAAGATGAAACGGGAACAATTTGCTTTCAAAGAGAAAAAGAGCTCTTGACAAAGCTTCAGAGAGCTTTCCACCAAGAGCTCAGCTGCTGCTTTGCCATGAGCCTGTGCTTCAGGCTACAGCAACACAGCCCTCCATTGGGGAACAAACTGGGCACACATTGGGCAGCCAGCACACACCACACTGGGCCCCACCAGCCATGCAGGGGGGGAAATGTTATTTCTATTTCCCCACTCAGGCACAGGCACTGCCCATGCATTGGTTTTCATGCAGGTTAGGCCTCACCGTGCAGTGGCAGCAGGACCACAGCTCCTCCATCAGCTCCCAGTGCTCTGTGCTCAGGCATGGGTAGCCCGGCACAGCCGGAACTTCTGGACAGGGCTCAAATATGGAGGGAGCACATTCAAGCTCAGTTTAATGGCTCTGACTCTCACCCATGCTTCAGAGATGCACAAATGAGCAAGCTCCAACACACCATAACATGAAAGGAGTCTAGCTTGTTTTTAAACCCTAGTGAACACCAAGATCCCATATTACAATATCACAAGCTCCAACAGAAGCTCAGTGGCAGGTGAGCATTTATGTGATTAAAACTAAGGAGGATCCTATTTGGAGTCATGCACCCTGTGCTCCAGCTCCTGGATACAGAATGCTTAACTTGAAATCAAGTTCCCTCTCAAACAGAGGAGTAGAGAATAAATATTTAGAAAGGAGCAAACAAACAAACAAGACCTGCTTTCAAATTCAGAGATTACTTCTTTTTCAGTTGCATTTTTCTTCAAGCAGAGAAACATTTCTAAAGCTTAACCACCAAAATGTCATCCAAGAAGAAGTGATTATTTACCCAGGGCTGAATAGAAAAGAATAGAGCTGAACAGAAAAGAGCAGAGCTAACTATAAGAAAGTCACATATTCAGATCACACCTCTGCCTATACAGGTATGTCTTACGCCTCTTCTCCTCCAAGATATCAAACACAATTCTGCCTGCAGATGGGTATCAGTTAAAATGTCATATTAATCAGGGTTTCACGAATCACCCAAATCCCATAGCAACATTCAGTTATCTTCAGTCAATGTCCTTGAAAGGGAAATGGTTTCAGGGTCGTTCCAAGCACAAAACTGGAAAAAAAACAAAGAGCTGGGAGCAGGCAGAGATAAACAAAAGAATATGCTTTCCTGAGGAAAATAACTTACTTAATTTTAAAAGATTAAGGATGGATTGTTTTCTCTACCAGAATCATGCTGTACAAATTATTAATCTTATAAAAGCCAGATATATTGCCTTGATAGCACATCCTGAATAATGAGCAGTTGTGTTTAATGCTGCAAACCAGACACTGTAGCATAGCATAGCACTGACATTAACACACCTGAAATGCCTCTACCTTGTCCTAAATCCATCAGTCAATCACAGATTCAGGTTTCAAGCCCAATCCGCAGTGGTACAGCAGGCCCAGCTCCTCTTCAGCCATCCCTGACAGATATTTGCATAACCTGCTTTGTAGAGGGTCCGAGGAAATTATTTCTTTAATATGCAACGAGAACTGTGTTGTAACTTAAGCACGTTTTTGTCCCATTCACGGAAAGCATAGGAAAAAAAAAAATCTCTTTCCTCCACAGAAACTTCTTTGTATTTGAAAATTCCTACCTCCCTGTAGTCTTTCCATCTTTATGTTAGAGACCCCCTCAAAGCCCACCTAACCCAGCAGCCTGTCTGCAACACAGCTCAGCAGCGAGTAGCAAGAGAAGTTCAGCACTAGACAAATACATAGCCATACTTCACTGGAAGACACAACTTTCTGAACTTCAGCAGTTTTTGGCTGAAGGGCTTCCTTGGCCAGAGAACATTTGTCATATTTATTGCTTAACAACAGATTTTTTCCTTCATGAACTTGCCCAGTCATGAGAATGAAGGAACAGCAGAACAGTACAATTGTTTGCTCTTGCTCCAGCATGATACTCCCCTTCATTGCCTCCTCTTGCAGAGCAAGAAGCCCTAAACCAGCTGAATGTTCCTTGCACAGAAACCCTTTCACAGCTTGGGTCATCACCACTTCCCCTTTCTATGCCTTTCCAGCTCAATCACGTCTTTCTTTTTAGCTCAGACAACAACCAGAACTGCACGCGGTGTCCCAGAAACTGATAGAAATATTTTAAATTTCACTTTCTTCTGCCTTGCTTACAATTCTTAGGATTTAATTTGCTATTTGCGACCACTGACATTTTCACAGAACTACTGCTATAACCCCAAGAGCTCATTCACACGACACGATGGCCAGATCACAAAAACAGACATAAAATTATGATTTTCCTTCAGATGCATTTTTATCACACTTATCTCCCATCCCATTTTATCTGACATTTTATCACTTCATTATTCAGTACCACAAAGGTAATGGAGATCTCACTGTGGCTTTCCAGTACTTGAAGGGAGCTTAGAAAGCAGGAGGGGATTGACTTCTTACAGTCTGATAGTGATAGGACGTGGGGGAATGGCTTTAAACCAAAAGATTTAACTCAAAAATTCAGGTTAGATGCTAGGCACAGATTTTTTACTCAGAGGGTGGTGAGGCACTGGCACAGGCTGCCCAGAGAGGTGTGGACACCCCATCTCTGGAAGCGTTCAAGGCCAGGTTGGATGGGATCCTCAGCAGTTTGATCTGGTGATTGGCAATCCTGCCCATGGAAGGGGGCTGGGAAATGGATGGTCTTTAAGGTTGCCTCCAACCTAAGCCATTCTATCATTCTAAGAGGGCCCTTGATCCTTTCCTGCTGTCCTTCACACGTGCTCCCAGTGATTGAGCTTCTTTCACTTGGGCCTCTTGCTCTTCGCCTCCCTGTGCAAACTGATCGCAGATGCCTGCTCTCCTCTTCCTGCTCTGTCTGCTCAAGGGTCAGAGGAAACACATTCACATGGGCAGTTTATTTTGGTTGAGAATCCTTTCAGGAACTTTATCAAACGCCATTTCTAGATGCAAGTGGATGACGCCAACCCAACCTCCCTTGCCCACACGCTCAGCGGTCCCTCTCCAAGAGCTCCAGCAGATTTTAGATTTGTGATTCCTCTCTTTAAAAACTGTGGCTGTCTCTTCCCTAGAATATCATATCTAATCACATGTCCTCAGTTCTTTGGAATAGCTTCTACTCAATTGCCTGGCACAGACACCAGGCGCATTGCTAACAACCAACATAATTACTTGGTGGATTATCACGGTTCTCATGAAGTACAATGCAGTGGGCACAGCAGCTATAATAAAACTTACTGTCCCTCATATGGGCATGCTTGTGAGAGCCAAGAATTTCCAGATGCCTCACTATCACAAGATACAAAGTTAGAGATAATGACCACTTTAGCTACCACTGTAGCTTCTCTTTGACTAAAAAAAGAATATAGAAGGAAAGATGTGATAAGCTTATTTCTGCAGGGAAAGGACTGAAGGGGGCACAACTGATAGAGTAGCCTCACTCAGCAAGCATCTTGGCTGGGGGAAAGAAGGCAGACTGCAGGCAGAAAGCATCACGTAGGCAGCTTCGCTGACAGAAAGAAGGGTTGATTTAAAGAGGATTAATGGAGAGTCATCTGACCTCCAGGCTTTCCAAAATGCTGTCACGTAGCAGTATTACGAAACAATTCTGTTCCAGGGGATGCAGAAGAGGAAGCACTTGTGATAAACTATCCTTTTAACAACACACCAAGACACACTCCATTTGTTTCCCACAGTTATGCACTCAAATGACAGTCTGTGCATCTCAGAAACAGTGGAACTTGACCAAACATCATTCAAAAACGATCAGTGCATCTATTTCAATGTACTGTGCAGCATTCGTCAGTTAACATTATTGGACTTCATCTCCAAATTAAAGCATAAAAAGTTAGCATGATTACTACATCATATTTAACAGGCACATATAATGTTATACATAAAAGGAGTCAGAGCATATTGGAAATCACACAGTGGGAAGTTTACTTTTTAAATTCAAAGTCTGAGCTGTCCTGCAACATTCAGCTCCGTTTTGCCATAAAAGTACCTAAGTCAGACCACACCAGAGGCCTGTGTGACCAGCACCCCATCTGACTGTGACTGACAGCAAGTGCCTGGAGAAGACCAACAAGATCAAAGCAAATATATTGGAGATACTTCAGAATTTTCTCCCAGCCTGCAATGATTTTTATCCCGCAACTTGCCAAGCTCATGTATTTGTGTATTGGATAATTTTTGGTGGATTTCTTCTTCAAAGAATGTATCCAATGGATTCTGAACTCACTTATGCTGCTCATATCCCCACTGCCCCATGGGAAGGATTGCATACTCGGCATGAAGCAGCAGCAGCTCTTCCTGCCTGCCCCTATCCAACCAAGCCCAACTAGCTCCTCATCCTTGCAGTGGAAGAGAGTGATCCAGTTTTCCTCCATACATATTTTCCCATGCCAGATTCCTTTGAACTCTTGAGCAAATATCTGCTCTACCTTTCATTCTGACAGTTGATCTGTAATCCCAACTACCCACACTTCAAACTAAAAAAAACAAAAAGTTAACAATTCTGAGTTCACATGGATACAAAACAGTGACGGAGAGTTTTGTTACTGTTCTACCTGACTCAACTGTTCCTTTCACTTCTTTCCCATCAACTGGTTTTGTAGATTCTCTGGTATCCTTCTTCCCCCCTTATGACTGTAAAAAAAAATGCTACTATCTATGCCTGCATCTTCATCGCATCTTCTCCTTGTGTCAGCATGCTAATATTCAGATTCATCTCCCACATCTACATTAACAGCTCTTTTATTTATGCCCCAGTGCCCTTCTGGGTGCTTCTCTGTGCGCACCCCAATCTCTGTGCTGGCGAACACCATGTACATTTCCTTCCTATCACCTGCCTTCCTCCTCAGCCAACCTCCCACACCCAGTCTGTTCTTGCACCAAAACTTGCACTCTGTTCCTTCTCTCACTTCACAGGTTTCAAACCCTTCCTATTCCTTCCCCCATCAGACATTTCAAAGACAAACTCAGTGAAAGAAGACAAGTTCTGGCTCTCTCTCTCTCTCTCGCACCCCCCTTTCCCTGTGAATACCTAACTTATATTTTTCTCACTGCAACGATTACAGATGCTTTCAGCCTGCTGCCTCTGTCCCCTCCAGAGGCTGCCACAATTTCCTCCTCTTCTCATTCTCTCCTCTGTAACCCCTATCCTTTGATGCCTTCCCTTCCAAATGCAAGAACACTTACTTTGTTTTCAGCACACTGCCTCTCTGGGACACCTGCTTACTTTGTGTTTGAAAGAGCACATGGCATGCTGTGGGCATAAACAGACAAGCAATTGTAGGTTGACACAGAGCACCAACAGGGAGGCTGCCCTGAGACAGGACACAGCGAGAGAGCTGAAAAATAAAGGATCTGAGAAGTTGCTTCCTATCACAACAGCCGCCCCAAACCTCACCTTCTGACACCAGGCAGACCTTCGGTGTGCTACCAGCTCATGTAGCTGGCTTTGGAGAGCTGTCATCTGCCCAGACAACCTGTCGATTTGCGTAGTCATGCTTTCAGCCCAGGGGCAGCACGCGGCCCCCTCCTGCAGCCCGCTGGACTCCACAGGAACATCCTGCACCGTGCGCACACTTCCCTCTTCAGCCATGTTATCTAACATGGTTTCCTGAAAGAAAAAACAACAAGTTTCTTCTTGGCAGGTCCTAAAATGCTTCCCCTCCTTCTTCCCAGTAGCCTATGGCTAGGAAGGTACTGCTGCTGTCTCAGGGTACAGTTCTGCAATTCCACGGCTATTTTAAGAGAACCTCTTTAGTTCACTCTAATGTAAGTTAACAGAAGACTTACACTGCTAAGTTAGCTCATTTCAAAAAGCACTGCATGCTGTGAGCTGCTCTCCACTGATATTACTAAAGCATAAAATCACACTTTGGGACAGTGATAATCAATACTGCAGAAGCACTATCTAAGCCCTTTCCCCTTCAATTCTACTTGCATGGCTTTCTGTAACAAAGTGATGACCAGGACAAGCACTGTGCTTGCACTGCCCATCAGCTGTGTGGCCATAGCAAGCTGTGACACCCACACCCTGTGTCCACATCCAGCTCTCTAATCCAAGGAACTCCGTGAGACCCCTGCTGCAGGCTGGCCAGCTCTGTCAGGCCTGCTTGGCCCTGACCATTCTGCTGGCTATAAAATGATCTGTGCAGCTGCCTTCAGAAATAGCAATCAATTTGAAACTCAAAAAAAAAAAAAAAAAACAATTAAGATCAGAGTCCTTGAAATGTATGTACCTGTACAATGTGGTGCACAGATTACAAAAAAGCAGTCTTCGTGCCACAACAGGATAACTAAGAGACCCAGCCCTCCTCACTCAGGGTATTAAATATTTATTCCCATTTTGTTATCAAGAAAACATCAAACAGGAGAGATCATAATCTCTTTTAAGGACATGAGTAGCATTCAAAATTACCTTTCAAAACTGGAGAAGCAATCTGAAAACAGCAAGAGCAAATTCAGCAGTCAAGCAGCGTGGTCAACATGTGGGCAAGGCAAAAACATAGGTGTAATTACTGGCTCAGCAGCAGTACTGCTGGTAGAGATGCCGTAAAATCACCCGTCACCAATGTCATCCTGATAAATGCAAGCACCAGCTTAGAAAGCATAAACACAAGTCTCTGTGATAGAAGAGAGCTGACCGTAACGCTGATGTACGGGTGAGGCACCTGAAGTTAAACACAGACAAATGGGATAGAAAATCCCATACTGGAGCAGCAACGGCCATCAGAAGTTGAAGGAATGGCCTACAAGGAGGCATTATGAGAACCAATTTTGTTTAGCCTAGAAACAGGGACTGGGAAGGCACTGACATGCTAACAGCCTTCACTTTAATAGAAGGTAGCTGTAGAGAGGATGGGAATAATTTTTCTCTCTCGCTTTTTTCTACGCAGGCAGGTACAAAACTTTGGCTTTCTTCGCAGCAAGAGGTTTTTAGGCTGATATGAGGAAAAACCTTGCAAGAGAGCCAAGAATGGCAAAAGACACCCTGAAAACCCTCCTTTCTAAGCCAGCAGCAGCTCTGCAAGATGTCACCAACCACTGACAGCCTAACAATCTGCACAGCAGTAACACCAAGCTTTTTTTTTTTTCCTTTTAAATTTGAAATTCATTGAATGAGAGAATTTTAGAGCAAAATTACTGCAGCCACTCCTGTTGCTGCAGTCAAGCCAGACTCTGGCCTAAGACCACTGCTCTGCCTTGCTGTCAATGTCACATCTCAGAGCCAGCATCCTCGCCCTTGCCAGCCAGGGTGCTGGGGCACAGCCCAGCAGCAAGAGCATACAACCACAGGGCAATAATGAAGCCCCTGCTGCCTTCATGGAGTCTGTTTCACCTCTTTCTGCTCGACTCTCTCTATCACTCTCTGTAGCACACGTGAGCACACAGAAGAAAATTGATGGCAGAACAGCAAAGGATATGCAGAAAGAAAAGGCAGAAAAACAGGGGGAAGCAGGAGGGAAGGGTGTCAGGATAGTAACAGAGAGCAGGGCTGTGCCTCAGCACAGGGACGGGTGCGAGGCAGAGCCATACATCCCCATAAGCATCCCAAGTTGTCTTTTCTACAACTAAAAACAATTTCAGTGAGTGGGGAAGTATCATTAACAGCAAACTCTAGAAAACTGGCTAGCACCTATATTTAGCAGAAATATCTGCTTTATCAACTCTGAAAAGTTGTGGGCTTTTTGGTTTTCAGTTTTTTTTTTAATAATAATGCTAAAACCATCTGACAACCCAGAACTAAGACAGTATGGAAGAAAATCCTCTTGACAGCTTGCTGCACTTGTTAAAAAAAAGAAAAAAAGAAGCAAGAATGCAAAGATGTGGAGATACTAAATAGCTGTCTTCCTACAGAAACATGCAAGTTCAGCTGCTGAATCAGGCAAAGATAAGTGCAAGAGACGTTCCAATTTCAGAGCCTAGCTGGTGTATCCCTATAAAGGCTGGGGAGCCCAGTCAGACATTCAGACAGACATTTTCCATTTGCAAATGCTGAAGGATACACTCATAGATTGTGGGCGAATCCTTCAGAATTCATTTAAAATCATCCATGCTCTACTGCATCCCAGAGTCCATCTGCACCCAAGCAGACAAGCTGGGTTTCCCCAGATTGTAAGGGCGCACACAAATCAGAGCATGGGGCAAAGGGAATGGAAACACCCTGTCAGAAATAACTGCAAATAAGCTCGTAATCTGACGGTAAGTGAACACATCCTATAAAGGTTAAGAGTAAGGAAACTGAGCAATGCATCCAGGTTCAGACACTTGAAGATGGAAGGCTGCAGAGCAGACGTGCCCATCAGTATAAGAGTGCTCAGTAATCAGCACAGGGAAGCTTCATCAGGAATACATTACTAAAACTCTCTACAACCACCAGGAGGGCAGTAATTATGCAAGAATCATTCCATCCATCAGATCATCAAGAGAAAATACAGGTAAAAATGGAAAGAGGAAAACTTCTGTATCTTCAAAGCACCTCATCCTCATACAACCTACAGCACATGTGAACGCAACCATCATCATTCTGCTGAACAAAGCTACTGCTGCATTCAACTCTTATTAATTAAAGATGTGCTGGCTGGGTTTTTTGCAAGTACTTATTTAGGACTGAATTTCAGAAAGCATGCAAGCACTGACCACCACAGTACTCCCCACACCATTACGTGGTTGAGGTGGCTACACCAAAATGCCATAGCACTTGCCAGCATGACTTTGGAGATAGGCTTATCCTAGCGCTGAAGCTTTCCAATTATAAGATGGTAGATGAGTAAATCAAAAGCCATTACATAACTAATGGCAATTCAAATGGCTCTGCACTGGGAGTATTCTTCAAGACAGGTGAGGTAATTTTACACTCCTCTGCCTGGTTTTTAGTGTAGAACAACGCATGTGGGCAATTAATAGTCAGCTCACTGATTCCCAAAATTTTGTAAACTCATGCAGCTAATGAAGAGCTCTGAAGAATTATTTTCAGCAACTGTAAATGGACAGAAGTTGTAGAGGGAAGTGAGATGGATGCTGCCGTTTACACTCACTTGAGAAATCCAAAGATGCACACAGAAAGGCTTATTGATTTTCTTATGATCATTCAACACAGTTCAAGGGGAAATTGCCAATTTCAACACACTATTTGGCTGGGAAAAAATGAAGTTGTTTTCAGTATCAGCTGCTTGCAAATTTAGTTGCTCTCAAGTCTGCAATAAAGCTTAGAGTCCCTCTTCTGAAAACCCATTTAATTTTAACGAAATGTAAGACTGCTATGTTTAAAAACATTAAAGAGATGAAGATCAAGCATTTTCATTTGTATTAACTTTATGGAGCTCTGCTACTCTGCCCTGCAATTCCTCGGCTTAGCTGGTAAGACTCAGTTTTACTGAAGAAAACCGAGGGATGAAGAAGAACTAAGAACTCATTGCTCTCTTTACTAAACCCTTTTTTCCTTTTCCCAAGTGCTGTTTAATAGATGTCTCACAGCATTTTTGTGGAAAGGAGCCTTTGTAAGTGGTCAGCTATCGGTTAGAGTCAAGAAAGCTGCATCCTTTAAAATTACTTTAATTACCATCCACTGCCAGTAAACCGCTTCCAGTTGCTTCCACTCCACAAAGGCTTCTAGTTGCATGGTTTCCAACTCCAGATGCTGTAACAGCTGGATAAAAGGAAACAAAGGAAAGAAAATCAGGTAACAGCACTCGTTTGTGAACTAAATGAAACGTGCATTTGGTATGCATTACAAAACCAGAACTCCACGAGTGTTAACGATGCATGGGACAACACTGTGTTGTTTTATAGGACCACTGTAAAACCAGCTGTGCAAACATGATGTGAACACAAACATCTAGATGCATGCCCATCTTCAAATCTTCTGTGCTTCTTGACTACCGATATCAACTTTTTCTCCAGCAACGTTTTTTCTTCTGTCCAAGAGTATTCTGTTCTTCTATCCACTCATATTTATCAAAGCTGCAAGGTTTAATCAGGCCATGCACAGCCCTGCCCAGCTAAAACTTACACAGTTGGTCCTTCAGTAGAACTCCTCATATTCAATAGTAACACCAATCTGACACCAACAGCAAGGTTTAAAAAAAAACAAACATCTACCTGCATGCTGTCTCAAACAAGATGATCAGGATGAAATCAGTAACAGCTATACCTACTTTCTACAGACAACTAATCTGCCAGCTTTGTTGGGGTTAGTTACCACCTACATACCACATAATTGAAGTAACCGTAAAGCATCAGTTGGCTTTGCAATTTTATTCTGCAGATATAACTTGAAGATAAAGAAATTAGAGAAGGGAATGCACTTTCAAAAGTAACTGCTGGAAATTATGAGCAGTTTGTTCTAAAAAGCTGCTGATCCAAAATACAATTGCTACCCATTTGTTTGCACAGCTGACACTTGGCATTACTGACTCTGCCAGTTTAGGGATCAGCTGCTTACATGGAAGGTGGAAGAATGGTCTCCTTTTCTCTGCTCATAGGTATATCCGCAGCACAAACAGTTTAACTCATGGGATCTCATGCTGGCAATAAAACTCAGGTAAAAAAGTTGATTAAATATTCAGGCAACAGCTAAAGTTACCTGATCTTGAAGTAGCTTTGTAATGCGGCCATGAGCTGCATGTGATTGCCATCCAGGTGTGTCTTGTGACAGCTAGAGGAATGAGGGCTGGAATAGGGAATTTTTCATTTTAAGCCTTAAAAAAATAGGAAAAACTTTGGAAAAAAGAGTCATACGCATCTTTGCTTTTCCACTAGACCTGAAATGATATGATTCTGGAGACAATCAGTTGGAGCTAACAGACCTTAGTAGCAATCACAGCTTTCTAAGCAGTCTCAGAACCTAACGGCATCCTGGATTTTTGCGTGTTTGTTTTCCAAGCTGTGCCATTAGTGATGCCACACTCGAACTGGAAAGCATCCATTTGACTCACCTACTGTCACATCCTCACTTTTCACTAAGGTGCTACTATCCTCAGAAATACCAGACCATAAATCCATACTGGATCTGGCTGCCCTCCTCACCCTACAGGGTGGTTTTCAGCTCAGCTGGAACGCCCTGTGACAGTGGTAGGCAGCCTATGATATCCAGCATTTCATTATCTACACACTGCTCCTGGATGGCAATCATAGTATCACAGAATCATAGAATGGTTTGAGTTGGAAGGGATCTTTAAGACCATCGAGTTCCAACCGCCTGCTATAGGCAGAGACACCTCCCTCTAGACCAGGTTGCTCACAGCCCCATCCAGCCTGGCCTTGAATGCTTCCAGGGAGGGGGCATCCACAACATCACTGGGCAATATCCTATGCCATCCTTCATGCAGGTCTTAGAAGACTCAGATGTCACTGCGGCGCAGAGAATAAAGCAAAACACAACAAAAACTAACATTGTACAAATATCCTTGAAGTACCTTAGCAAACAATATAAAAACAAGTAATGTTCAGGGTGGGAGGGCTAATGGGCAGCATATCTGCATGCCATTAGTTTGACCAGGCCAGACTCCACGTGACCCAGGCTTTCACTCACACACCACACTGAGCAAATGAACCAGTCAGACTCATTCCCCAACTTCAACCTTCACCAAAGCTTCTTGCTAGCCCTTACCATTCCTTATCAAAACCGTGCATTTTGCAAATTTGAGGTCAACAGCATGCATTTTCTCAGCACCAATAACACCTCGCCTGGCGATGCACTGAAGAGCAGTTTCAATCCTGCTACTCTGTATCCACCTCAAAATGCAAGACGAGTCCGTGAGCTGCAGCTAAAGCTGTCTCCTTGCTTTTATTGGCCTAAGGGCCCAGATGTTGCCATCCCTCCTAATGAAATTTAAAGACTAACATCTGCAGAAGAGCACTAATTTTGTCTCTTGAACAAAGCAAAGCAGTAAGTCAAAAACGTGCCGCAAGCGGTTGTCAAAAAGATGCTTAGGGATAGTGTATGAAAATTGCCTTTCCTCCAACAAAATTAAGACACGAAATCCATTTCCTTTCTTCTGGAAGAAGTCATTGCTCTAACATACTTACACAGAGAGAAAAGGTAATGACAAATTCAAATTGCAAATCTCTGTGGAGAAGTAATTCCACACTGAATGCTGAGAGCAAACACTGCGGTAGCAACTTCTCTAAACCATTGTACAGAAGCTATCACTGGCACAAACGCCGTGCAAGCAACAGCTTTCCTTGAGAGGCTAAACTGTGCTTAGCTGGGATGGCAGGGAGCACGCTGCCAGGAAACCTCCTAGCACTGCAGGAGGAAGCAAGCTGCATATAAACACCCCTCTGCAGGCAAACGCCCAGCATGCAGCCTGGCCCAAGGACCTCCAGAAACTTTGGGAACTTGAGCTGCAAACATCTGAGGTGACAGCATCTTCTGGGTGGCTCTGGGTACCCAACAATGGGCTGAAGTCCTCCATGGCAGTACGCACCCACGTACCTACCTTGCACCACAGTCATCATTTAAACGTATCTGTAATTATCTTTCTGCCGAGGTATTAATCTTTTTCATTCTATTTACGAGCATATTGCTAAATTCATTGATGCCTGCAGACCGTTACAGAAATCAATATTTAATAATTTGCAGCATAATGCATCCTTTTTGTGGGCTCAGCTCCAAAGAGCTCCCCGCAACAGGCATTTAATCTGCAGTGCCCACAGACTGTAATTCATCCTGCATGCCACTACAAAAAGAATTTTTAATCAAAAATTGCTCTGCCTAAATATTCCAAAAACCATCCCATTGTTAGACACACACCAAAATAACGAGCTTTCAGCAATACATTCTGTTTCTTGGCTCAGAGATAAAATGCTGCTGATTCACCGTCTATTCAAGCCTGACTGGAGACGAGAGACTTGCACTGGGCTCCAGATCACTGCCAGCATCTCTGAGGTGTGACTCGAGGCCCAAGACAGAGTTGGAACATGCTTTGGAAGCTCAGTATGAAAGCTTATATGGGGAGTGGTATCAGAAGACTGATTCAGATTTGAACTCGTTTTAAATTGGATTTGGCTTTATTCAACTCAAATTTTGGAAATTTCAGTACTACTTCTGATATACATGAGAACTGCAGGAAAGCAGGAGAAGTTCCTTCTCAAGAATACAAAGAAAAGGATGAACACTCATGGCCAAGGCAGACACTTCACATTGCCAGAGGTAAACTATAACTGGGAATAAGGCCTTAAGAACCTACCCAAACACCAAATGAAATAAACACAGGCTGTTGGGTTGATGCCATGCTGTTTAAGATGGCACATACTCGCTGAATTGCACATTAGCAGGGCAAAGTAGTGGAAGCTCCTCACGAAAAAGCAGAGAAAATTCTTATATCCTACCTATCTCAGGCTGGTAGAAAATAACACCGTAGGTGGACACACTCAGTGCTCCAAGATTCAATTCCATGTTGTGATTTCTCCAGAAGCAAAGCTCCTTTAAAGCATTCCCATATATCCCTTGAAGGCTGAAGCTAAAATAAATGGACCTGAAAACCAGAAAGTCACACTGCAGTACTTTGAAGTACAAGAGCTAAGGAGCAAAACCCAACAGACCAATAAGCAGCCTCTAGCCACAGGGCAAATAAAGATCGACTCAAGTTAGTTCACAAGCGGAGAATTATTGCTGAGGATTGAGACAGAGCAGGAGAAACACCACAATCCAGCTACATCACAAGCTGGATGGATGACGGAGTGGATGAGAGCTTCTTCCACTGGCAGCTATGGACCCCATAGGGTCCCTGACCGCAACACTAACAGGGACAGAGCTTCAAAAACAGATACTTCTGCATATGCTCCCTGTTGCACTAAGAGCAAACAGGACATGGATCTTCTGAAAATAATACTTAACATTTAAAATAGAGCAGCTTTAGGTGGAGAGTGTTAATTCCAGATGCTTGGAAATGTGCAAAAAATCAAAAAATACCTGACTAATCCACTCACCAACACCAGCTGTATACCAGCATAGCCTGAACTTCAGTAGTTAGCTCAGTTTTACATTGCTGAGAGCAGGGAATCAAACCACTAGTTAAAAACTTAAGTGACAAAGATCATCATTATAAAACGTAATTGCTATTTGTGGAGGGATTTAGAAAACATCTGTTTAAAATGAAACTGAAAGAAAATGGGATTTAAAGCAAACAAAATGAGGCATTTGGCACATAAAAATTGTACTACAGCTTTCACATCAATAGGCAATGAGCTGGGCTGCACTAACAATGACATTCATTTGCAGGGAGCAGGTCAATGAATGGACCGTTTTGCATTTTTTCCCTGAGGGTATGGCATGCATTGAACACAGGGCAAAAACACCAGGAAGAAATGGATTACAAGGCAAGTTTTACACTTTAGCAGCCAAGATCAAGATGGATGAGTATAGAAAAGGTGGGCATTTTCTTCCCCAAAAGTACTGTTGATTTTGGGCATGTAACTTTGCAAGCCAGAGGAGCCAAATTTTCAGGCAGTACTAAGTACCCTTTGCTGAATGTAAGCTCAGTTGAAGCACATTCAGTGGGTACCAAAAAAATCACAATTTACATTAAGAAATCTCAGCCAGAGGATTTCACAGGACATGAAATTACATTGCAGCACTGCCTGGCAGCTGTTCATATTGTGCTGCTATCCAGTACCCTACGAAGCTGATATCAAAGAAAGACCATTACTCAACTGATTTTATTTAGACTGTTTCTGTACGTAGAACAAAGAATTATCCATATTCAGCTTTTCCTTTTTTTCTCCCTCCTGTATACTTGCCCATTTTTCTGTATTTTAATAGACCACAAAAACACATGCTGAAATAGAAACAAGTCATTTCTCAGATACTTTTTAAACTCATTAAATTCAGAACTGAACATTATACTTCCAATAATCCCCTTTCTGCATTATGCCTCCACACTGGACGTTAGTACACCACATTGTGTTAGTTACTATTACTAACTTCAGCACAGGAGTTCCTTTAGGTTTTACCCTCCCCACTTTATTATCCCATCCATCTTTACCACCAGTTTATTCTACCTATTTACTGCATCCTTCCTTGAGATCCTTATCCTGCGTTTGGCAGCAAGTTGACAAAAACACTATCCCTGCATAAAGCTGAAGAAATGCTTTTTATAAATCAGCTCATATTGCCAAACACCCACTAAGCCAAGAGATTGGCTTTTTGCCTCCCCTTGAGCTTTCGTACTTTCTCTTCAAAAGAAAGAGCATGCAGCACAAGTTCAGCACCACTGATTCTATACCCTCCTGCTGGGTATCCATACAGGATCATTTATTCTCAGCCACCATGGGCTGCAGGTCCCAATGGCCAGATAAGCCTCTCAAGCCTTCTATTCTCTACCCAAGTGCTCCCTGCAAGAATACAGCTGGTGGGCTTGAAGGATCAGCCCTTCTGGTGCTGACCTTCCCATGTCACAGTGGCAGGTGCTCTACTTACCTATAAGGAGCATGTGGTGCTGAACCCAGGGCTCGATGAGCTAGGAAAGCAGGGTTCCCCCAGTCCTGCTGTAAGGGCACTCCCAGGGCCCCACCAGATGCTTGTCGTGATGAGGACCGACTCAGAGAGCAACCACAGCAACAGAAACCCAGCCTCTAAACACTAACAAAGAGAAGCGTTCCATAAAATTTAACTCTCAACCAAAGACAGGAGAAGAAACTTAAAGAAGAATGGTTTTCACCAGTGCAGACCCAGCAGCACACAGAATTATGGCAGGACGTCCATGCTAGTTTAACAACAAATGAAAAAAATTACTCGATATGTGCATTAGCATAAGCTTATGAATACAGTTTCTCCCAGCCTTCTCTGACAAGCCATCACAGCTACCACGCACGCAGGTATTTTTCACACGTTTTAATGTATGCATTATTGACTGGAGAAACTACTAATTTAAAGTCTGCTCATCTCCCCTGCGTCAACTCATTTCTCTTGCTCCTCTCTTAATACAGTCCTCTATATTAAGTGACAAACTTGTTTAAGAAGACTCACAAATCTGAACCTGCTTGCAAAGCAGGAGTAACAGCTGATTCTATAACTTCTTTAGCTACTTGAACAAAACAAACCAATCAGATTTTAGTTCAGCTTTCCAGTAACAGCCGCTGCAATATATGAACAGTACTGCAGTTTGCTTCTCTTATTAGCATTAGCATGCAGACTATGATAGCTCTAGTTTGCTTGGCTTTCCAGGTGGGTTAAGCGTCTTTTGATGCAGTGGTAGTTTAGATTGAATCAGTGGAGAACAAAGCAGGCATTTGACATTAAGATGCCAGTTGGTTCCCATCTGACCAGGCATTTACCTATTTGGGCCAAGAGAGGCTCGTGACAATGAGAAAAAGGGGCAGTATCAGGCATTTCTACAAAGTCCTCAGTACAGCCCTAAGGTTGAGCTCTTCTGTATGCGGATGGGTACTGCCAGCTCAGTGCACAAGGTAACAGAGGTCCCAGCCATGGATCATAAGGCCACTGCCATAGCTCTGGGGCACTTCAAGATCAACCCTCATAGTCCTTTTTGTGTCAGGAACTGGTAAATGCTTTCTCTTCTAGATGAAAACAATAGCAATGACTCCATAAGCATATTACAAAGATGCCCTGCTCTCTTTAGTGACTACTGTTAGCTTGAAGGCACAATTCAAGAAATGAGTTACAAGTTTTAAAGTGCCTCACCTTAACATTTTGTTTCCTGAGATTTGATTTGCTCCTTCAGGGCCTAGTATCTCAGTTAAGATCCTCTGGGCTGGACCAATGAGACCCTTCCAAAATCCATCACCAAAGAATGGCAGCAAGTAAGCAACCCTGAACCTGAAGCCTCCTACCAAGGAAGCATAAGAGACACCATGACAATGTAGGCAGCACGGTCAAGTCACACCATGCAATTCCTACTTCAGCACAGTGCTTCCAAGATACCTTCCTCTCCTATGGCACAGGAGACTAAGATATTGCTGCTGCACCATCCCACAATTTATGGAGTCCGTGATGAACCACTGCATCGTTTTTCAAGGACCAAAGAACTCTACGTGCTTGGTCAATAAAATATACTAAGTAATAACTCATCCAAAAAAATGGAGATGGCAACTCCAGAACTGCAGCTCTATTAACTTTTTTTTTTTGGTACGGATAAGTTTAGCAGAAGGCAATATTAGTGACAAATAGCAGCCTGGGGAAATTTTCAGATCAAGGTAATAATGCCATGAGGTAGAATGATTTGCTTTAGTGTTGCTATATAATGCCTCCACTTCTTCCAACGGGACACTAATTGTAGCCAGAGGCCACCTTGCTTAAAAAATATCTAAAGAAATATTTCAGCACTAAAACTGTCCGGAGTAATAAAAGAAATAAAGCGTCCTCCCCAGGAAGGGGCACTGGGAAAGTGCAACTGGGTACAAAGCTCAACAACTGAATGATTCAAAGCAGCAAAGTCCCATGCTAGCAGGCAGAACCACATCAGTGGAACAGCTCTCTCACTCACACAAGGTGCTCAGGGCTCTGCCCAGCAAGCTCTGAACATCTCCAGCTGTGTATGTTTTCCCCAGGATCCAGCTCCAGAGTTTGCCCCATCCTCATGGCAATTTTTCCCCCTCCACCTGCCCAAAACTCTCACTTGTGCCTGCTGCCCCTTCTCCAGTCCCAGCACTTTTGAGAAGAGCCTGCTCCTACCTGCTCTGCATCTCTCTGTCAGAAGTCAGACACCACAAACATCCTCTTGGTGCTTTTACAAAGCTGTGACTGCTGTGCCTAGCACAGCACTGTCCATAAACCTACCACTGGCACCCTCCACCTCGTAACTCCAGCCATTCATAAGACGTTGAACAGTAGTGGCCCTAAAGCACTAACAGCCAGACACCAATTTGAGTGACCCAAACTATTTCCCACCCACATCACCCCCCTATCCAGCCCGTCTCTAGCTGACAACTACATGGATAGAAGGATTTTCCCTTAGCAATACCCAGAGAAACATTCTCTGTCCTTATCTGCCATCCTGAAAGCTCTTTAATTACACATTTGTCTCCTTCTGGGATGGGATACTTCACAATGCTTTAAAAGGGAACCACCAGCAGGATCTGACAGGGCTGCGGAAGTGGGAAGTGCCTGTCCCAGAGCAGGCGGGACCGCACCAGCCAGAACAGCAGGCATCAAATGAGCAGAGAGCCACCAACACTGCAGACAGCTGCAGGAAAGAGAAACAGACAGCACTGGTTTGATCACACTTGTTCTTTGAGATTTAAAGCAGAGTTTAGCTCCTGCAGGTTTCTCTCTTTCTACAGCATGAGAAAGAGTCACTCCATATGTTTCTAGCCTCTCCATCCTCCCTAAATTAACTCTCCCACTGGTACACATCCATACTCTCTCCTATCAGCAGACCCAAACTTCCACCCAGTCCACCAGCTTCATCCTGACTCAGGATGCTCCTGGCCCACCTTCCAGACAGGAGCTGGAAGCCAAGTCCCACTGCTTCTGAAGGGGGAAAGCCCCCATCAGCAGCACAATAGGGGCAGCTTGGGAGGGGAGAAGACCACACACAAAATCCATATTTAAATTTTCTTTCCAAAATTTTCTTTCCCTTCTAAAATGGACTAAAATCTGCCTTAGAAATATCAACATACGTTATCTTGCAAAAATGGACTGCCTTTGCCTCTACAGTGCCCTGCTGGCTAGAGCACCCTTTGCTTTCTTAAAAAGGCTCAGGAACCCAGCTACATGTAGATACTGTACAAAAGCAGCTTTGAAGCTACTTGACCTCTAATTTTTCCCAATTTTACATGTATGACAAGGGTTGCATCTGCTCTGACTCATTTTTGCAAATGAATACCTGATTTACTGTTTCCAGCAGGGTTTAGTAACTACTATAGCAAACCATGTTTTATGTATTAAATGTCAGCAAATGAACTGAACACCAGTTGGCTATGGATTTTCAGGAGGAAAATAACACAGCAACCTACCCACCTCCTTCCGTAGAGTGAGTCATTAAAATAAGGCAAGAATAAAATTCTTTGTTCTTTCCATGCAGCATGAGGTGGGCAGCACATGCTGCCACTGAGTTTCTTTGCTCTCTTAGCACTTATTCTTTCCTTGCAATGAAAAGTGAGAAGGAAAAATAATACCTGAATCACCAAGAGGTTTTGATTGTATTTAAATTATTTTCTCAGTAGCCGCTCTCCTACCTCTATGGGAAATACACGACAAGAACCCAGTCATCCCATTTGTAAGACACCATCCACTGCAGCTCCAGTAATTGCAAGGTGGGATTTGAATGTATAGAGCCAGAAGAAATAAGATACAACAATTTTTTCCAATTTCTATAACTTTCAAGACATCAAAATTCAAGCCAACAGAGCTTTCTCTAAGAAAAGGAACAACAAATAATTAGCACTGTAGACTTTGAAGGTGATCGGGCAGTCCTCACGCATAAGGACCACCAAGCAAGAGGTATCTAGAAAGTAAATCTTTCAACCAACACGAGCCATAGAGATTTAAAGCCAGTTCCTCCTCCATCCTGCAGCTTACACTGGTAAGTTGCATATTTCGCCAGCAGAAAAAGTTGCACCTGAGGCCGGAGCAGGTGGTATGGGCTGGGGCAGGAAGCCCCACTGATGCTCTCCCAAAGGACCTCCTGATCCAGCTCAGTGTATAGCAGCACAGAACTATATTTTGTTCAAGTCCGTAGGTGATCTTCCTGTCAAATCCAACCTCATAGCCTCCATTCTTAATCAAACAACCACCAGCAAAATAATTCGGTGTAAGATCTGCTCTTCCCTGCAATGTTAATGTCAGCCTCAGTGTTAGTTCTCACCAATCTGACTTCCATGCATATAAAATGTCTTGAGTGGCTGGAACAATACCACAAAACATTAAGTAATTTAACATGAAAAGAAGGCATTGGCTCTGACTGACAGTGCTATTCAGAGTGCAGGGCAGTAAGTACGCTTTACACTTTTAATGCACAATCCACTAAGGTAACTGCTGAGGTTGGAAACAAGCATTCAAAATTAAAGTGTTAGAATTCAAGCTACCTAAACAACATTAATTTGATGCTCCCTTGGATGTAACATCCAGCATTATGAGACCAAAATGCTTACCTCCCTCACCTGTCTCACCAAGGGCACAGAACAGCTGGTGATCACTCCATCAGTTACTCCTTCTCCTTTCTTTAAATTGCATATTATTCTGTCTATTCTTCAGAGGGAAATCATGGATTTATTTACCATACATCACTCAAACCCCATTCTGAAGATAGAATTTCTTATCTTCCACATAAACAAGTTATCTTTCCTAATGACCCATGTGAGATGAGACGATAGCATTGCAGTCGTTTTACAAATGGAAAATGAAAGCAAAGAGATGAAAGTGAAATACTTCCATTTCTTTTGCTTACCTTGACTGAGACTTGTGAGACTCAATTTCCAGAGAATTCAGAAGTTATTACAAGCACTTCATGGCTACCACTTCCCAATGCATCTCCATAACTTGCAGAGGCACTGCAGGAAGTTTGATTGAGCTAGTTCCCGCACCGCCATCACCAGGGCACAGGGCCTCAGCTGATAAGCTCCAGCAAGAAAAGGAGGCAGTGGCCTCACGTTGCATTAACACCACTCGGCTGGCCCAAGGAACCACTCTAACACAGCAGTGTGCTGCCAGGAGCCATTACACCACCTGCGTTAAGCCTGACATCTCTAGAGGATGATGCCAGCAGTGCTGAAACTCCTGACGGTCTCTACAGCAAAGGCCTACTAAGTTCAGAGCAGCAACTCAACATTTCCATAACTCATAGCCTTGAGCATCCAATTGGGCACACAAACCACGGGAGATGGCTGATCAGTCACCTGTTATGTAAAATCTAGTTTAAGTCACTTGCCTCATGGAACCTGGGAGCACAATGGCACAGAGGTACCGTGCCCCTCAGAACAAAGCTTCCCTCCTCTTCAGCAATTCTCCTGCTCCAACCACTTCTTCACCTTCAGCAACAACCTTTTTCTCTCCAGCTATGACTGAGACACAAGGCACACCCCTCTCTAAACGATAAAATATTTCTGTGACAAAATACTGCAACAAACATACTTGATATACTACTACTAGTGTTTCACTGCACCATCTTCCCTTCCTCTTTTTTGTTAAAGACACTTTCGAAAATCCCTCTTGCAGCATCCGAGCTATCCATTGATCAGCTGAAGTACCACAACCTCCACAGGGACTAACATGTTCCCCGGGTCCACCTTCTCTGTGTTCTCAGTGTTGGAATGGCTTCAGAAAAGCAAGCTGAAGACAGGAAGAGAAGAAAACCTGAATACTTAAAAGGGCAAAGCACTTGCTGGCTTTATTCAAAGTGCGGTGGCAAGCATAATTATGCAAATTCCAAAAGCTTGTCATCATTGACCTTTTCAAAACACACGTGCCCATGAGTCTAACATACAACTCATTGGTGAACCCTGAAATTTATTAAAGGTCATCAGTTCTAGAACTATGTCTCATTACATCATTAAAGAACTTAGTGGATGCATCTGGTAGTAATCACCAACGAAAACAAATTTGCTTCAAAAACAGGTAAAAACGTTGATGCAATGGTTTAAAAAAAATCCTGTACCTTGAAAAAGGTCTGTAAAAGGAAAAGGAAAACAAATGTTCTCGCTACAGAACATCAATCTATTTGTTCTGAAAACAGAATTCAGCAATGCCAGAGTTTAAAGACCCTGGTCACCTGAAGCCCTGTGAGCAGACTGAGCAAACCGCCGGGAGCCACTGCTGATTCCAACTGAGTTAATTCTGACAATGCGTAGAGCAAGTTTAAATCTCACTGCGCGCAGATCCTTTGGGGCTTGGCTGTCTCTTCCGCCCTATTGCTTCAAGAATTATGTCACAGACCTCTGTATTCCTTTGGGGAAGGTTGTTCTCTACCATTCTGATCTCATTCACTGAAACACAGCTTCTCCCCCACACTGACAATCGGTTCGTGCTAAAATCTTTCTGTGAAGAGCTCACAGAGAGCCTGGCACAACAATAAAACATCTCTGTGAAGGTTTCTGTAGAGTTCAGACTGCCAAGGAGAGATTTCAGACAGAACATGTATAGGAAAAGAAAAAGAAAAAACCCCTTATGTGCAAAAATAATCACAAACCACTATGCAATTACTCTTGAAGTTTATGTCATATTTTCTGTGCACAGCTCACTTGAGAAAATTCGAGTATTTTTCCTTTCAAGAAATTGAAACACGATGACAAACAGGCAAAGGTGTCCTTAATTAGACCAGCAGTTAGAACATGAAATACAGACCTTGTTGGATGGCAGAACTATGGCTCTTACCACACTACTGGAGCAATGAACATCACAAACAAAAAAAAGCTGAGGGGCCAGATCAAGCAGAATTAGTTGTCAGAGCACTGCAGAAGATAATGAATCTACAACAATTTATGCCAATGAAGGTAGCTTGCCTTTGAAGCTTGAGGTGTTCCCCCCTCAAATAAAACAAATCGTTTTTTCTGGAATTTGCATGCAGTACAAGCCTGCACTTCCTGAATTAATCTCCTACCAGCAGCACCACAAACGACAGCATAGATCCTGCTCTTTCCTTTGGTATCTCTGCTCTTTCAGAAGGATGAGTTGGTTCAGCTGCTTCTTTTATAACAGGTGGAGGGACATCATAAACTATCAGATGGTCCCAAGGCAGGGTCTTTGAAATTCAAGCAAGGTATATATCCTCCTGCCCTACCATACAAGACTGTAAGGGGCTGATTACAGCAAGCACTACATGCTAGCACAGATCTGTGTCAAATCAGTGATGTGACACAGCGTCAAGCTCAGCAGCGGGGTTTTAACTGCTTATTTTCACCTAGCGCCTGCCTGCAGCATCTGTCAGCACCAGAGCATTCCATGGAGTCCCAAACAAGCGGAACAAGGACACCAAATATAGCCTGGCACACAGAGCTGGAATTATCTTGCTGTAGTTATTCCATTTTCACCTGAGGCAGTCAGCAACTCGGGACCCATTTCTGGAGATAAAGCCATAGCACAGCCATTACTCAGTGACCAGCATTCCTAGGAGATAACTCTCACTGCTCACCCTTGCACATAATATTCCAGGAGGTGGTGCTGTTACTCAGATGCAAGCAGGCTACAAGCTTGCACACAGAGTTTGTGCATCCAAGCACGGACGATCTCACTGTCCAGCACACCTACACAGATAAAATACTTCAGCAGATCAGGGAGACTTTATGCAAAAGAAGTGCACAAGCCCAGATATGCACACACAATGCAAACTGAAGACATCATGCAAAGCAACTTGTAAATGCATGCTCAATATTTTTAAAAAAATCAATGCCTATCAGGCCCTAATCCTCCCAGCCCAGAAGCACCAGTTCTGAAAAGAGTAGAAAATCTTCACTGCTGTGCATGAATTCAAACCGTGCGTTATTACAGAGAACAAACTGCTGTGTCATCCATCTGCAACAGCCATCTGGGACAGATGTTTTGAATAGAATCTGTCAGGAGATTTAGGGTCCGCAGTCAACTTATCTTACAGCTTGATCATTTCCCTTCTGAATGTCCCAGTAAGAAATTATGCAGTCCCATTTGACCAAAGGAAACCATACACACACACTGCATGTCAGCTTCCTTCCCAGATACACGAACAGCCCAGAAAGCAGATTAATGCTGTGCCAGTACCATCCTATCCCAGCCCACCCAACCTGCTGCACAGAAAGCTAAAGCTCACCTGATTTTTTCTTTATGAGTGTGGAATTGATCACGTGTAACGCAAGCAAAGTCAGACAGACTATTTGTTTGCTGGTCTTTTTTACTTCCCTCCAGGGACCCCAGTTCTTTGGCCAAAGAAACTCCCCTTAAAACAGGTCAGTAATCAAGAAGTATAAATATTTTTCATTAGATTTTGAAACAAATCAGCTATTCACACCAAAGCTCTACAGTTTTCTCTGCACATCAGTTTGGCAAACAGCCACATTATTTACTTGCTGTCACAGACAGTAAATTGATCCACTGGCATTTAAGGGTGCCTTTTTTACCCATTACTATTTCAATGACCTCCCCAGCACAGCCTGCATTGTACCAAGGACCTGAGTCCTGATTGCAGCTTTTCATCTTTGCTAATCACAAAACCAGCAAGACCGAATTCCACACATAAAGCAGTATAAAAGAAGGAACCAATGGAAGAGACTCCTTTGCTTCAGAGTTCATTGATCTCTATATACGCTCAGTTTGACAAGAAAGTTAATTTAATGACTCTGAAGGACAACATACATTTTTCAGGCTCAAGGTAAAATATCAGAGCTGGTGACACTGCAATACAGAATTAAGGTAAATGGCTTTCATGAACAAGAATGGGATTACATTATTCTCACCGGTACGAAAATTTCCCCCATCTGTCCCACGTCACGTAGAGGTTAAAAGCCAGCAGATGCGTGCACACATCTCCTGGAAATGGAATGCCAGCTGAAATACCTTCACCTCCCATTCCCCAGCACCTCCGGGCAGTGCAGGAAGCGAGCACGGCATGACCCATGGCAGCACACACAGACACCACGGCCCAGCCAAGCTGCAGGGAGGTTGGAATTTCCATCACGCCTCGCTAAGGAAAAACATAATTAAAACTATTACACTTGGAGCACTTCCAGCGCTATGAATCTGACAAAGGCTTTTATGATGATAAAAGAATAATAATGTCCAGTAAAATCCCTGTGCATAAAAGCACACTAAAGAGTTTTATTGTCAGAAATCCAAGGGAAAGAACGCTTAAACAAGTGAATGTGCAACTGCTATGGAAAAGAGGCAGTGTGACTCTTCCATTTCAAAAACTGAAGTTTAACTTCCCAGCTCTGTATCCTGGCACACTTTCCCCTGTCAGAAGAAACATCTCTTGTTTTATTGCAGGTCAGAGCAACTTATCTGAAGATATTATGGATGAAAATGTTCTCGTGGCTTCAATAAAACCAGCCCGATGTCCTTTCTGTGATGGCTCATTTTGACACTTCAATCCGCTTTGCATTTCAACCCTTTGAAGGATGCCCAACACAAGAAGGAATTTACAACACCATCCACCAACTATGGGTGCATCACAGTAAGAAATTCTCATGCTTGCTCTTTTTATCGATCCACGCGGCGGGATATTATTTGAGGTGACATTAACAGAAATGTCATATTACTCAAAGAGAAAAAGATAGTTCACAGTTTTTGGAAAAAAGCATTTGGCAGAGCGCTGCCATCTGTACCAATACTGGAAACCAAGCTATTCAAATATGCATAATTCACTTAATCTTATGAAGATATCTGAAAATTAGGCTTTTTACTATGTTTTCCAAAGCAGCATCACTTTGCATACTGAGTGTTATACCCATCTGGAACACTGGCACTTGCAGTACCCTTGCCTTTTCAAGTCCGTGCCACCTTGTTATACAGGACTCGTCATATATACCGAGCCTCTGAGTTCTGGAAGCTGCTTTTGAGAAATAGGGATAAGGAGAGACAAAAACCTTGAAGATTGCTCAAACAATCCAGCACAGGAGCTAGAACCTGTTTGGGAATACAGCTGCTAGAGAAGCGGAAATGAGATGGAGCCTGGCCATCCACAGCTGATTTGAAGAAAACATCTGCTGCTACTCAGCCTCTGTCCCTCAAGGATCATATGTTTAAAAGGAGTACACCTCATTTTATTTAGCTGTTGCTTAAACCTGGGAAAGGTAGAATGAAACCTTAACAGATTAGAACTAAGGTTTAGAGGGCAGCTTTGTTGCTTCTTGACTGCAGCACCCTGTTTGAAATAAACACAGATACTTTCCATTTTACCCTGAGCCTCCACTGAATAGCGCACCTGAAGCAGCCATCGTGAGTGTAACTCCAGGCATGAGACCAACCTCTCAAATGGGATCACCTCCCACTTCCAGATTTACAGTTCTGACCCAGGAAAGCGAACAGCATGCAAGAAAGACTTCTGGAATGATTAATTAATAGTGCTGCCAAACCCATACGAGCTTTATAGCAGTATCATTATGCTATACTGTAAGAGATTAGTGACAATTTCAGGATAAGGCTTTGCAAAAAAGTAGTTGCAAAGTCCTTCCATACAGTGTAGAAGCTTCTCATGCCAGCCCACCAGACCTTCCTGGACGTTTGCTAAGCTCAAGAAACTGTAAAGTATTGGCTTCAGAGGACTGTGCTGCTATCTGTTCTGAGCTGCTGGGCAAACCTTAGGAAAGGGACTGTGAAGCAGAAATGAGAAAGCAATCTCAAGCTGACCCAAACCACCTGCTCTACAATAGTTTTCCAGGAAAATGTTCTAAGCAGCTGAACCTAATCAAGAGGCTGGACGCAAACCGTTCATCCAAGGAATTCTCAGTAATGAAAGATTAACGTGCCCTTTACTTTAGGGGGTTTGAACATGAGACTATCTCCCATCTTCAGATTTACTTTCTAGAATTACTTTCTGTGCAATATTTACAATCCCCATTTCTACTCTTAAAGTAGCAGCAGAAAGAATACCTTCCTTGAGCAAACAGATTTGACCAGACTGCAGAATCTGCCAGATACTGATCTCGTGAGGGCCGAGCTTAAAATTTCAATCTCATTTCAGTTACATACATGAAGAACTTCTACGAACTAATTGGCAAAACAAATGTATGACATTGTATTAAAACAGGTGAATTGTACTACTTCGAACAATAAGTTGAAATGTCTGTGATAATGGAATATTTGAGAACAGCAAAAATATATACTTACAGGTAAACGGTACACTAGGAAAAATGATGTTGCCCCAGGAGGTTCTGCCTGAACACAGAAATAAAAACTATTTTGCTGTGTGAATGACTGAGCACAGAGCCAGGTCACACAGAGTCATGGAATCTCCAACCCTGGAAGTACTCAAAAACCATCTGGATGTGGTCCTGGGCAGCTGGCTTTAGGTGACCCTGCTTAAACAGTGGGGTTGCAATGGGCGATCTCTCGAGGTCCCTTCCAACACAAACCATTTTCTGACTCCTAGATTCTAAAACCTTTCAGAAAATAAGCCACACTACCAACCAAAAAGGTAACCCGCTTGTACAATTGCTAATTGCTTGTACAATTGCTAATTGTTAATTGCAGTAACGAATCCTAGCATCAGATCTGCTTTGGTTCTCCTGGAGAGAGAAATCAGATCTCCTCCTATTACAAGAGCCCATTCATGCAAGGTCAGACATAGACACATAGCCTAGGTGCCCCCAGCATGGTTACTGGCAGCAAGCAGCAGAAGTCAGCCTGCTGGTCTATAACAGATTTATTCTGGAAGCCTTTTCTTCGCTGGCAATTTCATTCAGGTCTCTCCCCACCCCTTGTCTACCAGGTTTTACAAAACCCAGACCAATACCTCTGTATCTCCTATGCTTTTTCAAACGAGGAAAAAAAGTATTTAGTGGGTACAAGTTATAAAGGAGGAGACAGACAGACAGCTCTGCAATATAAGCCTTTATTTCTGTTAGAAATGGTTAAAAATGTTACAAAAAATGCAGTCTTTTGCTGACCAATGTTTGTCTAAAGCATACTAAGTATCTGAGGATTACCGAACATGCATTACCTGGTTGTAGTTCTCTGGATGTCTGATGAGATCAGTTTCTGTGACAGAAAAATGTCCAAGGGCCTGGTCTGGATGAGAGCCACTAGTGAATAAATGGATCTGGAATAGATTAAAGTAAAAGACATTTGTAATTGTAAGGACCAGATAATTAACACCACCTTTAGCTGCCATCCAACAGCTTTCATGGATGCAACAGTGATGTGAATCAGTGGTTACAAGCCCAATGCCAATGGCAAGTACAGAAGTAACTACAACAACCAATACAATAGACTTTTAGGAGAAGTCTAAGAAGAACTTTTAGGAGAAGTCTAAGAAGAACTCCTTTTTAGACAATAGGAGTCTACAGGAACCCATGGTCACACACCACAAAATGGGCCATCCAGTACCATTACCATAAACACGTGCAGGAATTGCCTCTGCTGCCACTGCAGTAAAAGTGAACGATTACTCTCTTTTTTACATCTCAGTCTTTTTCTTTACTCTATACACACTTGTATACACAACATGAGAGGAAAAAGCATTTTCATGGATACTACAAGTCTTAACAGAGGTAAAGGATGCCCTCAGAATAAGTGCTGATTTCTTCCTTTAAAGCAGAACACGCTACCAAGTTACAGCAAGTTTCTGTTCTGCTGCTATATATTCTTGGCTTTCTCTTACCGGGACCTTGTCCCAGCTGCACTGGTGATGGTATCATCAATTATTTGATGAAGAAGCTTCCCAATTTAGTCAAGGGAACAATAAAAAGCAATTCGTCCTATTCAGAGCTGATCCCTTTGTTACTGTAATAACTGCAGCTGCCAAACAAGATAGCAGCACGCATTTGTCAGAGAATCGCTCGTATTTCATTAATATTTCTGCCAGAAGACAGAGAATGTTTCCTACTTTTTTTCCTTTATTCTAATATGAACTTTATCATACACTTGGGTATTGACAACTGTTTTAAAGCTGACAGGCACTGGGCAATTATCAACCCTTCTCTGAAACTTCAGAATATTTTAGCTTTCCTTTCCCCCAGCTCACTCCTGGTGACAACCATCTGTCACATGTGCAAAGCTATGCAAGTTTAAAAATAAAAGCACCTCCTCACACAACGTCCCTCCTTTCTGCTCACCATGGCTCTCCCGGCTGCGTTCCCGTGTAACCACAGCAGCAAAACCTTTGGGCCACAGCACCAGGGCTGAATTTCAAGCCGTCTTCAAAGGTATGCTGCAGCCACGCTACCGGCTGAAGCTCAAAACAAATACTGTAAAGCTGTAGCAACAGAGGAATAAAGTGTTCCTCCGAGACCAGAATAGATGGATGCTGGCACAATCCAGTATGCGTATTTTTACAAGCTGTTATTGAAAAATCACGTTCTGACTGAAGATGAAGCAAGGCTTAAAGAGAGAAGGAGTACCAAGACAAAAGCTACAGGTGAATGCTGAGAGGCAGAGGGCATGTGTAGCTGTTGCTGTATGGAACCAAACAGACAAAGAGGAGGCAGGTCTGACTGAACCTTACACAGCCTCCTCTGCCTGAGAGTACAGGCACAGCCTTCACTCCTGGGAAGCATCCAGGACCAACTCTTAAATGCCCTTGAGTTCAGCCAACCTGCAAAAAGATCAGCTGGTCAATTCCTCTCAAAGGGGACTCAATCATAGCTTACATGCATTTGCATTGAATAGTTCTCTTGAGATCTAAAGGCAGAGTCACATTAGGAAAACAAAGCCTTTCAAATACTAAAAAAAACCCTCAAAACTACCAATGTAGTAATTTACAGCAGATTCTTCATGCCAAGACAAAGACGTATCCAACAACCGCAGTTCAGCTCACTCATAAATTACTGATAATGAAGTCATCATCCAGCATCAGTCTCTGCCCTCTGCTGTTCAGAACATCAAGACTTTGTCCACATCCCTTCACCCCAATACAGGATGCATAGATACCACCAATCTAACCCACTGTAACACAGCTTAGTTTATATTACTGATCTTCGAGAAGGCACAAGAACCCACTCCTTTCATAGGAGGTACTTCACAGTCCTGCTTTGCATTCACAACTCCTGCTGTTACAATTTCCAAGCACATTAGAACCATTATTGCCACTTTGCCACAATCTGATAATACCATTTATATTAAAGACTTCTTCTATTGTCCATAATTCCATTGAATATCATTTTATTCCGACTAAAATATGCCCAGAGTCCACAATCAGATGCTTAACAAAATTCAGCCCTGAATTCAGACTAACCCTCTCCTATTTCATTTGTAATTTCTGTCCTAGGCTTTAGTGGAGGGAAGACAGCTGAAAATACCCACAGGAAATCCATCAGCTTTGCAGAAACTCTGCTATTGCTTTTTACATGCTGATTGTGGCATAATAGCATTTAACAGACCTGAGGAATAAAAAAGCCAATTTGAAACTGTTTTTCTGAAACTATGCCAGGCTTCTCATTCACTTTTTTTTTTTTTTTTTTTAAGGCCAAGTGGCAATTCAAGGCCTAACAAAAAAACAGCTTCTCTCCCCTATGAATTCAAGAGGGATCAAAAGGCAGGCAGACAGATATTCCACTGGCACTTGAGAGGAAGAATAGAAGAGAAGGAATCAAGAGGCGTGCCTTAATATGGTAATGTATCCCTCATGCTTCGATGTATTTGAATGTCTATCAGGTAAATAAGTACCACTGAGAATTTGGAAGGAATTATGCTAGTATTGCTGTATTATACTTTCAAAGCAGGCAAACCTGCCCATGTTGAAAAGCTATTATAATGTTATTCAGCAGCTCACAGCCTCAGGCTGCAAAACTCCTCAGTAAGAGAGGTTACGATTTCCCTGAGGAAGTCTCCTTCCTACAGCGGGGCACGTAGGTGTCTGGGAGCTCTGCGTGCCTTAGGGAGCTGAAGGCACTGAAAAGCAGCTAGCTAGCAGAAGGGCTGGCAAAGCAGAGCAGCAGGCAGAGCACCTAACAAGCAGTTCCTCCATGACTGGCTCTAGCTCCAGGCAGGCTTCACTCCCCACTGCTTGAAACTGCTTACTGCAGAACTTTGTACCATCCACCTTAAGTGGCTGTAGACAGGACAGAGTCCACAGGGCCCCCAGAGAACCCATACCACACATAGGAGGATTTCAGCTATCATCTGTGTACTTTAGAGAATGAAGTGCCATTTATTTTTGCCCATTTCACCTTGTATCTCCCTCCTACCACTCCTTTTCACTTTCTCCAGGCAGTACAGCACTATTTCATTACGACGTGAGTCATCATTTGTAACCTGAAAGTACATGTCCCTGATCACCCAAGCAATTCGATATTCTATTTTTTCACAAAGTCACAGAAACACAAAAGACCTCTGAAGGTCCTCAGTCCGGCCCCTTGCTCTAACAAGGACTACTGACAACATGTATATGTGTTTTTCAAGCCTCTGAGGATGGACATCATTCACCGCCTCTGCTGATCTGCTCCAATGCTGCCTGCCATCCCAGAGAAGATTTTTCTAACATGCCAGAACCTGCGCAACTACAACCTGAAGCTCTTTCCCCCTTTGTGTTCTGGTACTACTGAGAACACACATCCCTCCCCTGCGTAACTACCTGTCAAACAGCCCAAGGCAGCAGCGTGATGATGCCTTCCTCAGCCTCCTCTCCACCAGACCAAACAAGCCCAGCTCCCTCAGCTTCCTCTTGGTGGCCATGCCCATCTTAACCAGCCCTCCACCATCTTGGTAGCTTCTTGCAGGATCCCATGTCCGATTCTTGGTTTCCAGCAGCAATACCCATGCTTATAAGATAGCATGGCAAAGCAGTCATTTCCTGAGTAGGAATATATTTTCCAAGTGTGATGCATTTTTCTCAGAAAGTCCCAAATAGAGAATATGGTATTTTTGAGCTTCTGTGAGTCACAGAACAAAATATGTGGAAGTGTCACCACTACTTGGCAAAAGCTATAGCTCGTGATCAGAGTAAATAAGGCTGTTCCACAGTTGAGATACATAACCCAGTAAGTTATTAAACAGAGTGAGCAGAAACCACAATTATCATTTTGTAGAGAAAGCCCTCTAAATCTGTCAGTATAACTGAAAAACCTAACACTCATTAGCCTGTTGCACATTGTGCTTGCTGTTTATGTGAGGAAAGCAACAACTCACATACAGGTCATATGGGTAAGCTCAGTCTTCCAAGACAAAGCAGATTCATTTAAAAGTTTTAAAGCTAAGTTAATGCAGTCGCACAAACACTTCTCTGTAAGTGTCAGAAAATACAAATAGTTGTTTATGCAGCTGTTCAACTGTACACACTGTGTTTTGTGTGGCCATAAAAGTTAACATTAACGTGGCACTGCAATGAAGTCCTTTCCAGTCACTTTTGCCTTTCAATTTTCTTGCTTTTAATTCAAACTAAAATATAAATCAGAGCACTGCACTTTATTATAGCTCTGAACAGAACTCCCACAGTCGCACATACATATTTGAGCACACATAATGTCAGTGTGTGATCACAAATGGAGGAGCTAGGCCCCAATCAATCCTTAGATGCATGTATCTGTGATGGCAGTTGATGGCAGCCCTCTGCATATACCACAGAGCACAGTCTGAACGTAAGAATTATCAGCAGCACAGCTTACTGCTTTCAACCTACTCCAGCAGTGACTGAGAAGGCAGTAATGGCAACACGGGGAAACTGGATGAACAGAGAAACATTCCCTCTCCTGCTTAGTCTTGCAGACTCTGAAAACCACAGTCCAGGAAACTGCATAATAACTAGCCTGTCTCAAGTTGTTTTCTAACTGCACCAGTTTTAATGTGAATGAACATTTTTCCTCCAATAGCCAGAAGGAAAAAGAAGTCTAAGTTTATTTCAAAGTACAGTCCCCATAGGAGGTCATCATCTTCCCTGTCAACACTTCAGTATGTTGCCCATTCAGCACCTCTCTTCATTTCATCCCGGACAGTGAAGAGGATCTCTGTTCTCAAGGCCCCAGTTCTGACCTGCTCTTAATTCTTCCTTGCTCTCATTAACTGCAAGCTGAGGTATCGAAGCTGCCTAATGATTTGTTCCTGCCAAGTACTAGATAAATCAGAGCACTGATGATGACTTATGGAATATTTGCCTCACCTACTATAAAAATCAGCATACCTCACATAGAGGCAGCTTATCAAGGGGAGAACACTTCATTTGAGTTTTACATCATTAAGTCACCTCTCCCAATAGCATTGCTGTCTGTAATCTCAGTGCAAAAGCCAAGGACTGCACCTGCACTTAAGGTGAACTGCTATCTTCCTTTGCAGTTCAGAAAAGCACATTCACAGTGGGCAATGAGAAGCAAAAGGTTATTTTAGATGCTGCACACACAGCACCTGATCTTTCCCTAGGGCTGTCAATCAGACATCTTCCCCGGCAATCAATTCATGTAAAGAACAAAATGTAACCTCATTATAGTTTTCAGCCTTGCTCTGTCACACACAGGACTAAAGCAAAGAAGGTATCTTCATTCAAAACCCTCTTGTTCTGATTCTGACGACTTGCTGATATGCTTTCTTCGAGGAGAAATTTCTCAAACCTGTTCTGAGTCTTGAAAAGATTATTTGCCAAGCCTCTAGGCACAATACCAAGTGGCTCCATACAGAAGGAGAAGATGGCAGGAGAGGTTAGGGAAAACACTACTGAATAACTTTCAGAACTATTTTTACAACTTTTTATTATCTATTATTTTTTTCCTAAACTTGTCTCCAGAGTCACCACTGCTGTCAACTTTGGGACTGCAGGTTGCATCTATCTTAAGCAGACACAGTGCTTCTCAGATATCTGCATTGGGATGGTTACGTAAACACCATAAACAAATGGGAATAGAGCTGGAATCTCAGCCAGGTAGAGACTGAACGTTTCCTGATTTAAAAGTTGTTTTTTGGGTTTTGTTCAGAAGCTCCCCAGTACTGCAGAAAGGGAAACTGCATTTTATTTTGCTGCTATGACTTTCAACATCTGCGCTCAGAATTTTGAGTGCCCATTTGTGATGAACTAACACTTGAGTCACTACTTGTCTCTGGGAGCCAAACGCTCTGTCTTGCTTCTACCAGACATTTTCTGAGGAAAAAATGGAGACAGCCCACCTGGTTATGGAAGTGACTAATGTGCCAATCCGTGAGGGAGACTTTCATACAGCAATTACAACCTTATGAACACGGTACATACTTCATTTTCTCATGGTTCTGCCTCACTGGGGAAAGGTGGGGGTATTTATATTTAGAGTAATTCACTTTTAACTAGAGAAAATGCCGAACTAGCAAGCAAGAATCATTTGTACATTTAGCACTAGCTGACAAGGCTTTTAAATAATAAACAACGCCATAGTGGGTTAGAAAAATCATCTACCTTATGTAAAAGCTTGCACAGCTCTTGGTGCTGAGCATGCAGACTCCGCCACTGGAACCTCAACTTCCCATTTAACCACTGGAGGTATCGAACATCGACTCTGTCCTCCAGCCCATACTCAGGTGCTATCTCAGTTGTATCCTTCTCGCTTTGAGACAGGTTATCTTCACACTAAAAGCAGAAGAGAACACCAACATATTTTAAATAACTCCAACATTTTCAAATCACTCAGCGGTGAACACAGGCCAAAGAGGTAAAAATTTCCCAAAACTTCAGCATTCTGGAATAAATACCAGCTTCACAGCTAAGATGCAATGGGCTGTCTTCATCTCCTGTCTTTCATTTTCCATACCCAGGAGGACACAAAGAGTGTATTCCTGAGACACTAAGCATACTCTCTATTCAGATGGACAAATCACAGATGGTCTTAGTAAGTCAGAGAACATAAAAAACAGATTTAGTTCCTCCAGTATCTTTCTGAAAGCGCTGTAGGCTGTACTAAGTGACCCAATTTTATAAATCAATGCCTTACACAGGGACAAAACTCCAGGCCTTTGCTTACCCAGCTGTTTTCTTTTACCCATCTAGCATTTCTCTTCTTGCAAAACGGGGATAAAGAAATAACCACCCAGCTGACGCTGCTCAGGAGTCTGCAGGAACATTTTCAGCCTCTGTAACAGCGGGAGTGAAACTGAGGGGCAACTGTCCCACACAGCCTTGTTTTGCTTTTTCTCTAGAGTAATTTGGAAGGAAGAATAAGAGTGTCCCCTCGTCCAGCTTGTCCCATTTTCCTTCTGCAGCAGCAAAACAATAATGTAAGGTTAATAAGTATACAGATGTTATATAGTATACAGGAGAGTCAGGCTAGTAAGATTACTACGTTAGAAAAGATAATCAAATACAAATGAAGGGCGCACACTGGTGTTGTAGACTCGCAAGACTCCACAAGGAGCGATCTCCAGGAAGAGATCCTTCCTTAGTGGAAGTTAGCCCTTAAATGGGGTCTAGGAGGTGGAGCCTGGCTCCACCCCTTCCGGGCACACAGGTGAATTGCCTTCACCTGTGTTCCCATGGCTGACTCAGCACTTGCCTCAGGTGGTTAATCAGAGGTTCAGGCCATGATTCAGCAGTTCCCATACAAATAAGTAATGATAACTTCACCTTCTGGATGCAATTTTTCCTTGACTAATCACCTAAAGTGGGACATTTCTGCTGTATCACCTCCCCAAGGAGCACAGAGGGAATCCCACCTTCCCCAGCCTCCTGCACAAAGATCCTTCCCATTTCCAAACAGACCCCTCTGTTTTCAGCTAAGACTCTTCAAATAAATAAGGGAGGAAGACATGGGCTGGTTTACCTCTGATGACAGTAACACCTCTTAAAGGGTGAGCTCTCAGCTTCATTCAGTCTACAGAAAGTACACACAGTGAATACAATCTATAAATCCCAATTTTGATTACAGCGTGTTGTAAGTAGAAATAGCACAGACCTGCAAAGGCCTGGGGCTCCAGAACTGGTGGTGTCCATCTAAGGAAGCACTTCCCAGCTGTTGGATTCTCAAGACCTTTCTTTAAGGTAGAAATTTCAAGTCTACTTGAAACATGATTGTTTTCAAGAAAACAGTTGAGCAGATATTTGTACCCATAGACCTCAGTGGTACTTAAACATATGTGCTCTCCTGCTTCACAGACATCCGTGTTCAATAAAATCTTCTAAAAATTCAGTTGGCAGGCAAAGCTTGAATATAATTCCATTTTGGATCCTAAACTAAAAATGCAAACTGCAAAAAATGCAAAATGAAGAGAGCTTAATTAATCTTGCTTTAAATGCAGATTTCAGCAGATGTGTATCTGTAACAGTGATCAAACAACCCCCTAATGCTTGCTTTAACCTATTGCCTCAGTTGACAGTGCCTCTAATACAATGAGTGTTCCTATTATTTATAAGCACAAAAGTGCTGGTCTGGTCACACAACAAAATGTATCAAGATTACAGGGGTTTTATTCCCCTTTGTTCCATGGCTCAGATAAATATGTGCTATAAATCACAGCAGCGCAGGGTTCATAAAGGGCTTTTCCTTTTAAAGGCACAGATGTATCTTTAGAGAAAACAAAGGAAAAGGAAAAAGACTATCTCCTTTGTGCCAAGTGGAATGTCATTCTTTTTCCTCAGATGCCACCAGCTTTTTGCTCCAAAATCAAAAGGCACTGAGTTCTTGGGCACTGCAGGCCCAGCTACAGTACCTACGTGCTTCAATGGCCCTGTCACCATCAGGCAAGGATTCTGGACTATGACACTGTATAGATACGGTTACCAGATTGTCCCTAAACATGAGCCAAGTGCTGGGTGTTAGTAGCACACCAGAGAAAACACAGATGTAAACAGCACTAAAACACTGCAAACAAGCAGCCAGAGAGCCACAAGGTCAAAGGCCTCTGTCCTCCTCTCGTATTTGGGATTCCCAGACTGAAACACTCATTTTCCATTATCCGCAGTTCAACTCCAGCTCCCCTGGATTAGAGGTTTGAGAATGGCACAAACACTGCTCTCCTGGGGATTCATTTCAGGAAGGAATGGCATTAGACTCAATTGCTTTGGCAGCAAAATGACAAACACCGTGCAGAGCTAATTTTATTGTAGCAACCTGCCTTATTAATATTAAAATAAGGAAGCTAGTCAATGCATTTTTTAACAGGAACTCTATTATTTATTTCACAAACTGCACAAAAAATTTACTTTTGCTATGAAATACTTACCCTGTCATAAAGTAAACAAGGTAAAAAAAAAAAAGGTCTTGCATATTATACTGTGACCTCAATTTCCTGAGCCATCTCTACCATCTAAGACTATTTACTGCTCTCCCAGCAAGAGAAAAATCACTAAAATACCAACCCAAGCTAGAGTCTTAGCTTCAAATATAACTGTGAATTTATCTAATCTATGCAGTGATTTGGACACACACCTACACTTACTTCTGATACAAAGAAGTGCATGCTATTTACCAAAGCCATGACGAGAGCAGCCTAACAGCCACCCAGACCTCCCATCAGCCTCCTCTCACTTGGGCTGCTCCACACCATCTCTGGAAGGGATCGCTTCAGAGTCATGTATCAGAAAAGCTTTTTGCTTATAAACACTTAGTTAATGTTTCTCTTTGATTCTGCTTCAGACAAGCAAGGCACGAGGACTGCAGCTCCAGAACCACAGGCATGCAGAACAAAAGCCACGCTAGGATGTATTCATACCTCACTTCAGTGTTGGAATCTTTTCCAACTGGTGACACCAGAGCTAGTCCTGTCCAACTGGACAACACAGACTCAGCAGAGCACCTGGGATTAGCACAGTTGTTAAGCAGAAGCTAGAATGAAGCATAAATGCACCTCAGGTTTGGTCAGAGCTAAATACAGTCATGAGAATTCAGTCTCCAGCATCACAAGCTTTGCCCTGAGCATTCCTCCCCAGGCTATTTCATGTCCAGTTGTTATGAAAAAAAAAGATACCAGATCATTCCCAAAACACACGAATGCACTTGTAGTTACACAAGGCAGCAAACACAAAAAGAGCCAACGGTCCTCATGGCAAAGGCACTCGGTGCCAGCAAGTCGGAGTCATAAAGCACAGTGGACCAAAAGAGGCCACCAGATACATAAAAGTACTTGGAGGAAACAAACAAGGGGAGGGAGAAAGGAGGGTGGGGAAAAAGACGCATGGACATATTAACTTTATTTCACATCCCATGTATCTGAGCAAACAACTTGTATGTGACTTGATCAGAGAGAAACTGAAGATTAAAAAGTTTCAGCTTATGGTAGGAATAAAGCTTTTCTTTTTTGTTTGAGATACAAAGCAATCCCATCTTACTGGAAATGAAGGAGCAACTCTACTCACAGTGGATGAAGATAAATTAGCAAGCTCTTTGCCATATAAATAGTTCAAAGAACAACACAAGCAGCAAGGTGAGAAGGGAGCATTTTTGCACTACAAGCTCCATTTGAGATATGAGAATTTACTGACCTAGAGTGGGGCTGACCATGCTCTACTGATATGTCTCTAATAAATTAAACTCCAAAATTATTTTAAAGGAAAATCCATACAGTTTCAAGGGAGACCTTACAATATACAACAAGTAGTATTGCAAAGAAAACCTCACATTGTGCAACTTGCTCACACTTCAATATCTTCCCAATTCATACAGATACTTTAATGCTTACATACGCTCGCCACTCCGAAGAAATAATGCACTGCCTCATTCTGCCTGGCGCACCCAAGGAACAGGCCCACACTGCCTGCACTACTGTGAAAGCAGGGCTACAGCAGGGCTGCTTCCCTGGGAGATGCTCTTTTGCAACCATGAGCTGCCATCTGTTGGTGAGGGAAGGGCGGCAGCAGGCTCTGGTTCGGCCCCCGCCTGCTGCAGCTTTTCCTCATGCTTCTTCCAAATCCCCCAAGGCCCAGTTCTCTGCTTCCATATTTGGACAGCCACCAAACAGCTCACTGCTCTTCCCATGGAGACAGAGCCTTGTTGGAGCACGCTTAGCACAGGGATACACGCACCAAGTCATATCCCCAATAGGCAGCAACCCTTGAGCGGTGCAGCAGAAAGCAACAGTCAGCTAAACCCTCTAACGCGTGCTCCCCCTGGTATTCACTTCCACCAAAGGTAACCTGTGCCTAGATAGAAACTATTTACTCTCAGATCTCAACTACAGTACGCACAGCCTCGTATCCCAAAGGAGCACCTCTAGATTGCTCACTGCAGGGCTTGCAAAAGGCAAAACAGTCATATAAATCACAGCAGTAAAGCACTTCCGTAAGCTTCTACTGAGAGCTCATTCTGAACTGCTCATAACTCAGACAATGGTTTGCATGTGACATAACATATGTTAACCAGTGTAATTACACAGCTTTAAATAGGTAGGTTTTTTTTTTAAACACTGTAGCTAGAAATACCATATCATCAGACACACTTCCCTAATTCAGCCATATATCTATCTGTAGGAGGGGAAAACGTGAAAAGGAACAACTTGAATAGAGGAATGTGAAAGGGACAACACTGTTTTCATTAAGAGCTCCACCAACAATGCTGATTGACTCTCCTCCTAGACACAGAAGGATCCAGACTGCTGCATGCACGGGAAGATCGGTGCTGCAAGAAACCAACATGCCAACTAAATATCCAGATATTAGCACAGAAGAGTACGTTTTCCATTTAAAAAGTGCTCATAAAGTAGAAGTGAGGCTCATAGCATATTCAGAAGCAAGATTAAAAAAAGAAAAATGCTATGTTTCTGCAAAACCTTTTAGCTTTTAAATTTCAATGCCTTCTGTAAAAATTACTCCTCTCTGTGGCACTCCCAAGAGCTCTGCTGGTATCTCATTGGCAAGGAGTGACAAAGAAGATGCTGAGGGAAGGCAAAATGTGAGCACGGCTCCTGCTTCTTGCTGCCTTGTTCAAACAAGCCTGCCTGGCAGTAGCCACAAGCCTGAGGCACCAGAGCGAGTCACACATCCCAGCCCTCCTTGTTGTTCAGAAGGCCTCATTTAGAAGCTTTGCATGAGAGGAAAAGCACTACGCCTTTAACACAGCACAGCAGCACTGCCCATCTTTGGAGCTACAAGGTCAAGGGTGTCACTCTATAAGTAATGCTTCAATCCTCAAAATGACTGCATCCAGATGAAACAAAGAAGCCAAACACACTGAAACAAACACATGGCAAGGCAGACCTTAACTTGCAGAATGCCACATTTTGCAAGGCTGAACAAACTGCAGTACAGATAATGCCTTGCACTGCACCTCCTCTGCCTGCAGCTGCAGTCCTGTTTGCTCACATCCGTTTAGCTCCACTGTGGGAACGCAGCTTGACAGGGGGCATCCACTGAGAAAAAGAGATGCAGCCCGTTACATCAGCAGGGAGTCCGGAGGAAAGGGGCCAGGAGAAGAAACAGTAACTGCCTTGGACCAGAGGTAAGGCAGAGCTCTGTCATATACAGAAGGCCTGCCACACTCTCCTTTGTACGTCCATGTTGATCTCCTGAGGAGTAAGTGCTTTCCTTCCAAATACCCTGCAATGAGAGTTAACCCTTTTCACTTAAGAAGTGAAGGATTTTCCCATTTAAATCAGGTCAAAAACAGTCAGAAGGCACCAAAAGGCACTGCCCACTCCTTGCCAATGGAGGGCAGGAGAGACACTGAAACATTTTAACATCACTCCATCTCCTCAATACCTCTTCTAGTAAAGAACAGAGCACTGGCTGCACCACTACACCCTCATATTTGCACTCAGTACTCACCTTCCTCTCCACTTGTGAAAGCTCAAATGACTCCAGTGACTGGGGGTAGAACCCCATCCAAAGCCAGCCATAACATCACAGGTTCAAGTAATTTCGCATTTATTTGAAATCCAGACATTACCCAAAGAAACAGCAAGTTCAATAAATGATGACTGTGAAGAGCCTAAATTACAAGTCTTTTTGATCACTTCAGACATTGCTTTTAGAGCGTTTTAACTTGACATAGTGTCTGAGAAAATCATAAGAGCGTATTCGCTGTGTCAAGCAATAATAAATGCTGTTAACTAAAAATCTTCCAGTGCTTTCTGGCAAAAATTAGAGGAGAGAAATTCTGCAGGAGAACCTTTAGGGATCCTGTGCCCTCTATTTAGGTTTCATGGTCTTAAAAAGAGTGTTCATTAGCAGCTACTGTAATATGGCAGTGGTAGTAGCAAAAGAGATAAATGGTGAGAGTTCTGAGTAAGACAGGAGGTCGAATAAAGCATAAGTGTTAAGCACAGGGAATAGGGGAGGCAAAACAAAAAATGAAAGCCGACAGACCCATATAGGCTGTACAGATCTGGAAAGTAATTATGATTCCAAGTTAGAATCAATAGGTTAATAAAATTCCCTACTCTCCATGACATTGTAATACATTAAGAAGGGGAAAAAGCAGAAGACTGATATTTACTGACACTAGTGTTAAAGGTGCCCTGGTTTTCTGCTGGGGAGTAACATCAGGCTTGGCTACTGCCTTCACACTTTGATAAAGTAATGTGGTTTAAGAACAGCCATGCTGAACGAGATTTCTGTGAGAGAAAGGCATTTCAACAGCAAGATGAGCAACCAGGCAGAAGACTCATGCTATAATGGAAGTAGCCAGTGAGCCAAGTTAGACTGTGACAAACAAAAGGGGAATCAAATTGCAAACCCAAGAGTCAGAACGCATGTTTAGTTTCATTCTCCCAATAAACACTACAAGTAATGAAACTAAGTTCATTTTGGCATGCTAGAAAGACATACACAAATTCCAGCTACAATAGCCATAATAGCTCTGTTTGTTAATTACTATGCATTCACAAAAGGGGAGGGGAGTCCAATTTCACACAGAGGGCAAGAAGCAGGCAGAGGGAATTAGCAGAACCAAGAACAAGTATTTATACACCGTATCTTGGTGATAATGAGGGAAGTAACATCACTGCCCCCATCTAAAAACTCAACAGCCTTCACACGTAATTAAATTACCGGTCACATAAATTAATTTCAGCTGCAGAAACAATAGCAGTACAGGCAGCATTCTTCCCAGGAACAGAAGGAATTCTTGCTCACAGAGCACTGCTATTATCTGTACAAGACACTGTGCAGATTTGGAAGAAGCCGTGATATGCTAAAAAAGCAAGTTTATATCAAACAATAACCTGCTTCTTAAATAAATGGAAAGACAACGTGAGAATTCTCCAAGTCTACAGGTTCAATGAAAAAAATGAGCAACAGAACTCACATTGTTAAGGCTCTATACCCTGTTTTAAGGTTCATAAACACTATCTTTTACTATTATTATTATTATTTTGTCATTCACTGTGGTCAGCCAATGCTTCCATCAAGTTTCTCTCAAGGTCCTCCTCCTTCTTGTGTTCCTTCTCAGGTGAAGATCACACAGTTGTACCACTTTGGTCAATGATGCATCAGCAGGCTACAAGCATGAACAGTTAAGCTACATAGACTCAATGTAACTAGCAGAGTTCCTCCAAAGGATACAGGAATCCTGGTTTCATGGAGGAACCTGTACCTCCAGAACTCATGAGTCTCAATTAGGGAGAAATGGTGGCTGCTGCTCAGCCTGGCTGCTGGAGAAGCACAGGGTTTGGTTGTGAGTTCTCATAAACACCCTGGGACAGACCAGAAAATCCACCAACTTTATAGGAAAGAATGCAAAAGGAAGAATCACTCAGATGTGGTGGTTTCTGTTTGTTTTTAAACTTTCCCTTGTACTCTAGGATTTCCACGTGGAATCAATGAACAGCACTCAAGATTATTCCTCACATCACCCAAAGCAATAAAAGATGCTAAATTCAACATCTCTGTGGTACTTATTTGAGACAGAAATCCACAGAGGGTATAAAAAGCCTTTCAAGACAGTGTCCAAGAACTAATCACCCAGGGCTTTAAAGCAAAAAAAAAAAATAGGCTAGAACTCCAAAATAGACACATCGTAAATCTATGTGAGCCTCCAATTCAGGCTGTACTCCAGTCTTTACAGGACCAACACAATTAGTGATTTCCGCTAATTATTTCATTTTTCCTAGAGTTGATTAGTGCAAGATTTCAGCTTCCACTGACCGCCTTTGCTGTCACCAACCTGCTGACAAAGCAGGACAATCAATCCACAGAATGAACTTGAACTACAGCAGCCATGTGCTAGAGCCCAGCATACACTACCTGCCCCTCCTCCCTCTCCTGTACAGCAATGGGGGCTCCAGGCAGCTCTCTTCTTCACCCCCGCTCTCTAGTTCTGCAATTCATAACCTGGATGAGAGCCATGGACAGAAGGCTGCGGAGGGCATCAGCTCCCCCAGCACTGCAGGCTGCAGCCCACAGCAGGCATCCCAGACCATGACACAGGAGCCTGCAGCACTGCCCTTGCAACAGAAATGTACTGAAGGCCACATAACACAAGGTGCCCTGAAGGATTTTCCTAACACATCCAAGCAGTCAGCCCACATAATCATCCGAGGTACTAACACATCCATCCTTACCAACAACTACTCCCAGATTATTTTTATTTCTTAATTACATTAGATACATTAAGCACTACCTCCTACTACCCTAACCCTTTCATCGTTCTTTTACCACCACGTAGCTAATACTTTCAGATATCACTTTACTTTTGATTCAGAAGATATAAGTGTCTGTAAAGTTAGGCTTGTTGGATGCTTTTCCTAGCTCAGGATCTTAAGGCTCTGACTTCCTCGCAGCAGCGGAGCTCCACGTCCATCATGTGTCATGCATACCCTTGTCCCTCTATAAATAACTGGCTGAAATCCTTCAGATGGAAGTGTTCAATTTGCAGGAGAGAAAAAAAGCACGTTGCTAAGGAACCGTGGAGAAGAAAAGGCCATAGAGTGGTAATCTGGAATGAAATGAATTAATTTAATTGGCCCGTGATTTGTTGGGTATTTGGCATACTATCAGCAATTTCGCTGCTGGTAGGCTTTGTTTCAAACACAGCCTGAAAGAATGGTCAGAACATCTCTGCACCCTTAATTTAGGGATTAGCTGCATTCTCTTCATACAACAGACCCTTCACACAACAACCCACATTCGTGGATCTCCACCAGCATTTTAACAGCAAACCATACACGTATCCCTTTGAGCTACTGCTATGCTGCAGCTCTTGAGGCTCCATTTTTTGAGATGAAGACACAGAGGTGGGGGTGCTTTCTTCACATTTATTCTAATAGACCAAAAGATGTGCCCTGATAGTAAGCACTGGCTTTCACGCTTTGCTGATTTTGGCAGAGATCTCAGCAGTGCACAGAACCAAACAGTATTTCATGGATTGTTGTTTTGCACCATTTTCAAGAAAATATTTTCAATTGTTTATAATACGTTTAAAGAAGGCTCCGTGTGGCGGAATGTTTTTCAGCCCCTTTCTCAGCTGTGAACTTAAGTTGCTTTAAATTAAGAAGAAAGAAAAAGAAATGTTCTTTTATGATCTTTCTCTAATTACATTTTTTCAAGTAGTCCTGCCTTCTTCTCCCATTTATTCAAATAAGAAAGAATTACAACTGCAGAGGCAACATCTCTGACATGCTTAGAAATGTCTGTACCATCTGTTATGTATCTTCCAACACTTCAGCTTAAGTATCAGAAAAGCCTGCTATTTACCATGCACAGAGTCAAAGTGCCAGCATTTCAATTGTTTAGGCCGTCCTTTAACCCACAAGATGCCTGGTAACAAACTGACAATCTCACCTCTTGTTGCTCACTGTGATTTTAGGAGCTAAAACACTGTTCTGATTGATGAGTAGCTACTATTGAAGATACCCCACAAAATAACACTACAATAACTATCACACTTTTGTGCAAACAACAGGGTCTAGTGAGTGGTGCACAAGGAGCCGAACCACCTACCATCTCCTTCACACCCATCCTTATTTCCTTAACTGTGCATTTCTAAGTCTAAACTTGCTTGGGTCTTACTGCTCAGATGTACTGGTTTTGTAATGCCTCGCTGATCAGCTCCGTGAAAAGATCTCTCCCTGGAAATTCTTTTACTTCTCTGTGGTACAGAACCACAAAGAGGACCGCAATTACAATCTAACATTTCTTCCTTAAGACCAACTGCATTTGTTTGTTTCATCACTCATAAGTTTCATGACGAAAACTTTCTAGATGAGCACCAAACAAGAAACATTCTCCGTGAGCGTCTTTCTCCTACGGTCTGGAGGTGCCCTTCTCATCACCAGAGTGCACCACCGCTCCCTTTTTGGTGATGCAAACAATGGCAGTGTGTAAGTGCAGTCTGTTTTCTCACAATACTGCTCATATCACTGATATAAAGGCAACTCTTCCCTTCTAATTGCTTTCCATTGAATTCCTTCTGCGGATACTGCACCTACACTGTAACTTCCTAATCTCTCTGCCATTAGTCACAAGCTTGTCACCACAGCAGTGAAATACAAAGACCATTGCCTACTAGTAGCCTTCCTGATGTAGATGAGGTCTCAAGGCTTGGGCTCCAGCTTGATTCTCAGCTCCTAAATTCCCGTGTGAAGTAGGACTTTGGGTCGAAAGAAAGCCAAACAGATCTGCAGGCTCTCAACAGGAGCAAGTGCTGGATGGAATTCAGGTGGTAAATCCTCCACTCAGGAGCAGATGTTCTGTTCCTGGCAGGCTGGCCAGCCCCATTAACAGCTGTAACTGAACTGCCCCTAACTAACATTAAAAGGATGCAGTCCACAGTCTAGGGGAACACATCTACATGACCACGTAGAACACAAGGTCTTAAACATTACCAGATACAAGCAGGTAGGACTCATCACCTACAGTCCTTCGCCAAGGAATGAGGCAGTTCTTTGAGCTTATCATTCAGAACCAGGCTTACCAGCAGTTAACATCTAATAGGTGAAGACATCTTAGAACAAACTTACATTCATCCAGAGGGACCTCAACCCATTAACACACCGAGGCAACCAGCATAAACTCAGTCTGCGTTACAATTATGTTAAGAGCAGAGACAGTAAAAACATGGAAAAAAACTTCGTATTTGCTTCTCAGCTTCTCACTTCATATACCAAAACAAATGTCTATATAGCAGTACATGCTCTTAAACACAAGGAACAGGTTGTAAAATTGTAACATTTGGTAGTACTACTTTTACAAGGCTGTGGGCTTGGGTTTTTTGCTTTTTTTCCCCCTCCCTGATCATGTACATTGCAGCCAAAGTAGACACACAGTTATCCTGAGCCTACTTCAGAGCAGGCTCTCTATATGCTAATATCTTTCTATTTATGGAAACACAAGTATACCTCATTGTTCTCTCAAGGAAGCTACAAGGCCATTAGTTACTCCAACAATAGAAGCTGCCATTTGAGATCGTGGTGCTTTTTAATACTGTTTGCCTTCGGATTACTTGTTCCACCCAATGCCAACAGCCCCAGAGTTCAAAAATAACCTGTTTGCCCACAGTCCCACACCTACAGTCTGGCAGCAGAGACCAACAACATTCACTTACCTCCATTCCTCCAAACTGGTCTCATCTATATTGCAAGAAACCAAAAATCACAGCATTCATGCAGGGATGAGAGTTTGAGAAAAAGACAGAACTCAAATCACCTGCACACAGAAAGTTCAGGGAAGGGAAAGTAAACAGGTTCCAGATGCTGGCTTCTGCATTTTTATTTATTTTAAGCTAGGGTATTTATTTCTCAAGTTCCCAAGATACCACACAGTGTGCAGTACACTCTAGTGATAGCACGGATGGATGAGGCGGAAGGACACAAGCATGCTCACCGTGCACACAGAGGTTTCATCCCCTGTTCTCACTCTGTTCCGAGCCAAAAGCTGTTCCAAGAGGTTCACCCTGTGCAGCAGCCAGGAAAATGCCAGCAGCAGCTCCCGACTTCCCGCTGAGCCATCCGAGGGGAGCTGATAGAGTTGTGGCCTGCCATAGCCGTGGTACCACAACGCCGATTTGACAAACCTAATTTGGGTATCTGAAAAGAAGAAAACAACTGAGAATAACACACTGTGCTACTCAGCGCATTCACCCATTTGGTTCCAGAAACTGCTGCTGCCTCTGAGAGCAAGATTTTTAATCAAGCCTAGGGCTAATAGAGGGCAGCAGAGACCGGAGCACTTTAATCAGCAAATTAAAAAGGAAGAAGGTAACAGGTAAAAGACTTCTTTATGCTGCCCCGTTCGGACCTATGGGAACTACTGCTAAGGGAAAAGAGGAAATTCAAAGCTGAGATCAAGGCCAGTAGTGGCCTCTTGGAGATTAACAAAAGCAAAACAGATAAACAGCCATCCTCACTACATCAGGACTCCAACTCACCTATCCATTTTTTATGAGCCACCAAGCACGCTATGAATTAGCAAATACTCTGAGTCACTTGACTCCTGAATGAAACAGGAATTTGGAGATAGGAGACTCAAATTTTAAAGCAGCAGTGGGCAGGCAGAGATAATGCAACCTGGTGAGCAGCAACGTGTGCAGCATGGACTATTTAGCTTTCAGGAATGCTCCAATTCATATTGCTTCACACCAGCAAATTTTACCTGACAGCTACAAGACAGGCACTACGGAACTGTGCAATACTGAGGAAAGGAAGATCAAATTATTATAAAAACAGGTTCTGACCAGCAAGCCTCAGCTCTGTACTGGGCAGTCAAAACTGTAATAAGGAGCGTAATTAAGGGCCACAATGATAACCAATATATGCTGGGGAAGAAGCAACAGTTGCTGTATGAGGATGTCCTGCTGAATATGCTACTAGAGTTCTACAAAGGCAACAAGCAGTGAGTAGTTAAGGAACTTCCAGCTGATGCAGATTTAGCTTTCCCAAAGGCATTCAACTAGCAGAAGGAAACAAAGCCAGTAGGTGGGCTTGCATCAGCAACAAATGGCTAGCAGGCAAGAATCAGAGGACAGGAACACACAGTGGTTTCACAAGAGGGCTACGAGCTAAACCTCTGCTGTTCAACTAACTCAGAATGACACAGAGGCAATGTGATAATGACAGAAAGCTAGGTGCTGACGTGCAGTAAGGAACACAGGCAGATTATGAAAAACTGCAGAACTTAGTGAGTCCCAGCATTAAAGTGACAGATATGATGCACACAAGGGAAAAGAACAATTCAGACTCTTCTGACATGGTAACAGGCTCAGAGCTGACCACTGCACACTACCTTGGTTTATACAGTTTTCCTGACAATATTACACTCACCTCCCTGAGCATCCAAAAGCAAACTGAATGCAAGCAATCTAGAAAGAAAATCTGACAGAACGCAGGGAAGGACATTATACTGCTGTCTGTATCCACCATGACCCCACAGCTCAAACTCAGTGTTCCTCCATTTCTTCAGTCCCAGAAGAGCTACAGAAGACTTGAGAAAAACTAAAAGAAAGAACAAGACTACAAGTACAGAACAGCTTTTTAAGAAATGATAACGTGGGCAAATAAGATCACTGGAAGCTGAAAGAATAACCCCTGGAAGTGTCTCTGGTTCTATCCTTATCCCGGCCATCCATTTTTAACAGCTGTCACTATTGGCTGGAGCTAGAGGAACCTTCAGTTTGATACAATTGAGGCATTCACCTATTCTGTAAAGCTTCATAAAAAAGGTACACACACACACACCAGCAACAAAACGTACAGCCCCCACACAATCAGGGATTGTCACAGCTGTCCTTAATTAGCATACTCATTCATCATATTACACGCTCATTCGCCTGCCCCTTGGCCACTTGTGCTGAAACCATCCCTCAGCAGTCACACGCACTGTAATCTCTCTTTGTCTGGCACTGACTGCTGAAGCTCAAAAAGCACAGCATGACCGACTTCAAAAACAAGGGGGAAAAAAAACATCGCTCTCAAAAGGAATTTGTTAATTATGAGAGAATCTCACAGTGAAAAGTGGTTGATTTAACTTGATTTGAGAAACGTTAAGGGGCTCTTACCTAATGAAATAGCACGAAGCCAAGACAGAGCGAGGAGCTATAACCCAAAGTGACCTGTGCCAGTAACAATATATGCACTGCTGCAGCTGCGCTGAGGATAGGAGGAACTGGTAGGCACTAAGAGCCATCGAGCCCTTTGAGTTTTGTGTTTGAACAACTTCAGGGTTTAGGAGAACAGGGAGTGTGGATCCCTAAGGAGATGCCTATTTCCAGAGTGCTCCTCGATGCAAAAACAGAGCTGGAAATGCCATGCACATCACTGTACATCTAGAAGCAGGAATATATGACTGACCACATGAAAGCTACAAATGAACTCCTGACAAAGATAATGACCACAATTGAGACATCTGGTTTTAAGCCTAGCTTGCTTCTGCATTACAGACAAACCCAGACAAACCCAGACACCGGCATGAGTGTTTGCTCTTTCTGCAGATGCCTAAAAATCTGGCCATGGATATATCACAGGGGAATACTCAGTTCTTAGGAATTTTAATTTTATCACCCTTGAACAGTCTCATATTCGCTAGGTTTTCTTGCTTCCCTTTCCTTTTCTTTGCACATCTGTCATTGCCAAGAAGCAAACTGTCGTAACAGGTAAAGGTAGAAGTACTCCATGGGGAAGGAGGATCATCAGTACTTACTCTTCTTCCCTCTTAAAGCAAATAAGCATGATGTGCTGCCATCTGCAGTCCAAGGAGCTCCCCAAGAAATCACCTAACAAAGAGAAGGAATAGAGAGCAAGCTGGGGTTTTTTTTGTTTGTTTTTCCCCCTTTTTTGTCATCTTCCTCCTCACTCAGGACCAGATGCACCAAGGCAATTCACCACCTGAATGTGGGAATTGCTCTGACCCTTCGCCTCCCTATTTCAGCTGTCTCTCTGCAAAACGTTGCCCTCCTAACAAGAAGGTACCATGGTATGGGCACCAGGCAGCAGCTGTGGGCATGCAGCCAAGGTGTGGGTCGGGGGCAGGGGGCTCACACAGCCTTTCCAGAAGGGCTGAATGACCTTACAGAAGCCACTTAGTTTTCCTCGTCTCTGCAACACTCTGCCTTGTAAGGATACGGTCCTCAGATAAATGGCACTCAAAACTATATAAGTACCACAGAACAAGATGGATTCTTCCAAAACGTGCAGCCAAGAGAGAAGGCAAAAATATCACGCAGATAGCAGATAACGCCAGTCACTCAAACATCCCCTCCTTGCCAACATTTTCCTCCAGCATTTTATTAGGATTAGGCAATTTATACAGAAAGACCCACACAGTCTTTCCAATTAATTCCTTTCTGCATGCACATTATTTATAAAAGCAAGTTCAGCACGTACAGCCAAGCTGTGGATGAGCCTCAGGGTTCAGTTCTCTTAAAACTATGCTCAAGCTGTGCTCTTCCACTCTACAGATCCCACAGGCTATTTTCGGTGAAGGTATTCAAATAAGGGTTAGACATTAGTCCCGCAGACCGAGGTGGAAAGGGACTAAATCAAATACAAGAGCAGACAGAGATACATTACTGCACACATTCTGGCAAGAAACACCTGCAGAGGTGTGGTATTGTGGAAAACAATTGCCACTGCAGAACATCATTTTCTGCTTCATTTGTCAAACAAAGAGCTATATTGCGGCCCCAGACCTCTTTCTCATACTAGAAAAAATGAGTTGCAGCTCTGCAAAAGAACCATCTCCTCCAACTATCGAAACGCATACTGCACCACTACCTGGTGTGGCTGTTAACCAAGTCCACCACTTCTCAGCCTCTGTGAAGAAAGAACTGCATGAAGCCATGAACCCTGACTTACTTCATCAGTGAGGTTACAGACCGTGCCACTGCACAGCTGAATTCCACCTGTACTCCTCTGAGGGGAGACCTGACATGTTTAAGAGGCTGTGGTGTGTCAACTGCTTCTACAATGCATGCTTTTTACTATAGGAAGAAAAGACTCTTCCAAAAGGAGAAAGCAAAACGCGCAGAATTTAATAACCACCAACTGAAAGACGTGGTGTGTTCTTGCAAGAGCAATGCAGGAACAAGAGCTCCCACATTTTAAAACATCCATCTGTGTGGATTTTCTTGTATGTAAAATATTTTTCAAATATTTCATTTTCTGCCAGAGGGGCAATAAAATCCATCAACCATTTAAAAACACAATGCAGAATGTTTTTCTAAACAGCATCACATTACAGCCACAAAAAGGGAATGCCCAGCAGCTATTCTGTTCAAACCAAATGTTAATCTTCCCTAAAATTCACTTATATAACGAGATCCAAACCTAATAAAAACTATTAACCGAAACAGAAACATGCACTAGGGGCACAGTTTGGGAAGTCACTTGAATGAAAGGATTTCCCAAATCAAAGGAACAACTTTTACGCAAAACTCTGTCCCATAAGATCAGGAAGAGCATTCTATCCCTGCTTTGTTCTAGCGACTCGCAACTGCAAACGGCCCAGCACCTTACACACTGTCCCCAAAATGTTTGGCCTTACAGAGGAGTGAGAATAACTACGGTGGCCCCAGCAATGCACAGACTGCAGGCCAAAACTCAGTGCTAGTGTCCCCTCCTAGTTCTTAGCCAAAATAATTAATAGGTTGTACAAAACCAGCAAAGAAAGGGAAGCCCAAACCAGGGACTAAAGTGCTATGCTTGAATTAGAGGAATCAGTCTCAGTTTCTCACTGTTCTACATGACCCTGTACAGAGCTGAGAAAGTTATTTAGTCCTTGAGTCTTCCATTTCATTTCCATGAAATAAATTTTGAAAAACCACAATTGCTCTGGAGCAAGGACAGAAGAGAAAGAAGTAAAATATTGATCCTATCCACATAAGGCAACCCATTCTCTCAGCCAAACAAAGGTAATTAGTGTATTTCGAACAGCAGTACGGCTATCCAACCTGAATTTCAGGCTTAATCGCCGAGTTGTGACTAAATAAGTTTCTTCCAAAACAGCTCAGCAGTTCTGTGCAGAACCACGCACTCTTCCCTGACACTCTACCAGCACTGACAGGGTTTGCTCTCTCTAGAGCCAGCAACCTGCCATGTGCATATGGAAATCCTGCCTCCAAACGCTACTAGCAATTAGCTTGGGAGCAGCCAGGATTAAATGAGATTGCAGCCTCACAAAACTGTGGTGGACAGCCAGTAAATTGACTTACCACACAGTCACACACAGCAGATTGCAGATGAGTGGAAAAGGCATACCAGACAAATGAAAAATAGCAGTCCTGTGAGTAACAGAACCATGCTGATTTCCTGCTGAGCTAACAGCTGAACTGCACTGACTTTGCTCCACATTCCTCATGAGATACCAGCCACAATGCTTAGCTTTTTTTTCTCTACTCCTAGAGCCACCAGAGTTCCAGCTCCTCAGAGGATTAGCACTGCCTTTCAGCTTTTTTAGCTTTTGAGGGCTGATTTTAAGTGGTATCGGCGTGTTTGGGAAAGCTATGTCCATCACAGATGAACCTGTCCTCAAAGATTCCTCCCACAGTGAAAGGGCTCTGGAGAGATATCTTTGAAGAGACAGAAGCCTGAAGACAGGTATCCAATTTGGAATGGTGTTATTTAAGAAACCAATAGTGCTTTGCCATAGTGAGAATATGGCATATGACCACTGCAGTTTTAGATGCGGGGAAACGTCCAAGGGAAGCAAGAGACTCTATGAGATGCAAGAACACCCCATTTCCTGGATAACGGAGCCAAACCAGAGCACAGCTGCGATACAACAGTAAGACAGTGGTGTAAAGCAGTAGTTACAAATGGAGTACTACCAACTAGCCAGGAAGAAAAGTGCTACAGAATCGGCCCCAGTGCACAGATGGAAACGGCAGTCTGCCAGGCTGCTGTTACCTATGGCATCAGACTCGGTCCACTCGCCTCCGTGGATTTGTTTCAAGAGAGCATAGAGCAGCCTCCAGAAATCCAGCGTCTGCAAAAGAACAAGAGGAACAGCTGCTCCCACACGGCCACGTGCGGCACAGCTCAGCCCTCAGCCCCACTCGGAGATGCCGCCAGAATTCAGCCAGCCCTTGTGAAGCGCAGCACCACAGGGGCAGGGAAGGAGGGAAGGCCCGCGCCCCGGGCTCACCGCCTGCGGCCGGTCGAACCTGGCGCGGCGCAGGACGTCGGGAGCGAGCCGAGCGCGAGGCGGCAGCGCCCGGCACAGCGCCCCAACGGCACCCGGTAGCGCCCGGCACCTCCGCATCGCATCACCCGCCGCTTCCCGCCCCTCGCGCTGCGCATGCGCAGAACCGCCCCTTCCGCCCTGCGCGAGCGGGAGCTGCAGCGACCCCTGCAGGGCGGGCGAGCAGAGAGCCTCTTCCTCCTCAGCTCGTGGCCGCACCCAAGCCGTTTGCGCAGCATAACGCACCCAAGAGGAGCCGTGCTGTGCATTACCCGCAGCCCTGGGGACCGAACGAGGGGCAAAGCCCCAAGTCCAGGCCTGCAGGGAGAAGCCAATGATGGCCATCCTCCAGCAGGCTCTTCCTTCCCCCTTCCTTCCAGGGCCACGGCTTTGTCCCCATGTGGTTAGCGCGGGCCGTTGCCACCCGGTGACTCAGTGGGGCTGAGGCCGTGTTTGCTGCTGCTGTGCCATGGCAACGCACCACGTCCCATTGCCTCACACTGATTGCACACGATAAAGGCCATGGTGGCTTCCTGGCGGCACCTCGGTGCCAAGGGGTGCGAGTCCTGCTCCTGAGAAAACGCCCAGCTACTTTTCTTCCTTTTTTTTTTTCCACTATTTTTTCCCCTCATCTCCTGCCAGGCCCTCAGGCCGTGCATCCAGCCGTGCTTCCCTTGCAGCCGCCCAGGAGCTGCTCTCCTCCCTCCCTTAGCAGCTCAGCAAACAGCCCAGAGGCAGCAGCCCCTTCCCCGGTGGCCACAGCACTTCACACACGTCTTTTTTAGCATGCTTAACATCACACGGCAGTCACAGGTCGGCAGGTCCCCAACAGGGACTGTAATAATAGCTGCACTAAGGCAGGTTTTCCCAAACACAGCACATTGGCCTGCGCCAGGCATGTGGTGCCAAAATCCGAGGTCAGCTCCCAGCAGACAGATGCTTCAGATGCTTAACATAGGCGTTGGCGTCTCAGGCCCTCTGATGCGGGGTCTGCACTTTCAGTACGATAAACGAATCAGGAAGGATTATGAGACATTAAAATAAAAACATCTGCAGGCTTGCAGTTCTCAGGAGCTTCACCCTTTCCTTTTAACTTCAACAGCGAAATGTTCCTTTGCACAACGGGGAGCGCCCTCTGTGCCCTGATCCCTTAAACCAGGACCTCCAAAGACAGGCACAGAGGTTTGGTGGGAAGCTCTTGCTCTCTTCTCCCTTTGAACTCTCAATTTCCTTGAAAATAAAAGGAGAGAAGGCGAAATGCCACACCAGTGCCTGAGGCCAGCTGCAGGGCACAGCCCATGGAGGGGAGTGCAGAGGGCAGCATGCTGTTTGCAGGCTCCCAGCTCAGGCTGTCCCCTGGCCATCTGTGAGCACAGCGGCACACCTGCTGTAACGTTGACATCAGCCTGCAGCAGGTGGGAGCATTCAGGGACAGGTCAGATGTCCCAAGCTGGTCCTTGCAGTCTCCTGCTTGGGCTCTGCTGCAGAACACCACATTCCTCGCAGCACAGCTACCCAGGGGGGACCAGCCAAGCCAAGGGCCCCTCACCCTCTTTCAGCCCCCCTCTCCTTTTTTCTTCTGTGCAGAAAGCCACAACGCATAGGGTGAAACCGCAGCAGTTCAGTTTCTGAGCCCATCCTGTTTTCTGTCTTTGCTAAAACCTCTTCTGCTTCCCTAGCCCACACTTTCGGGATCGCCCACATACACCGCCAGAGGAACGGGTGATGTCGTTTGTTTTCTTTGTCACCGAAGAAGTGTTTATAGCAACCAACGCTCAACAATCCGCAAGCACCATTGATCTCAGCCACAGCTTCCGAAATAATGTCAGAGGAAGCAGTGCCCTGTCCTCTGGGTCAGCAACTGTGATGCTTCACGTCACCAACATGAGGGCTTCACACCATGCTTCACTGTTCTGGAGATCACCCGGCATCCAGACTGGTACCTCGGGGCTGGGGCTGCCCTGACCTGTGATGGCAGTGTCACCCCTCAGCTGCTTTCCCATAAAGCCGGGAATTCAGCCCAGCATCCTGCTCCCCCTTCCTGGCACAAGCTTGTGTCTGCTGGCAACCCACCTCCTGCTGCACGCCTGGCTTCCCTTCCAAACACTGTGCAGCTGTTCCTTCTTCCTCTCCAAAGAACGAAGCAAACGTAAAATCAATTTACCATGTATTTTCTTTGACCAAGACTCCTTCCAGATGTGACCTGAGCCTGAACTGCCCAACCTCATGGCATCGAGCTGGGCTCTGCCTAGTGCCAGCAGTGCTCCGGGAGGGCTGTATGCCTAGCAAGTCCAGGGCTACTTGTCTCTGTGAGAGCATGGGCAGAAAGACAGGGCAGCCAGAGGGAGCTTTTTGCAGCAGGAATTATTATCTTAAGGCTCATCCCTGGAGCCTGCTCGAGGTATCCCAACTTTTGTCGGCCAGGCAAGGTGCAGCATGAGGCTCAGCTTGTCTGCACACTGCCTGGGGGTGGCACAGTCCCTGCACAGTTTCGTTCCCATGTCCCTGCAGGTGCTGGGAGCTGTCCCAGCCACTCCAGTGCCATGGCAAGGGGGGGTCACAGCAATAGGTAAGAGGGCACCAGGAGGCTGAGCCAAGCACCCCTCCAGGGCAGGCAGCCCGTTACGCATCATTCAGGAGCTCTGTGCAGGCAAGCAGCTCTCCTTCATTACAGCTGCACTCAGGGCTTGCAGGGGAAGAGGATGTGGGGCTGGGGGAAGACTTCTGACACACACACGGGAAGTTTTAAGATGTTTATCAGATGGAACTTCTTCTAACAGCAAAGATTTTGGTACCAGGCACGTACCTCTGACCTTGCAGGGTTTGGCCAGGTCCTAGTAATGCCAGCGTAACAGAAAACACTGCAGTTTCTAAAGAAACGCACGTGTAAAGCACAGATAAAAATACCTGTGTGTGTTGTGAAGCATATCAGAACATGTAAATAGGATGGTTCGTGTTAGGGAAACCTTTTCTGAAACAGCCGACACCTCTCACATCTGTCAGCACTGCTCTTCCTTCAGGGAAGAGGCTGAAAAAAAAAAAAGGCTGAAACAGAGAGCAAGGGGCTCAGAGCCAGCTCCTGCTCAGTAATACCGCACCTTCGCTCTCACCAACGGCAGGGCCTCACCCTGCCCTGCTGCTAACCCCTGCCTGACGCGGCCTTTCTGTATGACTGGTCAGAGTGGAGGCAGCAAATAACTGTTTTCTTGGCACGTCCTGCACTGCCTCGCAGCAGGAGCCTGCCCAGCCCCATGGAGCTCCAAGCCTGGCTCCTAACCACATTCCAGATCTGGGGGTGCTGGGGGCTCTAGGGATAGCGTTCCAGACCTCATCTCACAATTCTGCCCTCATTGGGTCCTTCGTCAGCAAGTCCCTTGAGTCCCTGGTATAAAAAATGAGGCCACGACATGGAGTAAGCAACAGTTGTTCGGGGTTTATTAAGGATTGGGAATACAAGGGTGGGCCCTACTGCAGAGCCGGGTGCCAGAAGCAGGGCTGGGTTTGGCTGGCCAGGTGCGGTCTCCTCTCCAGGCAGCCCTCAGTGGCCAAATTTCCTATGGAGCAGCATCCAACCTCCCGCCCTGCAGCTCCCTCTGGAGCAGAGCCCCTCTCCGCACCAGCCCCATCCTGGGTTACTTATTGCTTTAACGTGCTATTTGATTACAGAGTGATGAAGGACGAGAAGGCATGTCTGTTGTGGTGGATTTGTGCTGTCTTCAGGCTGCATAGGAAGCTCTGCCCATCAGACCTGGAGAGGGATGGAAGAGAGGGGCTGTCAGCGGGGACATCCCCAGTACAGCGGTGCATTGGGACAGACTCCATCTCTTCCGACAAGCCTCAAAGTGAAGCACCCACTGCTGGAGCCAAGCAGTGCTGATGGCTGCTGGGGCTGGCAGAGGGGAGCTGGCACCCAGCAGTATGCTCTTGAGCATGGATGTGAGCAGAGGAGCACTGAGGGGAAGCACCAACCTGAACTCTACTTGAACGTGTGGCTCTCAGCTCCTCCCCGGCCAAACCCTGAAAGAAATTGGAGCAGGATCAGCAATGCTGCAGGATGCACCGCTGCTGTACTGTGGAGAGACAGGGAAAGAGATCCCTGACTCCCTCCTCCCTCCCAAACCCGCAGCCCCAATTTACCCTACCTTTGGGTCCGAACAAGGCAGCATAGCAAGGATGGTTGCAGTAGGGCTTGCCATCATGCTGCAGGAAGAGAGGAGAGCATCAGTCCCTGCACCCCGCTGGCTGCACCCGCCCTGCTCCATGGGTGCTTCCCAGGCACCAGACCTACCTCTGCATGCCCCCCAGATGTCAGGGTCTTGTTACACTTCTCGCATCGCAGGCAGGGCCGGTGCCAGTCCTTCCCCAGAGAAGTCACCTTCTCAGCTGCCATGCAAAGAGATGAGTTAGCCAAGGCTCTGACCAAGCACAGGTTGTTTGGGGCAGGCTGGCCTCCTGCTGCCAGCACTAGAGAGGATGAAAGGTTTGGGGCTACTTTCCCAGCTCTTTTTGCCCAGGGCAGAAGTCCTACAAGTGCCAAACCCCAGCCAAGCACACATCAGCATGCACACCCAAGTACCCAAACCCAAACCTGGGGCACAGCACTGCCAAGGGCCCTTACCCTGACCATGGTGGCTGCCCCATTTGAGGACAGACCACTGCCACTGGTCTGACAGAGAAGATTTGGGCACCTCTCCCTTCCAACATCAGCCTGCACAGAGATGATTTTCTCCCAGGCCAAAGAGTGCTCCTCTGCCTAAACTTTTCTGGGGTTGGTGAGGTGAAGAGGACAGGTATCAGATAGGGGGGCCACTGGTACAGCAAAGCCACCGCCGCACCCTCCCTGCCACCAGCTGCAGTGACAGCACTGATTTGGTGCCATCGCAAACCACAGCAGGGCCAGAGCCAGGCCAGAGCTTGGGGAACAGCACGCTGCTGGCTTGGGCCAGGACATGTTTGTGGAGAGGGGAAAAAGCAGTGTGGCTTCTAATTGCAGCCCAGCAGGGGAGGAGGTTGTTTCTGCAGTATTTTCTGCAGACGCATGTGCTATTGCTATTGGCAGTTGCACCCCTGGGGATTTATTAAGTGATAAAGCAGAGCTTTCTACAGGAACCCAGCCACAGCCAGCTCCAAGCACTCATCCCATGCCTGCAAAAGGCGGTTAAGGAAAGGGTTTCTTCAGGATCCAAATCTGCCCACAGCAGCTTAGACAAGGAGCCAGCCGGCAGCTGCAGGGGTGGAAGCAGGGGCAGCGCCCAATGGCACGAGGCAGTTCCGTGCAGCACAAAGAGCGTCCTGTGTCCTGCCCGGGTGCCAGCTGGGTGCAAGAGGAGCCCTTGCTCTTTGCAGACTCAGTTTGTCCCAAAGCAACCCTAGGCACACCCAAGGAAGGACCTGGGGTCGCTCTGCCTCCTCTCCCAGCACTCCCTATCTCTGTGCAGTGAGCTCATAGCTCCAGCCACTTCTGAAGCCTCCTCTGCGCCAACTGTGCCAATTTCATAAGAGCGAGCTGATAAGAGCAGGGCCCAACCCCTCCTCTGTTGAACGGTCGCAGCACTGCCACGGCCACACCTGCAGGCACAGCAATCCCATGTGAGCCGACCTCACTGCTTGGCTGCAGGCATGGGCTCAGGCAAAGCTGTGACCCAGCTGTACAGCTTCAGCCACCCCAGCACTGCCCTGAAATGGGCATCACAAGCAGATGGATTTGTTTGACAGAGAGAACAGCTGTGGGGAAACCTCTGTCCCTGACCCTTCAACCTCATGTTTCAGCATTAGATTTCTCCAGCAGAAGTGGAAGCTGCGGCACACCCACAGGCAGAGCAGAAATAAGGCAGAAGTCGTGGTACTCAGGTCACTGATCCCTCATCTCAAGGAAATTAAGCGCAGGGATGCATACACACTGCTTTCAGCAATCCGCAGGGAACTCAAACAGGGAAGTGGGGAGGTTTGGCCACTGCAACCTGACTGCTTCAGTTCAAATCTCGGGTGAGACAACAGGACCACAGCACCCAAAGGAGCAAAACATGGCGCTTCAGCCCCAGTTCGGAGGCAGCGCACTCGCGCCAAACCCCGCAGCATGCGGAAGCCCAACAGGTTCAAAATAATACAGCCACCTCCCCACTGCATGAAGCCATGGAGACGAACACAGCGCTCACCAAGGGCACAGCCACACACCCTGAGCTCCTTGCAGCCCACATCGCAGGGCTGGGGGCTGCACCGGACCCCAGCCAAACATCTTGCAGGGGCAGTAGGGCTGCAGGAAGAGAGCAGGGCTGAAGCACCGTGCTGAGCACCCCATGGGCAGGCTGAGGGTACCCCTCTTTTCGGGTGGATTTAGGGGGCCACCCAGGGCACGCCAGGGAGACATGGCACAGGGGTGCACGGCAGCGGGGCACTTCAAGAGTCCGCAGCACCCAGGACAGGCAGCACGGGGGTAGCTGGAGCCGGGGGGGGGCAGGCAGTCCTTACCGAAGTAGACCTCCTTCTGGCAGCGCGGGCACTTGGGCATGGTGTCGGCTCGGCTCGGCTCCACTCGTCGTTCGCACCGGCTGTGGGATGCTCGGCTCCGGCCCCGCCGGAGTCATTGCTCGGGGGCTCCGCCCCGGCCCGCCCAGATGTGCGGCCCCGCCCGCAGCTGGAGCCACCCCCGGGCGCTGTCAGCCCGGGCTCGGCACCCCTTGCATCCTTCTCTCTTTGCATCCTGCACCCCTAAGTCTCTGCACCCTTTGAATCCCGCACCCCTACACTGCCTGCACCCCTTGCCCCCCTGCATTCCCACCACCTGCACTTCTTGCAATCCATTTCACTCTTTGTACTCCTGCACCTTTTGCACACTCCACTCTTTGAACCTTGCACCTCTTACATCTTGCACCCCTTGTGCCCTCCAGCCCTTGCATCCCATATCCCTAAACCACCTATGCCCCTTGCACCCCCTGCACTCCCACCCCTGCACTTCTTGCAGCTTCTTTCCTTTTTTGCACCCTTGCATACTGCTCTCTTTGCATCTTGCACCTCTTGCTTCCCACACACTTTGCATCCTGCACTTGTCTGCATCTTGCACCCCCTGTGCCCTGTACCCTTTGCATCCTGCATACTTTGCATCTTGCACACTTTGCATCTTGCACCCCTTCTGCCCTACGCCCTTAGCATCCCACACCCCTACACTTCCTGCACTCCTACCACCAGCACTTCTTGCAACTCCTACATTCTTTGCATCTTGCACTCCTCTACACCCCCACCCTCAGCCCCTTGTTGGCTCTTGCCCACACCAGTGCTGCAGAAGAGCCCAAGAGCCCTGCAGCAGGGCTGGAGACATGATTAGCATCATCAGTTAACCACACCCAACACAGCTGACAGACCTGCATCATCCCTCCAGTGCAAAAGTGCACCTTGGAGCCATGCACGCTGCCTGTGGGTAGCCTTGGGGAGGAGGTGGGGGGCTGTGGGGCCAGACCCGTCTTGCAGGGCCTCAGGAATGGCGTGGGCACAGCACACAGGGCCTGCCCATCTGAGGCTGACTGTTGTCATTTTATTAACAGCGAGGACTTGTTGTTCCTTTGCGTTTGGCCGCGAAGGAAATGAGGAGCCTATCCAAAGGTCTGTTTTGCATGAAACAATCCTCCCCAGGGCATGTTGCTGTGCTGGGAAGGTCGAGAGGCCCTGTGAAAGGCAGCACCAGGACCCAGCACCCGAAACTGTGGCACTCCTCACCCCATAGAACCACCCATGGGTGCAGGCTGTGAGCCCACCGCCCACTGGCACCAGCCTTGGCGCTGTGAGGAAGGGACGGCTTGGGCCAGCCATGAGTCATGCAAGGCCTGTGAGGCTGCAGCCTCCACCCTGTCTCCTCCATCCTTTCTGCTGGAGCTGCAGCCCTGAGGCAGCACATATGTGCACACATCACGTTTTGGATGCGCCACCTCCCGAGGCCTGAGCTTGGATGGCACATGGGGCATGTACCCTCTCTCCGGCAGCCCTGCTTCCCTCCCGGGCTGCTCTGAGATCCTGCCAGCCAGGACAGCCAGCCCCAGCTGTCTCCCTTTTAAGGCTGTTTGGGTGCCAGCGGGCAGCTCTGCTCAGCCCCGGCCCCTGGTCCCCGTGGACCACACAGTGCCTGGCCCTGCTCCTGCAGTAGGAGCCTTCCAGCCCAGCCGGGCAGACCGTGTCCCCATGGCAGCTCATGCTGGCAGGGCCAGCCAGAGCACGGGGATCTCAGCCCCCCCGTGCCCTTGTCCGAGGCCATTCGGGCAGCAGAGTGGGCACAAGGCCGCTGGGGGCGTGACACAGCCGGCGCCGAGGAGCCGGGCGCTGCTCCCTGCCAGCCCCGCTGAGCGGGGCTCTGTGCCACACAGGCACCTGCTGATGATTTGGTACCACTGGGGTGAGCACAGGGTGCCTACGGCATTGCTGGCTGGGGGGAGCACGGCAGCACCATAGGGACATGCGGGATGTGGCCTTTCCTTTGTTTTACAGGGAGTAATTTCACCAACACTCCCAATGCCAAGGTGTGGAACCCCTCAGCAGGAAGATACACCACGTCCCACCAGCCTGCAGCCCCCCACCCACCGCACTGGGTGAGCTGGACACCGCTCCTCTGCCAGGGGAACAACGCAGACACCAGCTGCAAACAGCCTCCTCAGCAAAGCCGCCGTTATCTTATCTGCAGACCTTGTTCCAGCTAATTTAACCATCAGCATGGCACGCCCCGGCTGCCTGTGTCCTCTGATACCAATCTGGGGGTGGAGGCTCCATCCCAGTGCATCAGGCGCCAGCGCTCCTGAGCAGCATGGCAACACCCTCACGGCAACCCGGGTGGCCGACTGTTTGGGGTGACACACTGGCAGGCAGTGCTGTCACTGCCAGGACACAGCCCCATCCCTGAGCACGTGCCCCCAGCAGCCCTGGGCTGAGCTGCAGCGTTAGAGGCAGGGCTTTGGCCCCAGTGCATTTGCACAAAGAAAAGATGAAACAATGGTGACAAGATCATCCAGGTCCCCTGTGCCATGCCATGCCACCAAGCTGCCCTTGCCACCTGCCTCCATGAGCATCCTTGCATTCGTGCCATACAAACATGCCCACATGGAGTGACCACAGCCCTGCTCATGCTTTCCTCCTTTGCAGAGCTGCCGATGCCTCCTCTAACTTCTTCCCCAACCACAGATCCTCCCAAGCAGTTCTGTGTTCCCTCCCCAAGGAAAATGTGATTCAATAAACCCCAGGAATGTCCGAAGCACGTTGCTGTTGTGGGGCTGGTGGGAGATTAGGAGATGTAGACGTTTTCCAAGCGCTTTCCAACTGCAGCTTCTGCAGAATTCCCCTTCCTGGCTGTATTTCAGCCTGCACTTGTGCAAGTCACGGGCTCGCTCAGCCGAGACAACTCACTGTAAAATATGTCCTACCCAGCCCAACATGTAACTCATTTGACAAGAAAATTACAGGGCGGCTTAGAAAGCCCAGAGAGGCCAGGGGAGGCTGCCAGCTGTGGGATCCCAGGGAGAGGCTGGAGAGATGCTGGAGTGATGCCGGTGATGGGGTGCCGGGGGCTGCACGCCCTCGCCTGGCTCCACGTGTGGCAAATCCCATTAGGGCAGCACGTGGGAGCAGCGTACCAAGCGGGCTGTCAAGCGCAATTACACCCCAAGGGGAAATTCTGGGGTATGTCTTCATAAAGCTGACAGGAGGCTGAGGGCTGGGAGGAATCGGGAGCAATACTGCATGGTGGGCAGGGATGAGGCCGCCCCAAAAGTGGGGAGAGCACTGCTGTGGGGATTTTGATATGCTGGAGCTTTGGTCCCAGGTGGTTTTGAGACCGCGAAACAAATTTCCTGCCCTGTTTGTGCAGCGTCCTCCCTCACATTCACAGACAATCACACAGCTGTTTTGAGCAGAAGCTGCAAAAACATTCCCAGCCCCGCTCGGGCTGCTGACTGCCCACAGCAGTCACTTGCCAGGTCATCGTGAAACCCCATGAGCAAGGCATGCTATTGTCATGAGTAAATACAGCACCGTGCATGCAGGCGCAGACCCATGATTCCGCAGGGCTCAGCTCCTGGTCCCACCAGTGCTGGGGCAGTGGCTCATCGGAGCTAACAGCACTGATGCTGAACAGGCAGGCCATCATGCTCGGAGGTGCTGTGGGGTTACCCATTCCCAGCTCTAGCAGCATCCACACTGCCAGGCCAGTCCAACCCTGCTACACATATGTGCAGGAGGGTGCCTGGCTGCCTGCGCAGTGCCACCCTTGGCACGTGGCTGGGATTTCCAGACGTGGGACAGGAGAACCTCTCCAAGTCCCAGCTACATGGAAAACGTCCTGAAATTCCATCCAGGCACAGCTTCCCACTGTCTCCCCACGCAGACCCTGGCCAAAAATCTCCATTACCGTCTGCACTTTCCTGCGAGCTTTCCATTAGCAGCAGCCCCAGGAAGTCTCCTGGCTGAAGCCTTTCATGGGAGGTGTTGGTGCATTTTCCTGGCACCATTTCCCTCGCAGTGATTGGGCCCACCTGTGCCTGGGCTGGCTGAAGATGTGATGCCCGCTGCTTTGGGAAGGTGTTCCAGGGCTGGGGGTGCTGAGACCCACAGGGCCACCTCCCCACCCCTCCCAGCTCTGCCATGGGATCGGCCGTGCTGCCTGCCCTGCGCTGGCTCCAGGCTGCTGACGCCATACATTTTATTCCCAGTTAAAAATTCACTTTGTCAAGGTGAGAAGGGGAACAGGGAGCAGGTGGGTCTCTCCCTTCTCCAAAGGGAATCAGGACACTTGGGTCAGTTGAGTCCCCTCGGGCACGTGGCTGAGCCCAGGACTCCAGCAGCCCTCTGCTGCTGCACGCTGCTCCCTGCTGGCAGGGCAGTGACCTCTGCTTTGCAGCCCAAGGTGGGAAAAGGGGTCATGGAGCTCTGACAAGACCTTGGAGTGACTGCAGGGCAGGAGCACCCTGGGCAATCCCTGCTGCCGCAGCACAGCCCTGCTGTGGGGAACTCCCTGGTTTATGGCCCTCAGGTATTTGCTTTCTGCAGCAGGGCTGTCCATGTGCTAAGGGAAACCTGCTGCCCTCTGCAGTGGCGGCACAAGGAGGGAGAGGGATGGCTACATGCTGTGAGGCTGTATCCTTGTTTTAGATGAAGCTGCTTACCTTACTGAAAACAGGGCAGGAGCAACTCAGGGAGATCCCAGGACGGGGAGACAGAAGGAATGCAGCTGTGGGTCACACACCCATCCAACTCCATCAGCAGCATGCACAACTCCATCCTATCAGCACAGCTACTCCCAGATCCACCCCACATCCAGTCCCCAGACACCCCAGGAGCCCCCAGGGTTGCCTCCTGTATGCTCACACTGTTGGGAGCCCACTGGTGATGGATTTACAGCCCTAATCTTCCACTGCAAAGACTCGTGCCATCTCACCTCCATCCTTGCCCGCCCTCTTGCACCCTATCCAGGATTTAGCCCCTCTCTTTGACTCACCCCAGGGATGACCCAAAGCCCAGCCCAGCCAGCCAGAGCTGCAGCATTTCCTTTGAGGAGCACCAGAGCTGGTTCCTGACCCTGTGGGAGCAAGCTGTGCTCACTGGGCTGCTCCTAATACCCCTCTTAAATCACATCTTCCAGCACTTCATCCCTTTTGGTTCCTGTTTTCAAGTTCCCAGCAAATGCTTTAAATCTGTCCTGCCTTCCTGCCCAGCCACACAACACCAGCTGCATGCAGGCTCCAGGCACCTCCCCACACTTCGGCTTCCCCTTCCAACTGTGACCACTGCACCCCTCTCCTGCAGGGAACCTGTATCTGCTTTGGGCTCTGTTTCCCCCCTACCATGGAGAACATATCTGTAACCACCAGCTCTTGCCAGCTTTCTCATCCCACCAGCAAGCCCTAGCCGAAAGAAATAATAAAATACTTTTTGTCCCCTAGGGGAAAGATGTTTTCCAGGCCCTTTTGGCAGGAAGGGGGCATTTTCAGCTCGCATAGGTTTCCCAAAAATAAGTACAAAAACACAGTGAGGATCAGAGGCTGAGCTGCCTTCCCACTCGAAGCGCTGTTCTGCTGCACCCGCACTGCCCTGAGCCCTTGGGCACGGGTTAGGCTATGCAGGACTCCAGAACCTACCCTGGTACCACCTGCAGTGCCCACTGCCCCTCACCGTGTCCCCAGGCTGCAGGGCTGCACAGGGACAAGACGCTGCCTGCCTGCAGCAGCCTTCCCAGCACCCCACTGGAGCAAAGCTGAAGTCTGGCTGTCTTTAGTTTTTCCCCAGCAAAACTTTCATGGGGGGAAAAAAAATGTAAGAAAGGAAAAAAAAAAAAAAAAAAGAAACAGAAAAAAAAAGAGGAAAAGAAGGACCAACCCCACCCAAAGCAAAATCAGCGCCATGTTTGAGCCCAGCAGCAGTTTGCACTGTGCTGTGCTGTGCCATGCTCAGATCCCCCGGCCCTGAAAAAAAGGTGGGCCCATTCAACTCATTAATGAATAAAGGTTTCAAGGAGAGCAGAAGAGCTTGGTACCAGCTTGCAGGTGTGACATGAGCAGTGCCGTTTTCACCCTGCCGTGCTGCAGGGTCCAGGGGGCAACAGGGACCCTCATCCCAGCAGCGCTGCAGCACAGCACAGTGCTGCTGCCTGTGGGGCCGGGCCCTCTGCTGTGGGTCAGGGAAAGAGCTCGGCGGGGTCAGGTCTCCATAGGAACATCACCAAACACAAACACAAACACACACATCCGCTTCCGGGCGCACGGACTGCTGCACCGTGCCTGGGAAAGGGCTGTGGCTGCCACGGGGAGCCAGCAGCACCCACTGCCTCTCCATGTCCCACAGTCTGGGGCTGCCCGTGCGCCCCGCAAGGAACAGATGGGGACAGGAGGTTCCCCGCCCATCCCCGGAGCCCAGCACACACCGCCTCTCTCAAAACCTTTATTATCAACAAATAACAAAAGTCCGGGGAGCGCACAGCCGGGTGGGTGGGCAGCGCAAGCAGCGTGCGCACAGGGACAGGGCGAGGGGGTGTTCCCACAGCCGGGAGCACAATGACATCAGCTCATAAATAAACACCGCGACGGGAAACCTCGGGCTCGGGGCCCAATGCGCTCTGCCTCCCCCGGGCACGGGGAGCAGCTGGACCCCACAGTGGGGTGAGTTGGGGGGGGGATGCGAGGATGGGGATGCAGGAGCTGAGCCGCTGGGGGACCACGTGTCACTGGTGTCACAGCATCCCCTGAAGCTGTGGGATGGGTGGCACACTGGGACAGCAGTGACCATCCCCACCAGCCCGTCCTGGGGAGGGCAGAGCACACGGGGTGAGCAGAGACACCTTCTACCTTTGCCTTTAAACACTGAAGCTTATACTAGGGAGTATGCATAGAACTCGGAGGTTCTATAGAGACAGCAGAGAGCACAGCTCCGTGGCCGAGGGCTGCTCCGGTACTTGTAGGTGTGGGAGGTGGGGGGGCTGCTTAGGGCTGGTTCTTCGCCTCAGGGTCTTTGTCGTAGATGTAGCTACCCACGGCTCCGGTGTTGACGCCTGCAAGGAGGGACGTGCACAGCGGTGGTGATGTGAGTAGGACGGGCGTCCCCCTGCCCCGCACCCCCAGCACTCACCCTTGGGCCCGAAGAGGATCCCGTAGCAGGGCTTGTGGCAGTAGGGCTGCCCGTCGTGCTGCGCGGGGAGGAGGGAGAGACGTGTCACTGTGTGGCACCGCGGGTCTGTGCAGGCCGCTGCGCGGAGCCGCGCTGCCCTCTTGCGGTGGCACAGCCCGGCACGGCACAGCACCGCGGTGCGGGGCCGGGGGTGGCCGCCCTTACCTCGGCGTGGCCTCCGGGGGTCAGCGTCTTGCTGCAGCGTTCACAGCGTAGGCAGGGCCGGTGCCAGTCCTTCCCCAGCGAGGTCACCTTCTCGGCTGCAGTGGGGACAAGAGGGTCCCCCCCGCACGTCACCAACACGTGGGGACATCACCTCTTCGGATAAAACCCCACGGACCCCAGCCACCCCCTCCCAGTTGCTGCGTGCCCCAGGGGTCCTGCCACCAAGTGCCACCACGGGGCAAACACACCCAGTGCCACCAAGTGCCACCACGGAGCACATGCCCAGCACCCACCACAGCCTTACCAAAGTAGACCCTCTTGCCACAGCGCGGGCACATGTTGGGCTCCCCGGTGAAGGTGGTGACGCTGGAGGCTGTAAGACAGAGGGACATGAGTGTGGGACACCTCATCCAGCCCCCAGCTGGGTGCCCCGTGCCCCCCTTCTCACCTTTGCTGGGTCCCTTGGGCGGAGCAGCGTTCACCTTCCTCTCCTCCACCCTGGCTGGGTGCTCAATGGGCCCTGGTGCACTCTGCCCCTCAATCTGCGGCTTCTCATAGATGTACGACCCGGCGCCGCCGATGTTCACCCCTGCAGTGAGGCAGAGGCTGCAGCAGCCCAGGGGTCTCCATCCCAGCCCCATCTCACCTCCCCCAGGCCTCTATCCCTGCTGGGCCTCCACGGTCCTTCAGCCCCAGCTTCCTCCCTGCCCAGGCTTTATGTGGCTGCGCCTAGGACGGGGGAGCAACTCCACCTTCTGTTCGAATGGGAATTTGCTTCTTTAATTTAGGAAGGAAGGAAGGAAGGAAGGAAGGAAGGAAGGAAGGACGGAAGGAAGGAAGGAAGGAAGGAAGGAAGGAAGGAAGGAAGGAAGGAAGGAAGGAAGGAAGGAAGGAAGGAAGGAAGGAAGGAGGGAAGGAAGGAGGGAAGGAAGGAAGGAGGGAGGGAAGGAGGGAAGGAGGGAAGGAAGGAGGGAAGGAAGGAAGGAGGGAGGGAAGGAGGGAAGGAGGGAAGGAGGGAAGGAAGGAGGGAGGGAGGGAGGGAGGGAGGGAAGACAGCTGTTGGGACCGACCCTCCCTCCAGAAGCTCCATTACTTCTCTGCACACAGCAGCTGTGGGTTTGGGACTGGCTCAGCTCATGGCAGCCCAACTCCTGGGATGCATTCGGGGCTGTGGGGATGGGAGCAGCAGGGTACAGGCAGCGCCCAGACGTACCTTTGGGGCCAAAGAGCGTCGCATAGCAGGGCTTGTGGCAGAAGGGCTTCCCGTCATGCTGGGGAGAGAGGGCAGTTAGGGTGCTGGGAGGCGAGCATGCTCCTCGTGGTCACCACCATCCCTACCCACATTCAGAGACAGTTTAGTGGCCATAGTGGTGATGGGTTGTTGGTTGGACTTGATGATCTTAGAGGTCTTTTCCAACATTAACGATTCTATGAGAGCACGGTGGCCGTGCCCCAAGTGTGCCCGCTGGCCACTCTGGCCATGTTGCACCTATGCTGGGCACCCAACACCCAGGGTAAGGGAGCACCTCCCTACCAGCTCCATCCCAGCACATCCCCGGCCAGGCGAGGAGAGGCCTTTTGCTCTGCTTTGCCTCCACTCTTGTCACCATCCCCCTTGCCTTGGCCGCAGATCAGAGCCCCGCTGCTATCAGCCCTGCTATCGGCCGGGGGCGATTATGGCAGGAAGGCACCGAGCGGGCGATAAGTGCTGCAGCACTTCTGTTCCACAGCCCAGCGGCCGCCCACGGGAGGGGGCCCTGAGATAACACTGCTGCAGCCCCGGCTCCAGCAGCAGCTTCCCACAAGTTGCCGGGAGCCGTGTCCAAGAGAAAAGAAAGAGCGCTTGTGCCTCCGCATCCTCGGCCCCGAGGTTCTCAGGACACAATCAGCCAGGCCTTGGCTGCCGTCACCCCAGCAGAATTTGGCCTTATATGGAGAGGGAGAGAATTCTTCAGGCTTTACTCAGCCTCACTGCCCAGCTGCCCTGGCTGCTGCCAGCCGCCCCTCAGCTGTGCCCCGCTAAGGAGCTGGTGACATGCTGGCACAAGAGGCCGTGCACTGCCCGGGGTGCAGGGACGTGCAGTTGCTGTGGGGCTGAGCACCTGCTGAGCATCTGCTGCCAGCTCCATCGCGCTCCCAGCAGTACAGCTGCGGGGCTCACTGGGTGCAGCATCAGGTACCGGCCCCAAACTGCTTCCTGCTGTGTCCCCATCCCTGGGGCATCAGACAGCACGTCAGCACAGCCCCTGCTCCTTCAGCTTCTCCAAATATTTACATTTTGAATGGATTTGGGGCTTTCCTGGCTCCATTAGGAGCTGTATGGGAATGCAGGCAGCCCTTCAAGGACAGAGTTCTTGCCCTGCTCCTGCCCAGCTCCATGCTTGGGCTCAGCCCCCAGACCCTATGCCCTCACCACCCCACTCAGCTGCCCATTGGCCTTCACCTCAGCATGCCCTCCTGGGGTCAGGGTCTTGTTGCAGCGCTCGCACTTCAAGCAGAACTTGTGCCAGTCCTTACCCAGGGAGGAGACCTTCTCGGCTGTGGAGAAACAAGAATGAATGAGTGCCCTGTGCCAACGTGGTGCTGTGTTACCACGGTGCCCGCACCCCTATTCCCATCAGCTGCTCTGCTCCACACAATGTTCCCAGGGCTGCTCCAGCACCGTGCTCCTACACCCCATGTCTATTTTTACTCCCTGCATTGCCCCACACAGCCCTGCTCCCATTCAAATATTTAGAGTTGCCATGCCCACCCGGCCCGGCAGCTCCTGCTCATTTTCATGCCTCAGCTGCCGTGCCTCTGGCTCAAACCAGGACACAGACAGCCTCCCGTGTCACCAAGGCTGGGTTCAGCCCTGGAGAACACCCATCTGTCACACAATGGGTGGGAGTGGGCACGGTGCACAGACGAGTGCGTGGGCACAGTGCACACCACGAGCCTGCGGGGCAACACACTGCAGGCACCAGAAACGGCTTCAAAGCCTCCAGTTCCAGGAAGGTGAGCGCTCAGAGACCGGTTCCACAAATACACCTCCTCCGGCTGTCCCCTCTTCACAGCCCCAGGGCCTCACCCACATCCCCATCAGCACAGTGCCGGCTCCGCTCCTTGCCGCGTCCTGTGGGCACCAGGACAGCAGTGCCCGGTGGTTCCCTCCCAGCTGGGGAGTCCCCAGCTCCAGGGGCGCACACAGCAGGGACAGCTGGAAAGCAGCACCATCCCATTAAAGCCACGGTAAAACTAAATCATAAGGGCCAAATAAAATATTTAACGAGCAAATAAAAGCTCAGCCCTGCTCCACAAGAACAGCCCTCCGCAGAGGAATGTTTCCCAGCCCCTTTCCCCTCATAAGGACTTCAGCAAATGTCACCGGGCTGTGCTGGGTCGGGATGGAGTCTAGGAGCTCCACAAGGGCAGGTCCAGCTCCGAGAGCTGTCCTCTTCCCATGGCAAATGGCTGTACCCGGGATATGCCACAGTGCCAAGATATGCCAAAAAAAGCCCATCGCCATCCAATGCATCAGCCCCGGTGGGAAGCAGGTGGCCGTGAGCTACAGAGATGGAGGAGGATGGAACTGATGCATCCCCAGGGAAGCACGGACCTGGGGTTCAGTGTCAGCTGGGAGCACAGCTCAGTGAGACAGCTTCGCAGAGCAGGACCGCTTTGCGCAACAGCAGTTGCCAGCTGGGTCAGCAGCTTCTCCCAGCAAGGGAAATTCACTGCAACCCTGCTTGGGCTGCACATGGGTCACGAGCGTGCACACAAAGGGACATTCCGGCCCGGGGCTTTCTGGATGCGCAGCAGCACGAGCCCCAGGTATCCCAGCGTGACCGCAGCTGGGATGTGGGGCTGTGCTGCATCTGGTGCCAGACAAACGCGCCGGTGATGTGCGGCTCAGTGTGCAAGGCCAGGCTGCCAGACCGACCTGGGAACAGGGCAGCTTCCCCACGGAGGGAAATGGAGCGTGAACGGCTGAAAGCTGAGCCAGAGGCTCGGGGCCGAGGGGCCGCTCGGCCGCATCCCAGCGGCTGCACAGCCGGGCCTGGGGCTGCGTCACCTCCGGCCGCCCCCGCCCCTCAGGGAGCAGCGGGAGGAAGCTCCCGGCGGATGTTTTGCAGCTATTGCTGGTTATTGCAGCTGCCACAGCCCCCGCTAGACGGGATTCGCCCCCACGACATCTCGGGCAGCTGTAAGACCCCGCTGCTTCCTAGGGCTTGCAGCTCCGGCAGGCGATGGGCAGGAGAGACGAGGTGGCCTCTGGGTGCCGTCCCGCTCCTGAGGACACCCTGAAGCTGTCGCTCTCCCTCGCCCTCGGCTGGGAGCACAGGGCCAGGCACACGCAAACAAAGGGGACAGGGAACAGGGCCAGGCGCTCGGAGCGCGCTCCGCCGGACGGCCGTCGGGCCGCATTGTTCGCCGCGAGCAAAGGAAGCCGCCCGCAGCCTGCCAGGCCCCTTCCCAGGGCGGCGGCCGTTTGTGCCGGCGCTGCCATCAATCACCGCGGGCAGCAGGCACCGGGTTGCCGTCACCGGGCCGCGGCCGCTCCGAGGTTGCATCAGCTCCGGCGGCGAAGGCTCCGACCGCACCCCGCTATGGAGGGAACCCCCCCCACCGCGATCCGGGCGGGCTGCGGGGCTGGGGCTGCTGCCTCCTCCCCGGAGCGAGCCCGCGGCCTTCCCTCCCTAATTCCCCAGCGGGAATTTGCAGCCCGCTTCCCCGGGGCACACCCCGCACCGCAGCCACGATAGTAGCGGGGCCGCCCCGCCCGCTCAGCCCGCAGCCAGGCGCCGTGCCCGGGCGGAGCCGCCGGCGTAGGCGAGAGGAGCCGAGCGCGTTTTCGTGGGACCTGAGCCCTCCTCCCCGCCCGGGCCGGCAAGGAGCCCTCGCCCCGCTGTTCCCGCAGCCCCTGACAGCACCGCCGCTCCTCCAGCCGCACACGCCGGTGCAGGGCAGCCTCGGGCAAATTCCCGCTCCGTTTTTCATGGGGCTGCTGTATTTCATCAAGCCACGTACACACGGGACGTGCCGCACGGGGACGGCTGTGCTGGGAGAGGTCCCGCAGCGCTCCCATGGGCACGCTTCCCGGCTCGCTCGGGATAACGAACCAGGCATCCCCGGGCACCCACAGTGGAGCTCCCAGGAATGCTCTTACTGCTCCCTTCTCGTCTGGCTGCTCTCTGACAGCCTCCCGCTCTCCCTCCTGCTGCTCCAGGCCCTGTGCTGCCACGAACAGCAAATGGAAATCAGAGTGCACAGGGTGAGCACGGCAGCCCTCCCTGACCCCAGCACACGGAGCAGGGCAGGCACACAGACACGGCCTCTCCCCGGCCAGGAGCACCATGTTCCTCTGAGCTGATACAATCTCTGACAGGCAGCTCCAGGGGTATGAGAGCATTCTCCGGCCCACATCAGCAGGGGTTTCCAGGTGGTGCTGGAGCAGCCAAGCCCACACCAGTGCTGCCCAGCCCTGCTCTGCACTGCAGGGCGCTGCCGTCCCCACCGTGGCAGGGATGCTCGGCACCTGTCTGTGTGCTGCAGCACCGGGGCTGCCCCACAGTGAGCACGGGGCACGGGGACCTACTCCCAGCCCTCACCTCCTGCCCCTGGCAGCGGTGCCACCACAGCCCTATCGCAGCCAAGAGCACACGCCCTGGCTGCTGGATTTTACGGAGGCAGATTTTCCATTACCTCTCACTGGGGTGTTCCTGCTCCACCTTTCCTGCCCTTTCCATCCCCCTCCTTGGCCCCGTCACCTCTCTCCATCCACAGACCTCAATGGGGACAGCAAAGAAGGACAGAGCGTGAGGATCTTATACCCAGACCCCGTTCCCAGGCGTCAGGGCAACCCGCACAGCATTGCGGGGCCTCCCGGGAGTCACGGTACTGCACGCACTGACCACAGAGCGAGGGACAGGGGCTGATGCCTGCCCAAAGACGACATCCCACAGCTCACAGCAATCAGCAGCTCCCCACGGCCGCATCCTTCCCCCACAGTGTGCCCCGCGAGGAGCTGAGTGCCCTCTGTTAACATTTTGCAGAGCCCACGCACGCTCCTGGGAGAGGCCGCCCGGGGACACGGGGCAGTGGTTGCATAAGGAGAGAGGGCAGCACGCTCAGAGCGGCCCTTTGTCAGCGCTGCCATGGGGATGGAGCCCTGCACCCGCACTGGGCACTCACCGGGGTGAGCTGCTGCAACCCGAGGGCAGCGGTTACTGATTAATTAATCGCAGGGCGGCCTCCACGGTTGGATTCCTGCAGGGCAGCCCTGCCTGCATGGGCTCAGCCTCCACGTGCCCCAGCACCATGGTTGGAGCCTCTGTTAGCGAGGCGGGTGCAGCCCAGCGCAGTGCCCACGTGCTCGTAGCGTCCCCAGGGCTTTGGGCTGCTCTGTGCTCAGGAAGCGCAGTACAGGAAAACAGGAAACCTCCCAAACCGTCCTGGCAACCCCCGGGAAGAAGGGCCTGGAGGCAGAAAGGCTCAGCTGTGGCTCGTGGGACCCCGCAGAACCCACTGTGGCACAGCAGGTCCCATGGCGCTGTGGCTCCCGGCAGCCCCATCCCTCGGGCACTCCCTGCCCCAACCGCAGCCACCTGCCAGCACCGCACTGCCCTGGTGGAGGTGGCGGCGTGCCTCGCTCCGCCTGGAAACTGTGCTTCCAAAAACTGTCTGACAAAAGAGCCAGAAGACTATTTTTATATTTCCCTGCGCTTTTTAAAGGAAAAAAAGCTCATTCTGCAGCTCAGGAAACGCCCACATCCTTCTGAGTACAGGGAGGAGTCTCTGGATTTTTCCAAGGAGCGCGAAGCAACAGGCGGGCTGGGCTGGAAATGAGTTTTCCATCGGTACCCACTGCTGTTGGCTCCGGTTGGCCGTGGGGCTGGGAATGGGATATGGGGGCATTTCCCATGCATGACCCGCAGCCACGGCCCCACGAGCTCCTGCCTGCCGGTACCAGCACTGGCAAGCAAGGCGCTGGGGATCACCACCCACCTGCTGGGGCTGAGGGATGCCCAGGTGTGCCAACCCTGCCAGAAGGTAACCCTGCTCTGTGCCTGGCTCTGTGCTGCTGGCTGCCCAGGGAGCAGCTCCTGGCCTCACGCAGAGCACTCACTTGCCTTCTGTGCATTAAATAAACCAAGCTGGGTTTATTCCATGGGAGCCTGGGCGGTTCCCAGAGGGGAAACCGAGGACGTCAGGAGCGCGCGCCGCAGCCTGTTCCAGCAGCAGGAGAGGAGAAGTTTCCGGCTGGCTCCTGCTCCAGCTCCCCATGCTCCATCATAGGGTAGGGGGAAGGTGCCGCTGCCCCCTCCCTCCCGCAGGTTCCTATGTCCCTGGAGAGGACAGGAGAGGGGAACCAGCAGGGGCTGCTCGCCGCCCCCAGCACACTGCTGGAAGCAGGACGGTGGTGCGTGCCCCATACAGCCCTGTGGGCTCAGGGTCTCCCGAGCCCCCCGCAGCCAGGGGTCTGCACCCCCTGCCCGGCCCCCCCAGGGACAGAAGGAGCGTTGACCCCGGGCCCTGCCCAGCGGCCGGCCAACGGGCTATTTTCTGCTTAAAAAGGAAGAAGTTCACACGGGGAGAAATGTCTGAGGCCGAGCCGTTCCCACCGCCCCCCCCACAAATAGGTTTATTTAAAGGAGGAAGAGAGCAAATTCCTATTTCTGTGTTTACATGGAGATGGCCGGGAAGGAATGAAAGCTCCCAGTACCTCCACCACACGGGCATCTCCGGGCTTTCTGCGCCCAACGAGCGTACCGAGGAACCGGGGGGCTACGGGGGGGACCCCGCAGCCGGGATGGCCTCGGGGCCGCCCCACTTCCCGCAGGGCCGGGACTGAGCGCCCACCCGGGCGGAGCCGGCACCGAGCCCTCTGACAAAGCACCGCAGAAACCCGAACCGCCGCCCGCGGGAAGCGAACCGCACACCTGGCCCGGCGTTACGGGAGCGTATCGGGTGCGCTCACACCTGCCTCTCTGCTCCTCCCCACCGAGCCCCCCCCCCCACGGTCGGTGGGATGGATCCCCCTCCGGACAGCGGGACGCGGCCCCCACCCGCTGTACGGCACCGCGGCAGGCAGGGCAGGGCAAGGGGATGCTCTGCTCTGCTCTGCGGGGACACGCGGGCGGTGGAAAGGGGACTCGGGGACGTGCTCACCGAAATACACGGTCTTGTCGCATTTGGGGCACTTGGATGCCATGGCGGGAGAACGGAGCGGAGCGGAGCTGAGCTGTGCCGTGCCGAGCCGTGCCGTGCTGTACTCCCCGCTCCGCCCGGCCCCCGCCCATTGCCCGAAGTGGGGGGGGGCCGGGGCGGGGCTGCCCGCCGCGCGTCTGCCCGGTCCGGCCCGGCTCGGCCCCACAGCAGGTGCGCCCCCAGAGCTGTGGGTCCCTCCCGGAGGCACTCGGAGCGGCCGCGGCCGGGCAGGGAGCGGGAATGGGGCTGCGGGTGTCGCTCCGGTCGCCCCTACGCGTGTGCACTGGGGACGCCGCACAGCTCGGGCAGCGCCCAGCAGCCCCTCCCCACCCCCCGCTCACAACCCTGTGTTAATCTGCCCCTGCTGCTGATCCCCCTCCGGCAGTCGGCCCCCAGCCTGCTGCCCCAGCTCGCCCAGCCTCGACACCACCGGCTGCCCCAGGCTCCCGCTCCGGCCGGGCCAGGCAGCAGGGCAGGGGCTCAGGGCATTCTTAGGCGCATTTTTTCCGGATGGGATAACTGAGAATCCCAGCTGAACAGCCAGGACGACGGGCCTGATACGGAGACCTTGGCGGGAGACGAGGCCAGAGATAACGCCGATGGGGGCGGCGGGGTGTGGGAGGACGGCACGTCTTACCCCCAGCCTGCACAGCGCAGCAGCGCTGCCCGTTGCCCAGCGTGGTCCACGGGCCTGGGCCCCCCCGCGCATCCCTGCGCCATTTTGCTCGGTTGCCATGGAAACAGCCATGTCAGAAATCCCTCCCGGCACAGAGGGATGCACAGGGCCGTGCAGCGCTGCCGGGTGCCAGCTGTGCAGCAGGTGCACGGCACGGGGGATTCAGAGGACCCCCGGTGCCCTTCTGGGGCCGAGCCCTCCGCCGCAGCCCTACAGGGTCGCGCGTCCCCGGCCGAGCGTCGATAAACAGGAAATCTGCTGGCGGTGAAATCCAAGCCATTGCATTATTCATCAGCCCGCAGCCTGGCCCCGCTCCTCAGCCATTGTCACATAATTCCTCCTTTCTCTGCCGTCAGCTGGCGCTCAGCCGCCGGCTTCGGGAGCGGGGACCGAACCCCGGCGCCGTGCGGTGCGGGGACGGTGACAGCGGGTGTCTGCGGCGGCTGTACCCACAGGGCTGGAGGGCTGCTGGGGACCAGGCTGCCCCGTCACTCTGCACCCAGCTGCTGTCACAACAACGGCTGGCTTTGTCACCAGCGGGTCCCCAGCAGGGCAGGTGGCAGCGGTGCGGGAGCGGTGGCTGAGCCGTGCAGCTCTGCTATGCACGTGCAGCTCTGCTATGCAGCCACTACGGCCACACAGGGATCAGCGGATCTCTGGTCCCTCCACGGCATGAGCCACCCCCCACAGCACGGGGCCCCTCTGGTCCCAAAGGAGATGGAGCTTCCCACGCTTCACCTCAAAGCCCGTCAGTTCCCATGAGACCCTGTGACAACGAGAGCGCAAGGGAGAGCCCTGGAAGGGCTGGGCACAGCCTGTGCCCATCTGCTGCCTGCATCCCTCCGTGGCACGCAGCAGCATCAGCCTCAGTGGCCCCAGAGGCAGGAGCAGAATCAGGACTGCTGCACCCACCCAACTGCATGCACACAGTGGCCACAGGCACAGCCAGCACCGAGGGCTCTCCCACTGCAGGCTGCTCACACACCCGGGCTGGGGGGAATTAAGGCAATCGCCTAAAGGTGCGAATCCCAGCCTGCAAATGCGCTAAATCCCAAGCGGATATGCTCGCTCAGGAGCAAAGTGGCTTTGGCTTGTGCTCTCTTAATCTGCCCCAGCTTAGGTTCTGTGCTCCCACACCGAGCGCGGGGCTGTCCTGAGCCCTGGGGACAGTGGGACGGGTGACCTGAGTGGCACCTTCAGCAAGTAATGCCTTCCACATCACCAATCCGTGGGCTCCATCCTGCGGCTCCAGCTGTGCCTGGTTTCCATGGCAACGGGAGCTGCAGCTGCCTTCCTGCAGCCCAAGCTCAGGGATGCTGCTACCCAGGGTGCCCACACACAGAACCGTGCACTGTGTGTGCAATGGGATGGCAGCAGCGGCCGTTCCAGCCAGCACTGGGACTGAAGTGACCTATGGGTCAGCCCTGAGGCATCCCCTGGCTGTAGGACTGCAGCTGGCTGCAGGGCAGGGCTCACCCCTGCAGGACGCTGTCGGGAGGAGTAGAGCTGAGCAGGACTTGGAGCTGGGGCAGGTCAAGCAGAGAGCTTTGCAGGGATATTAAGGGAAAGCAAGGAATAAATACGGATAACTTCCCCCCAGCTGCCTTGCCTTTGGCTCACCCCTCTCCCCCTGCTCTGGCTCCCCCCGGCTCTTTCTTCCTCCTTCAGATGCAAACACCACAAAAACGTGGCTGCAGAGAGCGCTGGGCCGGGGCTGGAAGGCCTCCCCCCCTCTGCGCCTTCTGCTGGTATTTGTCTCACATTTTCTGGCGTCTAGAATAACTGGATGTGTTACAGGACAGGAGACTGGAGGGGAAAATATTCAATAAAAAAAAAAAAGGTAAAAGGTTAAGGGGAGAAAAAAATCCCAACTACTGCATGCTGGGTTCACGCAGAGGACAGTCACCTGTGCGTGACCTCTCTCTCCCTTATGCCAGGGCCTGCCTGCAGTGACACAGGGATCTATCCCCACCGAAGTGCCCATACTGGATGAGCCCCACACAGACCCAGGGCCCTCTTCGGGTTAGGGGTCCAAGGGGCACAGGGACAGTGGGTGCTGGCTCTCATCAGGCAGCACATGCCAGCAGCAGGGCAGCACATCACCACCTCACCCCAGCCACCCACTCACTGCTTCTCTCCTTTAAAAGGCATCCCTGTCCCTTGCTATCACAGCAGATAGCACCGTCACTGAGCGCGATAAGCGGGGCCACAGCCACCCCGTTTGTCCTTGCAAGTGGTGATGGATGTCCCCGTGTCCCCTTCCCATGGGGCTGCAGCCACCTCCAACTGCTGCCTCTGTCCTCGCCAGCTCCATGCTGCATGGGGACAATTAAACAGCCGTACAAATGCTTGCAATAATGGCGAATGCCCCCAAGAATGACAGCAAGCTGCTTCCCTCAGCACAAACATCCCCTCAGCTCTGAGCTGCCAGCGCTTGCTGGGCCCAGGCTGTTTGGCTGCAAGGCATGTCCCAAGTGCCCTGCTGAAGGGCCAGGGGAAACAAGCAGCCCATTGACACACCGCTCACATCCAGCAGAGGTTCCCAAGAGGCCCAGCACGGATGGGTCTGGCAGCAGAGCTCAGCCCTTGGCTGTGCGCAGTGCATGGGGCTGGCTGTGAGGAAGGGACCGGGATACAGCCCCAGTGAGGAGCTAAGAGAGGCTCCTGCAGAGCTGGCAGCCTGCAGAGAGGCGCTGGGTTCACAGCACCAGCACAGACCAAATCACTGAGCCCAGGGCTGTGCTTCAGCCCCGTCCTGTCTTTGTCCTGAGCTGAGGAGATGGGACAAGGAGCTGGCATGGATCACGCTGGGCCCAGGCACTCTGAGGAGCCGTCCTTGAAGCCCTGCCTGCTGCTGGAGCTGAATGGCACATTTCAACAAAGGCCATCTGGAATTGGCTGACAAAAAACATTTCTGGGCACCACAAGCCTGGCTCCACGGCCCCCATACACAGGCACACAAAAATGCCAAATATTTGTCCAGAGAAGCACTGGCCGGCTGCCCTCAACACACAGAGGGGCCGGGCCTGCTGCTGGGACAGGGCGTCCTGCTGGGAAGGGGCTCTGGGTGCCTCAGCCCCCCCGTGCAGCACTGCTCACTCCTTTCAGCTCTCAGGAAGCAGACCAAAGACAGAGGGAAGTGGGGATGCGCTGCAAGGACCACACGTGCTCATGACGTGTCCATGCCCCAGAGGTGTGGATCAGGCCGATCCCATCGCTATTGTCTCTCCCAGGATCTCATAGGAGAAGCATTTGCTAAAAAGCACGTTTAAAGAAGAAAATAAAAACAAACGGAGCAGTAACGAGGCAGCTAGGGAGGCTGTCATGCCACAGCTTGCCTGCCTGCAGCGTTCCCTCATTTCCAATCCAACACCACTACCAACGCTCCTTTGAACTACAGCGTGGTTAAGCCCGTGCTCTCTGATGGCGCAGAAAAAGCAGAAAACATGTAGGGCCCTGTTTGTGTAATGGTACCCAACCCCTCCTCCCTTCTCCGTCCCAACCAAAGCTCAGTGCAGCGTTCACTCCCAGCCTCCCCGTGACCCCACAGGGCTGCAACCCCCACTGATCTGCACACCCGCAGTGCTGGGTGCTAACCCACCCCGGCCACTCACAGCTCCATCCCACACAACCCAACCAGCTACACGTGGCTTGCGGCCTTCCCAAGGTCTGGCTTGTGTAATGCTTGCTCCGAGGATCCAGAGCCTGGAGCAGAGCTGGCACGGGCTCCAAATTTCCATTTCAAAGGGAATTTCAGCCTGTATTTTGCCTTACAACTCCACAGTAGTGTCCCAGTTACAGTCCGCCTCCCACAGCAGGAATGCGAGTTTCGGTACCATTAGTTTTGGTCATACTTTCTGTTTCCACACCATTTCAAAAGCACTGTTAAGGAGAGCGTGCTGCCCTCACGGGACAGCAGCAAAAGCACAGCTCACTGCAGAGCAAATGCCAAAATCCAGAGGGAAAAGCAAGGTGCCTTTCCTCCTGGATCTGCAGCATGGAGCAAATACAGCTGGAGTCTCCCACCTGCCCAGGGCTCCCCTCCTTCAGAACACATCATCCCCTTCCATCTTAAGGGCTCTTAAAAGCTGGAAGCAGGGGCTGGGAATGAATCAGCTGTACGTACACATTTACCAGCCCTACAGCAGGGAAAAAAAAAAGGAAAAATAACGAGATTAAAGCAATCCCTGCATCAGCAGTGCATCAGCAAGTGAATGAGAATACAATTTTCAATGTAAGAGGCTGATCAGGGAGAGGTTTGGTGACAGCAGATGGCCTGAGGGAGGGGCAGCTCAGGGCTAAGCATGTCAGCGCTGGGGCCTGCTGCTGCCTCTGTGTTTCCTGAGACCTGGTATCTTCCTACCATTGCTGAAGGTATCTTCCAAACCCTCTTCCCATGTTGGTACAGATGTCAGACAGGAAAGCTCAGGGAGCGAATTCCCCTCCAACCTGTTGAAAAATGGCATCCATATTTAAGGACACACAGGGGATCCTCCAAAGCCAGGGCAGGTCAGGATATTCTCTGCTTGCCCGGACCCATTTCCAAAGTCACCCCTGGAGTCACTCCAAGAAAGCTTTTAAGCCTTTTCAAAGTGCAGAGCTGGCACCCCCATGTGGTCTTTCTGGCTCCGAGCAGCTTCTCTCACATCTCGGTCGTTCCCGCCATGCCAGGTGATGTGCACCCACAGCTATACCACCAGACACAGCACCGTACAGCTGCGGGTGGGGTGGGGCTGATCTGGACACTGATGCTCAGTGTGACCTTTCTGATTTCACATGCGATCCCTGAGACTGCTCCCTTGCCGAGAAGAAAACCGAGCGTTACAAAACCTTCCTGCTGTCAGCAATCTTTCTTATGTATGCAAGTTAATCCCACTGACTGATGAAAGCACAGTAAAACTGCCAAAGCACTTTGGCACAGCCTGCACAGTGCTCGCAGGCAGCCTGAAGGCTTTCTAGCTACCCAGCTCAGTGCCCTTCACATTGCCCATCCCTCAGCTGTCCCCTCCTGCCTTCAGTTCCAGGCAGGAAAACATGACCCACAGTGCAGGACAGGCTTACATCTGCCCAGCATGTAGCTACTCACCACCAGGTAAGTCTCACCCCTCCCAAGTGGAGGAACATTGGAAGCACTTGGCTGATCCTGCTAAGGAATGAATGTAGAAACGAAGCACTTAAACATCAGTGCGTTCTGCTGCTCAGCCCCTGGGATTTCACTCTACCACATGTCAGAGCCATGCCACAGAGCAGCCCACGCACACAAAGGGCTCATTCAGAGCTGCGGCATCCAAGAGGAGGAGGGAGGGAGTCGGATTCTGAAGCGTCAGAAATATTTCAACTGCACGTTAGGGGAAGCAAGCTGTGAAATGACTGCTGCCCTGTACAACATCACTGCTGGGGCAGCGCTGTGCAAACACTTGGAAGCACAACACAGCTCTTGGATGTAAAGAGGAGCGCGGATGCTGCGCACACTGAGGGTCCCAGGGGCCGTGCCAGAAGAGACAAAAAGCAGCTGTTTCACAAAAGCTCACTTTCCAGGTTTATTAAGTAAAGTTAACTGAATCGTTTTCATTTTGTGGGGATTCCTTTCTGCCTCACCCGGCGGGTCGGCAGAGTCGCACAGAATCACGGTTGGACTGTGACAACCCAAATACAACTTTGGCTCATCTCACCGCTGACACGTATGGAATGACTTGGGGGGTTATTACATGCTGTGTCTGCTGGAGGCAGGTACATGTACAGATCAGCACAAGTTGCAAATGATAGTTTACATCCTTTCAAAACAGAGCAGGGCATTCGGCAGATGCGCTGCAATGAGAAGACATATGAAAAAGAAATCATACAGACTTGCAAATACATAAGAAGTTCAAGAGATGCAAGAAACCTCAAACACAAGAAATGTCAAGGGGGAAAAAAACACTGAACTTCAGACACAACGTGTTCAAATTAAAACCCGGCTGTAATTTAAATTCTCTTCAAGATGGGAAACGTACAGTAACGCAATTTAAGAGAAACCAGGTTTTGTCCTGGGAGAAGCGTGTCCAAAACCACGGATGCACAAACAGGTTCAGAATTCTAAGCAAAATGTCCCTGGGCATCGGTGTACTTGACTCTTGGAGCCAGAGCAAAGCAATTCATTACACTGCTGGGCCTACTGCTGGGTGTCGGTGGCACAACAGCACGTAGGGCTCCAGATGTCAGAGAGAAGGCAGCGCGCAAACTGCTGGTCGCAGAGAGAAGTGCTACGAGCCACATCTCCCAGGGCTCGATAGAGCAAGGGCACCTGACTCCGGCAGCCTGGCCTCCATTGCACACACCGTTAGTGTAACGCTCTGCAAGGTTCTTCAGTTCTTAGCTCACTCCTTTCTCAGCCTGAGTTGTTTCTGTCTTGTGCAGGAGCACAACTGGCCGTGAAAAATCATCCAAAAAACATAAGGGACAGGACCAAAGAAAACAGGCTGAACCTGGGGCTGGCTCCCAGCTCCTATCTGCGAATATCCGATAAAGGTTGGAAATTTATCTACAAAAGAAATAATATAAATGAAATAAAAAATGGCACCGTCCACAAAATTAAGAAAAAAAACAAACTTACAACACAGCCTCGTAAAAACGGCTTTGCAACGAGAGCCCAGTCACAAAATAAGGGTTCTAGCTCTCCGTACGTCAGAAGAGGAAACAAAGCTAAAAAGTACTAGTCCACATTCTCTTAATAAGTTAAACTTACTTTCCCTCCCCCTGTCTACAAAAGGGGTAGAAGCAAAAGAGAAAAGAGGCTACCAAAAATAACGAGAAAAAGAAAGAAGGAGAGAGCGCGCGCAAGAGAGAGCAGTCTGTGGTCGGAGGCTCAGAGCAGGGCTGAGTTCCTTTTAAGGGTTTAAAAGATGCAAAACAGTTCCTCAGAAGTTCCCTCTCTTCACCAGTTAGTTCAACGCTGTAGCCATAGAAACTCAAGTATACATCGGAGGAGAGATTCTTTCGGGCAGATCGGCCGCCATCCGGAGAGCTGCTCAGCGTGCGTTAATCCTCAATGATTATGGGTTCATCATTCATGGGCTGGCGGAGCTGCACTGCCTGGATTGGCCGGAGGATAATGGGCTTGTAAGGGCGTCTGGCGGCTCGCTTGGCTTCGGAGGAGGAAAGCAGCTTGCGGATTTTCCTGCAGACAGTAAGGAAGAAAGGAATGCATTACAGAGACCGAAGGCTTAGGCGTTGCAGGCCTCTCTGTTTCCCCAAGCAAAGCCAGGCCTGCACACGCAGAGGCTGCTCCCTAGCGGGACGGACTGATGCTGTTTATTTTGGCAATGTCTTCCCCGGGGAACTTTTGTTTTCCCATTTATAAACCCATCAATGAAGAGGCCAACTGCATTCAGCGTTCCAGAAGCCTCTCCCTGCAGAGCAGAAGACAGCCTGGCCCAGTTTCACAGGACCGGGGTCTGCTGCCATAAACGCATCACGTGAAATAGTTACGACAACCACATCACTGATTTATTTTGATGCATGCGAGCACATCCACACGACGTGCTGCAGGCAGCTCTGTGGGAATGCACAAAGACGAGTAGCAAACAAACCTCTGGCAGCTCGGGTCACTTCCCTGCCTGCTAATCTAATCCATTGCTGCCATTCCCTGTTCCCCAGCAGGTGCACACAGCTGCCTCTCCCTGCAGACACCAGTCAGCAGTGCTCCATCCCACTGGAGCTGTGTCACCAGGCTGAGATCCCATAGGGGAGCTCCAGGGCTGCCACTAACAAGGGAACAAATGCTGCAGCCTTGTTTTTCTTTTTTAATAATTGTTTTCTTGCTCTCCCCACTGGGAATGCTACCAAGGCACCTTCCCCTTCTTATTTCTCCTGCTCTGCATGCGCCCAATCTAGAAATGAACAACATTCAAGTTTTGTGCTTGTTAAGAGTTTCTCTACGTGTTACAAGGCCAGCAACAAGTCTTATAGGAAGCAGGAAGCAGATTTCCATCAGAAGAGAAAGTAAAACACAGATGAAGATACAACAAAGGCTTAACATTAGCAAAATAAGGTGGAAAGAAACAATACAGAATGATTACTTGCTTCCTTCTGTTGATACCAGGCTTAGAGTTAGAGGAAGTGCCTTAGAGAAACCAGCAAAAACAAAGAAGTACACTGTATAATTAACATGAGGAAATCACTTCCAGAGGATGTTGTGGTGGTCAAAAGCATATAGAGATTAGAAAGGAAGGTGATAAATATTCACAGGAGTAGTCCAGCAGCACCATTATGCACAGCCTTCAGCTCAGGAACTGGGACCACCAGGAGGGGTTGATAAGGATGCCTATCCTGTAGACTCCTTCCTTAAAGGTTTTCCAGCTTTTTCAGTGTCAGAGAGATCTGACACTGCCTGAGAGGAAGGGCAGCCACACGGCTTCACAACCCACAGCCGGACCAGCTGCCCCCCAGAGGTAACTGCTACATTTCTGATTACCTGACACGACTGGGCCAAAGCTCTCGTTTTCAAAAGACACACACGTGTGCAGACACCTTCACTACATGTCCCCATTTCTCCAGTTCCTTCTGAAGCTGAAAGGGTACGGGGTGGGGAGAGAACTGGGGGGGAAAGCTTGTAGGAGCAGGGGAACCTAGAGGGGAAGGTTATTCCAAGACTCACTTTGCTGAAGCCCATCTACTTTTTAGCCAGCGGAGCTTCTCACAGTGCCTGTGCTCCGTCAGACATCCTGCCATCAGAAGTAATCTCAGCAGCTCTGCATTCTGATCAGCTCACACTGTGCCCCACTCGCATAAATTATAAACGCTGAGCTCTGTACTGTGACGCTTGAATTCAAGAACTTATTACTTTCAATCTACCAACTTCTCAAGCTGCTCCCTCACAGCTATCCAGTCTCCTAGCACCATCCTCAACGGTATCACACAAAGGGGAACAGACGAGGGTAAAACTTCAGGAAAACCTGCTTTCTGTGACAGAAACCACAGCCTGGCCCTCAGCTGGAGGACGATATGCAGATAGCACTGTCAGATTGATTGCTACGGAGCCTACACAAAGCTCAGCTTGTTTCGGAGTTCACAAACAAGCCTTACATTCCTGACGCTGGAATGCAGCAGATGGCTCAGGGAAAAGTTAGAGGTGAAATGCCCACCAGAAAACCCGTGCCGCTCACAATGCTACATGGCTCAAAGCTTCCCTGCTTTTCAGCAGGCTGCCAAACGTCTCTTTTCACACTCATCAGGCAGCGAAGCTGCTGGACAAAGAAGCCTGTTCTTTTTTTCTTTTGAAGAGATACCGTCTTACTGAGCTGGTGCCTATTGCTGTGCTCTGACTGCCATGTTTGAGATGCGCTGCTCGCAGTGCGGCTAGTCCTTCCTACCTTGGTCTGTCCCCTACAGTAAGCAGTTCTCACGTCTGACCCCGCAGCTGATGAATATTCTCTCTGTTCTGTACAGATCAAAGAGCAGGGCTTTGTGGTCGTATTGAGACATTTCTACCACAAATCTGCAGTACTGCTTGTGGTTGAGATGATAAACGTGGTGAGCAGTTTTTTGCAGCTGGAGGATCATGAAATATGCCTTGAGCACGTGAGGACTGAATTAGAGATTGAAAGCCTTGCATTTGCCATGGCACGTGATTGCGTCAGAGCTGGAGATCCGTAACAGGATCCCAGCACCTCTTCACCAGAGCAAGATGACAGGAATAAAGACACGCTTCCCTTAAAAACTAATTACTTCTCTCACTTTGCTTTCTATTACACAGCGGATCCCACTGCTTACTTTCACAGCACCACACAGAAAGAGAAGGAAAAGAAGAAAAGAGAGGCTAATGACACGAATGGGGGGGTGAAAGGCACGGGTGGATAGTAACCTGAACATCACCATCTCAGCCCATGTACACAGCCCACTGCTAGAAATAGGCCCAAACAGTTGCTTGACTCTTGAAACGCTCTGCAGGCTGAGGAGGAGGTTGAGGATATCAGAACTCTGGACTACCCAGGCACTTCATGCTTAATAAACAAATGTTCAAAAGCAGCATCTTATTTCGTAGTACCACAGAGAACAAGCACCTAAAGCCCATGTCCTCCTTGGTTACTCGTAAGCACACAGGCACTCCATAATTGTCATGCCTGTCTCTAATAGGTGCTGGGCAGAAAGCTACTGCTCCTGCCTGCTGGGGGGGCACAAACGATGTTCTGAGAAGCAATACGACAGATTTCAGCATGCAAGAAGGCACATAGGGCACATGCAACCTCAAAAAAATTATCGTGGCCAAAAGAATCTGCACCAGGGGAGATATACGCTCCAAGAGTGGATAATGCTGTGCATAATTCAGCAGTGGATGCAAACATAAAAGCTTTTATAGCAAGGCAGAACAGAGAATAGGAGGCACGGCTCCTCAGCATTACCAATGCACCAGAAGGCCCTATTCTGTTTCTGAGACACTAGGATAGGACCTCCAAAGGCGTTTATAGGTCTAAACCAGGTGAACGTCTCTCGTCTTCCTTCCCTTACTGCCCATATCTTAAAGGAATCGCTCAGGAACAAGAATCCGTTTTTTCTTGAATGTAAGCATACAACGAGGCACGTAAGACATGAGCATACATATCCAGCTAAGCCTTTATCCATCTAAGCACCAGCAGCAGTGCCTGTATCCAGCCTGCAGCAGTAACCTCCGCATGGAACAGAAACCAGAAGACACCCCTCGAACCCTCCTAACAGCCCAAGATTCTCACCTGGTTTCTTCAGTGGCCATGTAGAAAACATCATCTGGTGCATCAATCCAGTTCATCCTCCTCCTTTTCACTGGAGGCATGGATCCACCACGAATTAATCGGACTTTTGTTGGGTATGATTTCCCATTGAGCAGCAAGTTTCGGCTTGGTCCCTGACGTGATACATAAAGAATTACAGTTACGGGCTGCAACCAACCTGCAACAGCATGAGATAAGCACTCAAACAAAGGAAAAGAGAATTAAAAGTTTTCAGATTAGTTGTTCAGAGGCTCTGGGAAACATGTACCCTTCTTGCCCATGACTGAATGCAGAATTCACACAAAAGCAATTGCCCACAAGCAGTAGAAGTTAGGCACCTCCATTATACAACAGGGCAGCAATACTTCAGCGACAGAACAAACTGTAAATGGAAGGCATCACCAGTAATCTGTTGTTTGTGTCTGAAAGATGACATCAAGTTTGAAAGACTGAGCACACGACTTAGATTTCAGCTGCTACCATAAACCTAGAGCAACTCCATTGATTCCAGGGAAGGAAATCTAGCTATGCAGCAAATGAAATAGAAGAGTTTGAATTTACATTTATTCCTGGGGCACCAAACTTACCCACGTCCTTTTTGTTCTAAGGAGGTTAATATTTCATGATGATAGTAGATAATTAAGTTATTGTAAACAAATCTAGAGCTACGAAGCTTCGCATCTTTCATCATAAAATCCCTTTGGCATTTGACAGCATGGATTTCCCAAACAGAATACATTCGCTTTGTGAAACGACACAGCTATCATTTTCCAGACCCACAGCACCCTTCCACTCAACTGGAAAAATGCGAGCTGTTAATAAATAAGAGAGGTGCAGATGCAAGGGAGCAAAGGATTAGCTTCGCAAACGCAGCTGTCCTTGATCATCTGAAGTCCAGTTCTGCTGCCCCTCTTCCTGCTGATTGCACATTGAGAAATCCCACTAAAATCGGTAACACTGGACAGTCAGGAAAGATGTAAAATAAGGGCCCAGAAAAATTGATATGCATGAATTAAAGCTGGTCAGAAAACGCCAAGAAATGCCAGAAAATTTAATTCTGGTACAGGCCAGACCACCTCCCCTGATGCACCAAGGCTTCCCACCGACCGTGAGATGGGAAACTGAGCACGCTCAGGAGGGATGTCCCACCTGGGAGAGCCACCTCAAAGGGAAAGGTGGGGACACGAGGTGTATGTACTCAAGCCCTAAAATGGGCAGACTCAACTTATTATATGCAGCCTTCATTTTGTTCAGCAAGAGAGGGAAAAAACCACTCTGCATCTGTCACGTTTTATCTGAGGAGAAAATAAAAATCAATGACTTTTTTTGACCAGCCTTAATCAACTATGTCAGACATATCTGCTTCTTGTCAAACATGAGGGCTTTACAGCTAAACAAACAAAACCCCACCTTTTAGAATCCTAAGCACTTTAAAACTGTTGTACACAAGTGCAATAACAATTTGATTTCTTAGTTGCCCAGCTCCACGTTATACACAACAATTTTGGCACCACAGCAAACCACGGAAATACTTCCAGAAATTGCTTTTATATTCGAGGTTTATTAAGGAAAAGGCTTCCAATGAAAGGCTTTTGTCTCCTCTGCCCCTCCAGATTTCTCCAAGAACATTCTTCCATTCATGCTGTGATGGACAGTTTCTCCCCACGTGCTATATATGCAGAACAACTCCCGAGAGAGTTCTTGGAAATACCCAGGAGGAGGACCTGTGTGCTTCAGAGTCACCTTTTCTCTACCTGCACAGAGCAATGTTTCAAATGGCACATCCTGAAACGTGGACCTTCAGTTTTCAGTTCAGTAGCATCTTTTATTGAGCAACCAGAAGTGAGGCAGTTCAGGGTCCCCACCCCTGTAGCTAACAAGTGTTAGGTTGTCACACTGCACTGAGCTGGTTTATGCAGCAGACACAAACAAGTAGCCAGTCTCCTCCGTGACAAGAAGTGAAGCTGAATGCAACGAGAAATGCAATTTGCCACTTCGTATCAGATGCTCAAGTAAGAAACCAGATGAATGCTTCGTTATTACCAGCTGAACAGCATTCTCCAGGTACAGCCTCCTGCTACTGCCCACCGTCTGAGCACATCACTACGTTGAATACTTGTGGTTACTTTTCGGTGCCCATCATTCAGACCTGATTTATCCACGTTGGAGTGACTCTGCTGACACTAATGCACTGTGGCAGTTCACCTGCTGAGGCCAACTCCACTTCAGCAGCACCCCAAGCAGACCTTCTCTGGCCAGGAATACAATTATGCTTCAAGCTCTCTCCCATGAGCAGAGAGATGCAAGACTGAGGTCTCACAAATCTACCAGTGAAGGGGCAAAGTGACGCACAGCCTTTGTGCTGGCCCCTTCTCGTGACGTTCACTCTGGTGTGACAGCATTTTGCCAGAGATGCAGCAGTCAGACTGGCTATTTGCTTCTGTCCTTTGATAAATCTCAGCACCGTGGGTGAAAGGAATCGTTATTACTCCAGAAAAAAACAAAAGAACATAAAAGAACAAGCATTCTCAGAAGACAACTCGCACACCAACTTCCTAAAGAAGAGAACAAAACAGAACAGGCTTTTCCAAACAAACCCTTCCATCATGTAAGCCTTCCTCCTTCAGTGAAACACGTTCCATCTAGAAACACATCCCAGAGCTTTGCTATAAACAGCCACTCAGTTTCCATAGGAGCAGAAAGAAAATGTTCCGTTCAGAACAATCTCACTGATGTAATCACTGATTTGGGTTTTCAATTTTATTCAATCCTTTGGACCTTTCATATGCCCCCAAATAATTGTTTATTCAAGTTTCCTGAGGAACTGGGAAACGTGACCAGCTGCAAACAGCAAAGATGGAAGTGAAGCACTACGGTTTAATGGGGTGTTCTATCTAGAGAGGGTTAATAGTAATTGTTTTTCTTTTCCCTGTTTTGGTTAAACGAGCATTCTCTTACCATTTGTCTGGTTTGTCCGTGGTTAGGCAGACCTAACAAACAGGAAAGAGAATAGAGCTGGTAAGACCATTGCTTTGCCAAGACAGAAAAAGTACAAAATCAAAACACGCAACTACGATTGCAACTGTGTTGTTTTGCTAAAAAAAAAAAGTTTTCTACCACACTAACTTCTCCCCTCCTTGGAGCGTAACTGGGAGAAGAGCTTCCTTAACAAGGTGGTTTGCAGAGCAGAGCCCCCAGATTAAAAACATTTCATTTGCTCAGTCTTCTCTCCATTTACTCACACCATCAAACTACCACTGCAAGTACGCCTCCTCTGTTAGACCTGTTTTCCTCAAGTCCTTGGGAAAAACTGACATTCTGGTTTGAGGAATTTACTGGTACCGAGAAGGAAAAAGTGGAAGGTGTTATACTGTCAAGACAGCAACATCTTTCCTGTCATCCCTAGGTGCCCAGGGAACAACTCACTCAGATGTCAGCTCCAAGCTGTTAGCAAGCAGACTGCAGAGCTAACCTGCTCTCACCTACCACTGCTAAACCCTTCTACAGGCTCAGCTCCATCCATCACTGGGCATAGCCCTCCACACAAAGCCCTCCTCCAACAGGGCAACCAGTGCCATGAGGCACCAGGGCTTGGTTTTACTTGATTGCCACTTCCTACCCCATCAGATACCCCATCACACCACCATGAGGTATGCGCTGCACCGTTCCTCACTATCATGAGAGCCTGCAGGTCTTGGGACACAAGAGAACAAAGTGCTGCTCTAAGGCAGCAGGGTATGGCACAGAAAGGACTAGCAGATCCAACAAACACTTTTGTTACCACCATTTGGTTTCCTGAGATGCATGCTCCCAGAGAACACCGTTTCATTAACATTAAAGCACCAAACCACATTTCTCGGCCCCTTCTGGCTGAAGACCAAGAAGGTTGGTGTAACAAAGCAAACACACAGTACTGGTGCCACCACTGGCTACAGAAGCAGTGACTAACTCTGCCTTCACATTACGAACAAGCTTCCCAGCACAACTCTTCTGGTTTGGCGTTTGCTATTTCCCACTGTTAGCCAGCTAAGCTGGAATAAAAACAGCAAAATCTCTATGGAATCCAGCAAAAATAGACCAGTAGAGGTAAAAGCAAACACAACACACTCATGGCAGGGAGGGCAGGAAACACAAAGCACAGCGATGCACTGCGAGGGAGAAGGGCGCAATGGGGGACACTTTGCTGAGCACTGAGCATCACAACACCACGTTAGCAATCAACAGTTTACATAAGGTTTATATCAAGTTTGTTTTCATTCAGTAGAGATCTGTGCTATTGGCTATTTCAAATGCGAGGACACATGCTTTTTGCAATGTTTTTGTGGTTAAGTATCCAAAGAGATGAAGAAACAGTTGCCAAGACGACTTCCACCAAATCTGCACAACAGACGTACCGTGCACCAAGACGACCAGTAACAACCTCTGGATGTTAACAAGCGATGCGAGTGCCAGATAACTGCTCCTCTTTCACACAGGAGCATCAACACCCAGCTGCAGGCAGCTGCCAGTGCCTGGACAAAGAGACTGCCTGCTGGGATAGCACAGCCGAGAGGACACGGCCCAGAGCCACTGGCTGCAGCCCAGAAGCTGAGCTCTAGGTAGGGCCTGCTTTCTTCCTCTCCCTTCCCTAACAGGAAGATAGTACTTTCCTCATTCACAGGAGCTCTGGGAGATGTAAACCCACGGATGCTAGGCCTTGGACTGAAGCCATGCATTTCTTGCTAACCACGCTCAGAATTAGCTCTTTCCTCATGCTAGGGAATATGAGCCTACAGGAGCAGCTGATATGTGGCTGCTGCTGCGGTGGCTACTGCCAGTTGTACAACAGACTGTAGAACTGTTAATCCTCAGCACCAGAACTAACCCAGAATATTCCACGAGATGCTGGGACTGGCACAGGCTGAGGGCCAGCTCTGAGCCCCAAAAGCTTCCAGTCCTCAGACAGTGAGGAAACAGCGGTCTACAACAGGGACACCCTCACCCATAAGCTCTGGCTTCTGGAATAAGCTGCACGTAACAAAATATCGCTTCAGTAAAATAAGACACAAAAAGATACAATTTCCATACAATTCATACTCTTGCTACCATAGCAATAAGGCAGCAGTTAGCTACTTCTCCCCTTAGTCGCACTCTGATAACTAGAGTTTGAAAGAATCAATATAAAAACAGCCACTAAAAAGACCAGCTTCGGTTTGCAATAAAAATAATCACAGTAGAAGTATAAGCAGCTGAAGGGCTGCCGCTAAGTGAGCAGCTTTTACCCAGATCAGTCACCTAAGAGGAGCAGACAGCGTAATATCTGCAACCTACTGCAGCACAGCTGCCACAGCAACAGGATGCAGCTGTGCTGGAAACCATGGATCCTCACCCAGAGGTTTTAGTGGCTTCTGTGCAAGAGATGAGGTCTATCGGACATGCACCCGTAAGAACTAAACTGAGCATCACAAAGCAAAAAGTCTACAATGATGACTCCAAGCAGGTCTTCCACTCTGTTGCAGTCAAAGACGCTGACACACGTTCTAAAACCTCAAGACCACATGTGGTCTTTTTTCCTGTAGCACTGAGAAAGCTTAAGGCACTAGAAAAACTCTTCCCATTCAGTTCCTCCTGCCAAAATTTCTACTATTCAATGAAAGTACCAGGAGATCCCGGAGGATTAGGTGAAGACGAGGTAAACAACATACACCTGCAGATGGCCTTTGCACAGACCCTCCTGCACTGTTACTGAAATGGCAACCAAACAACTAAGCAGAGCACAGAGTTTAAAAGAGACCCTGGAGCAAGCCTCCACTCCTGACAACTTGATGACCTCAGTTCCTCAGGCATAAGCGCAACTACAGATGAGATTTCAGTCCAAAACGGTCACAGCAGGTCACAATGGCCCAGTGAACCCTCCACTCTCGGATGATCAAAGCTGCAGATATCACCTCTTGATCTACCAACCTGGTTCTTCTCACGTAACAATCTCCTACCACCTGGAGCTAACTCTCAATGTAATAAAGGAGTGAATAGCAAACAGTAACTTCCTGCACCACCCATAGCAATACCCCAGGAACACGCCATGGGGGTAAGGAGAGCTGGCACCAACACCTGAGGGGAAGGTGGGCTCTGGTTTCCTGATGGGAGAGCAAACCAGCACAGCCAGTCCCTCTGACACCTGAGGAGAGACTTGCATGCCCCTTGCTGCTGCAATTCTGGTCGCTGCAAGATGACCCTAGCACCTGAATACCATCCAGAAACCACTCCCACAGTTCAAATTCAGCCTCCTTTTTCCTTTTCTAAGCCATACATAACACAACTGCCACGTTGAAAAGGAGGAGAGCCTAAATCTTCAGCAGCACACCCAGCATTGCCTGGAGTGGAGGTATTTTCAGCTATCATGAAGAAGCTGCAGAATGAGCATCAAGCACTGCTGTTCTCCTGCTTGGGTACAAGTCTTCCAGCACTTCTCTGTGCTGGAACATACACACCACTGCCTACACACTTACAGACTGCGTGACAGTGCAGCACAATATGTGTGCACAGAGCTGACCCTGGTATCAAGGAAGAAGAGCAGCCCAGCCTCCAGCCCCTGGAAATAAACAGATGCTTTTTCATTCCTTGTTCCTAGAGCTTACTCACTCCACTCCTCAGCATATGCACCATGCAGAAAAATACAGGTCCTCCATCTCACGTGAGCCTCATTGTTTATTTTTTCAATCTCTACAGCCATCAATCACTCACTGATGGCATTTTGCTTTCACTTCTGCTTACCAAAGTACCACGCAGAACATGCGATATGCAGCAACAACCATAAGCACGTCTTCAGTTACAAGGAAAACAGAGAACTTAGTCAATACTTTCACAACCAGTCAGCTTAAAACACAAGCCACGCTAAAATACATTGCTTTCCAAACCCACATGCTCCTTATATGCATTTTCCTTTTCCAGAAGCACTCCTGCTGGGACTCCATCTTTCCTAGCCGTAACAAAAACACCAACAGCACCACATTTGTGAGCAAGCTAGTGAAAAAAGAAGCATCCATGAATGAGGTATGATGAGCAAGGATTTTGTTTCCAAATTAGTGGTTCATTGGCAAAAAAAATCTGTGTTGACATACACACACACACAGTTTTTGTAAGCCTGTAAGGAGGCCTTAGTGCCTCTCTGACACTGCTGAGAGTGTGTCCCCACCGTGAATGGATTGAGGGCCCACCTTCCAGCAATCAAAGGCTATAAGCCTTCAGGAACACAAGTGCAACAAGCAGAACAGATCAGAAATTGTACCTGACACCACCTAGACTAACGTTATCTTCAAATTCTGTTGTATATGAAAACAATGTTAAAGTTGCAATTTACTTACCTAAGTAAGTTCCTACCAAGATTGGCAAAGGAAAAGGGAAAAAAAAAGATCTAAGGTTAAAAAAAGGGAAAGGTTCACATAGTTCAGAATACAGTAGCCCAGCCCCATGCAACAAATACAGAGAGACAGACTGTTTTGTTCATAATGGAACACAGAAGTGATTGCTTGTTGGACAGATAAACCCAAGACAACATTAAACAACCAGCATTCCAAATAAGTAATCCCAAACAGAGCAGCTTGAATTCTGTACGAGTAGTTGTTCATTATCCACCTCCTTCCATTAAACCCTGCACACAAACTTTGCTGGATTTGGACAGATGTTCCCAAAACACTCAGTCTAAGAGTTCACACTGCTGTGCTCCGCAGTGCCTCACAGATGATGTGTTTGTCAGTGCAAAGCTGGACCTTTCAGTTACAGGGAGCCAGCAGCTCCATTGGCCAAGCAGGTCCTGGCTCCATCTGAACATACCTCACTGCTACTCACCCTCATTCCTCAAGGGCATGGTACACTGCCCCACTGTAACACACTGAGTGATTAAGAAAGAAGTCATGAAGCCACACAGCTCGCTGCTTTAGGGTTTGGTGATTCTAACTATATAAACTAGAAACCACTGAATTACTTGCTGTTGTTAGAATTAGGAGTACTGCACTTCATATATGTATATATATAAACACATATGACATGTATATATATGATACATATCACACATAGACTCCACATACACATAGAAATTCAGGCTTTGTATCATTGGGGTCACTCGGAATTCTGCCTTTGCATTCTTAATCATTCATTTCTTCTCAGATTAATTGCACCTGCTCCCAACAAGGCCTTGGGATATGCACTCTACTTGCATTAAATCAGCATTTACATCTTATTCCGTGCCATTGCTCATAAATTAAATGGTTTTCACTCTTTGATCCATAGAGTGAGAAGTCCATCTCCCCACTTCATTTCCAGTTCTTATCTCCACAGCACCGAAAGAAACTCATCATGGCATCATGGCCAAGCTAGAGACAGTGGGGAAAAAAAGGAATCACTCAACATCTGAATACAAAATGCTAAGTAAAATTCCCAAAAATAACCTCTGCTTTTGGCATAAGATCTAACCAAACAAACTGCATAGGCGCACGGCTCCAATAAGCATCACAAGCAACCTGCCTTTCCTCCCAGCAGTGCCACTGCTGGCAAGAAATAGTCACTGCCTCAAGCAGCACCAAGCATCTTCTCTCCTGGCCCTAGCATTACACCGAGCTGGATATCAATAGCTAAAGCCAGGACTTCTCCCAGTACTGCATTGTTATTTCCCAAGGGAATGATACCGGCATTTGTTTACAGCCATTCCTGGATGGGCAGGGGCACCGGCCAGGCGTCCTCAACTTTGGAAGTGTCACTGCTGATAAAGGCAGAATCTTAATGCAGCTTACGCATCAAGGTAACAACAATTTTTTTGCAAAGTCTAAGTCATTCCAAGGTCCTTTCTGGCTCAGTCTGGTTTCCTACCTAGCTGATGCCAGAGAACTTCCCTGTATTCCCCCCTCAACAGCTGTTATTCATCACAAATACTATTTCCATTTTCATGTTCATCTCTTGATAATTACACTAATGCCACTCTAGGCTCATGAAGCCGTAATCCTTCCAGCTCTAGGAGTTCATTTAAGTTGTCACAGAAAGAGCTGAGAAACAACAAACCAGAATGCATTAAATTTGATCGACACTCCCATTTTGTTCCAGAAACGCCCAGCAGCAGAAGCAAGGTATTCCAACAGTTAATTCATCTCAAAGATCTGCAGCTTGTTTCCAGCCCAAGTCTTCCTGCTGTATCTTCTGGCTGCTGCAGCTCATTATTCCAGTCCCAGCTAGACTAAATGGCCCTCTATTATGACACTTCTGCTGCTCTTCTCAGCAGAGACAAACATCTACAACTTCCGCTTTGACAGTTATTTTCCATGATGCAGTGTGTTTTTCATGCCTTCATTGTTTCCACAGCTCTCCCTCTCCAGTTTTTCAGTGTATTACACGGAGCACGATCCACTTCCACTTTTACCGATGTATGTTTGTTGCTAGGAAAAGCCTTCCCCCTTTGTTCCTGCTACTCCTTCATGCTCCCTCTCTTTCTGCCAATTTTAGAGTGCACGTGATGACCCTGAAAAGCTCATTTGATTAGATGAAAGCTAGCATGATGCAAGGGAAAAAAAACCTCACAGTGCTCCCTCCCTTCACCCTGTAGGGATCTGTATGGAAGAGCATCACATAGACCCCATGCTGAACAGCTGGAAGGACAAAAGTAACCGGGGTCCAGAAAATAAAATGTCCCTTCATCTTCCCTAGAGAATCTTTCACGGCAAATATTGTCTGAGAAGCACCAGAACATTGATGGAAAAAAGGGATAAACATGTACATTTTTACCATCTCACTGTATTCTACAGCTTGTGAGACTCCCTGTGCTTCTCATGTTCCAAAAGCAGAGTTTGCCCATGCAGCCTAACAATGAAAGACAGGGTATGCCTAATGATGCCTCTAACACAATTTAAAGGGGGAAAACAAAATACAGATGAAGGAATTATGATTTTCTGTAAAACAAAGAGGAGGGGGGGAAAAAACGTGATGTGAATTTTCCTGTTCTTGGAATTGAAGCATCAGACAAAACTCTGGCTGACTGTCTAGACAAATCGTATCTGAAGTTTGGAAAAGTTTGGCTGCAGAGGGTTAAACAGGGAAGATCGAGAACAAGGATAGCTAAAAGATATTCAGCTGGAGTTACAGTAGCAAGAGAAAGAGCTACATTTCCAAGCAAAAAAATCTGAAGCATTCTTAACATTTCAGCAATTTCCAGTGTTTCCGTAGTTAGTTACACTAGTTCAGGCTGCTGCTCAGTGACAGCAGTCTCCTTTCCTTTTCATCCTTGATCTCTCCACACCAAGCTTCCCATTTCCCAGCCTTTCCTTTGCTCCCACTACTACTTCTCTTCACAGGGAGCTCAAGCTGCACAGACGAGGTGGTCTTCTGCCTCCAACCTTTCCCCTCTCAGTCACCACTTTGGTACACCCAGCCAGTTAGGAACTGTTCCCATTTATACGAGAACATTCACTGCACTTCGTTAATTAGGCTTTTCTGAGGGCTGAGTTGTAAAAAAGAAAGCAAAGCAACCTCTCGATTCCATACTGCTTTAGGAGCTGGCCACCAGGAAAGCCGTACTGACCCATCACACACTGTCAGCTCCGCAACCCATCAGCCCCTACAGCACAGACAGCATCCCCCATAAGTTTGGAAGTAATGGCCCAGCACCAAAAGGCTTTTATCACCAGTTTTCAGCAAAGAGACTTCAGCTGAAGCCCACCATACCAGTTGTTTGCCATTAGAATTCAGAGACTGGCACAGCAACCTGCCCAAACCATGAGGTATCTTCCAGGTGCCACCGGCACAGCATGTCAACAGAAAACAAAGCAGATAACCCATGTAGCACCGCAGTAAGACTCCTTGGAAACTGTTTCAACAGAAGTAGACAAAGTGTCTTTCAGTCTCTCCATTCAGTTCTCTTTGCAGTACATTCCTATACAAAACGACCTAAACCAGCCAGTATGCCACTGCGTATCATGGAAGGAAGAAACACTCAGAACATCCTTCCTGTAGTGTCTGTAGGAGCTACCTAACACCTCTATGTTTACAAACAAGAATCTGACTGATGATAATAAATCAGCTTTACTCTCATTGATTTTTTCCTCATGTTTTAGGATATTTAGCTATAATCCCAAAGTCGGTCACTTCTGGATTGATGAGTCCATTTCAATCCTTCTACACTGCCCTAACTCATTGGCTCCTAAATTCTGGTTGCTTCACTCTCAGTGCCTTTCACCCTCTCCACAATGCTTCCAACTCAGCTGTCTTTCTTCTGACCTCCTGCCCTCCATCTCAACAAGCAGACCCCACATCAATAAGCCTGCGTGACTCCATTCAGAACCAAGGGGATGTCTCTCACCACACTCCCTGTTCTGGCACAGCACAGGCAATAGGCATTAGGTAGCCATGCCCCATGCCAGCACAGCTAACCAGCTCCTGTGCAAGGCAACTGGGCACCAGCACTGAGCAGCACCAACACAAACTGGCTCCACACCACAACTGGCTCTACCAAACTTTCACCACCCAATTCCTCGTGTCCACCAGATCTCAATGCAAGTTCTTCAAGACTTGTTTCTTTGCAGGTGGTTCTTCTGCTCCACCTCAGCAAAGCTTCTGGCAATCCAGGTGTGGAAAATGCAGGGTGGCAAATATTATCCATTCACAACTAATCCCAACCAACAAGCCTCAGCTGAACTGCTCACAACATTCCGTTAACATTCATTACTCCAGCAGGTAAACAGCATGGATGTGAATCATACTCAGCTACTTAGCAGTAATGTGAACAAATGGTGCTCCAAGCCTTTTGGTGGCTGGTTGGGAACAGACAGAAGCAGGCACTTGAGAGATGGCCCCTGCACAACTTCATGTATGCTTCAGAGGAACGCATATTCTAAGCAGCCTGGGCAAGTGCTTCCCTAAAATTGTGCTCTGCCTACAACAAGCAAATGTACTCTGGGTATGAAATCCAGCGCTTTCCATAGGGACAGTGTGAGTGAAGGGGTGGGCTCTTCTTCCCTCCTTTGAGCCTCAACACCTCCATCCTTCAAGAGTGTGTTGTCTGCTAAGCAACTTGGCTCTCGCCTTCCTGATGAGGACATTTAACATGGAGCAGCAGAAATGGCCATAAGTCACCAGGAGCTGTGGACATTCTAAGCTACTCCCCAGCTCCCTCCCTCCTAACTGGACATGCTTCTGAGGAAGCCAGACTGACTGAGTTGGAAGAGTGCTATTATTTTTTCCCAAAACTGAAAAGCACATTAAAAACTCAGGAAGAAAGTATCAAAGTACAAGATCCCAAGGACAGCAAGACAGTACAAAGATCACTGTCCTCACCCTTGCTGTATTCTCCACATGCACTTCTGCATGCATGCACACATATATTGGTAACAGTCATGTGCTATCTCAGCCATTACAAAGCTTAACATCAGGGCATGCGGTGCGGGTCACTTAATGCCTAAACCTAAGTTTTTGTGTTTGCCTGTCTCACGTTGACATTGTATATCCCAGCTATTCCAAATTGACTGTTTGCTTGAACTTGGACAAGCAACATCACATGCACTTCTTCTGCATTATCCCAAACAAAAGCTTTCAGGACTGCTCTTCGGTCAAAACAGGTTGGTTTGGTTTTTTTTCCCCCGTAGAAATTAAAAAAGCTGTAATTTCTACTGCAAGTAAAGAACATGCAGGCAGCTTCACCTTGGTGAGAATGCCCACTCAACAACAGAAAAGACAGAGGCTCGAGCCTAGGACCTGGCGCAAATACCATCTTCTGTTTCTTTCGGTCAATATGAATTTAAAGCAGATCAGGATGCACGAGACTTTGATTTCTTTGAAGTCAAACAGTGAAACAATAGCTAGTTTCAAACTAACCATCACAGCTTTCAGTAGTTCCACAAAACTGCTAAAAACTGTCAAAGTGGAGAAATTAGTCATCAGTTCATGACTTCAGTATGGTTGCGTATGATTTCTTATCTGCATGTGGAAAGCTTGGAAGGTGAGCAGCATAACCACAGGTGGAAATGGTTACCCAAGGAACACAGACATCAACACAGAATGTACACACAGCATCATTAGCCACAAAGCACAGACAAGCCAGCAGATGAAACTAGAAGTCACTGTCCTAGCATAAGCTGAGCGCAGCTTCAAGGTCTTACCCCTGCTAGGCATCAACAGGCGCTTCTTCATGTTGCCTGACAGAGCACAAGTGAACAGAAAAGAGAAAAATATCACATCAGCAACCTGAACAACAGCAGTTTTATAAGTTCTTAATGTAAAAGCACAAACAGTAAGATATCAAATGTCTGTAATCATATGAAGTTAAAAATTAAAGGTAAAAAAAAAAAAAGAGAAAGGTTCTATTCAGCCCTATCAAAACAACTCTGCAATTTTAGTCTACTATGATAGCATAAGTCTATAGGAATGAGACACAGCAGGAAATAACTGTTTTCCCTCCAAGGAAAAATCTGTAAGGTGATGTCACTTGACTTGTGCTCACAGAGATCTCCCTCCCTGCTCAGAGCCACTATAGAGCTAAAGTTCCACTCCTTCTTTAAGGAGAGCTACCCTCCATCTTTTCACTTCTGTTAAGATCACTTGAATTCAATAGGCCCTTTTATCATCATCTGAGGAAAAGACTGCACTTTCTCTTCCCAACACTGTCAGGCAACAGCAGCTCTTCAGAAAGGAGCCCTGCATTCCATGCCAGAACATCTTGTGTCTGCCTCTCACTTCAAACACCTTCTCTTTGCCTTTTACTCCGGGGGAGATGAAGCCCAGCCTCCACTGATCAGAGGTTCCCAGTGCCAACAGAAGTGCAAGGCAGGAGCAGGTCTGGGGCACATCAGGTCTGGCACTTCTGCCTGCCCTGCCTAAGCAGCAACCTGCCTCTCACAAGGGCATACAGCCTCCGGAGCTTTTCTGAAACCCAGGTGGATCCACACATTACAGAACCACCTGGGAAACACACAGCTACTACCTACAAATCAAAAACCTGCAAACCTCGTGAGTAAAAGGAAATATCACTGGATATAGCTATTAAGGCTTTCTTCATACTACTCTCTACAAAATAAATAAATAAACAAAAAGAGAAGGGAAGTTTCTCCCTGTCCCACGTGCCAGGTTGGTAAAGCTAGGCAGAGTTCCACTAACGCGGTAACCTTATGTGTACGCACCACCCAGGCAGTATGCACCACGTGCCATAACCACAACTACAAATGGAAGATGCAACTTCTACAAAAGGAAAAGAAAATGCAACCCTAAGAATAAAAACCTGAACTTATGCCTACAATCTTAATACCCTTGCATACCGAAAGGACAGAACAAGGAGCCTATGCACACAATGGACACGCAGCAGAAAAATATTTACCATCCATTCCATTGTGTTGTTCGTAACTTCTTTTTCCCAGGATAGTTGGGGACCCATTATTAATGACAGGCGTAAACTTAGCAGGAGTCAGATTGTTGAGAGAACTGGATAAGCTCTTTGCAGGGTCTGGTTTCGGAGGACATGGATGAGATTCTGTTGTGAAACAGCAAGGAGTTACTTGTATTAATGAAGATACTGAAGTTACAGAGCTGGAAGCAACCTGCAACCTTTCAAGGTGATCAAATATATCTTCCCTTACACAAAAGTTACCTCCACCAGTAATCTTGGCTGAAGATTGCTATTTACATAGATCATTTTTATTATATTTAGGGATTCACTTCTATCAAATATATTGAAGCTAATGTCATAATATCCACTGTTCCATGTTATCATCTTAAAATAAGAGTTGATTACAAAAACACTCTGTATATATTTCCAAAACGCTATTCTCCAGTAATATGGTATCATTTCTGGACTGCTCTGCATTATTTGGGCAGTCATGCAGGACCCCTGAACTCTGCACAAATCACAACTTTACCAGTTCAGCAAGGCTTGTAAAAATACAATTTTTAACTGGCCAAAGCAGCAAGGATTCAGAGCAGCACCATAAAGAACACCGAGCCTGAACTCAACCTTCTGGCTGAGAAGAGTCCTTCAAAGTACAATGGTCCAAGCTAGCTTTCTGTGGTCAGACTGCTGTAATGACCTAAGACACGGCTTAAAGGTATCTGTAGCAACCAACAGGACTAGGGAAAGTTATTTGTAGTCAGAGCTGTTATGTCATGACAGAGCTACTTAGTACTCCATCAGAGATCAGCTGATGAGAGGCCCAAGTACTCAAGAAAACGGGGGAAAAAAAGAAAAAGACAAAGTTAAGATGAATGGAAGTATGTGCCCCATTATCTAGCTCCAGCACAGAAAGAGCCAGCAGCTGTGCTTCACAAGCTGTGCTTCACAAGCTGTGCTAAACCTGAGCAGTGCTGTGCAACATCTGAAAGTCTCCCTGGAGGTTGTGCTGCCTCCAGACAGCCTGAAAATAGGAGGAACAGACTGACCAGTTGTTCCCAAAACATTACACCCATGCCTGCGTTAGCAGAGGATACCTTGTCCACACATGCATCACAGAACACAGCAAACGGTGCTGTTTCACCCTGCCTCGCTTAGGAAAAGCTCTGAATAGAGCTTAGCAAGCTCCCAGTGGGCTGCTGGGCAACTAGGTCTGTCAAATTAAACAGGAAAAGGAAAAAGGACAAGTTCATGGGAAGGTTCTCATCTTTTGTTAATGTTTGTTTGTTTTTAAACCCAGAACAAGCATCTAAATCCAGAATAAAATGGAAAAACAAACAGCAGAATTAGCTTGTAGGGCTCTTTGCTGGTTTGGTTTTTGTTGGTGGTGGTGGTTTGTTTTAATACCTAAATACCGGAGTACTGCTTCTAAAGGCTTTCGAACCACTTGCTTTAATAGCAATGGGTTTTCAGATGCCTCTGGTAAACGTGCTGTGCCTGTAAAACAAAGAGAAATAATTAGAGGGTAAAAAGATTAAGATACTGTAGCAGAGCTACGTGAATAACTCAGGTGTTCTGAGAGAGCTTTCCAATCAAAACGAGCACTTACAGCTTGCATGCATGCATGTCTCAGCAGCAAGATGCAAATACAGGAGAAAGCCAAAGGTAACAGCAAAGAATATTTTAAAACAAACACAAACTCATGAGTTTTTAAAGTTATTTGTCTAGCCTGCCATCAGGTAGAGCACTCCACAGGTATAGCCAGATTTTGTGGGAGGACTAACTGCAAGCAAGAGTATCAGGAATTGCAACTTAATAGCAAAGGAATCTCAAAGAACCCCTTGCCCTTTGCAAGTAGGTGCCCAGCAGCATCACCACTCACATTCTGCTTTGATTGCTGCGCTGTTAATAGGCAGATAGGGATGTCTTGCAGCATGCCAGGGGCGTAAGATATCTCGACATAAACGTCTGGCAATTCTTGTCAGTTTTGTTGTATGGAGATAAAAAGCTTGTCGTGTCTTCATAGCAAACTTGGGGCTTCCACTGTTTCGCACTGGCACACCATGAGGACTCTAAAAGGAAAGAAATAATTATTAGAGAGCTTAAAAAGCAGACAGAATATCATAAAGAATATCATATCACATGAGAAGAAACAGCTTTACAGACAAAACTCTTTTCAGCACAGCTATGTACCATTTCCCAAATCTTACCATCAACTTCTGTTATTTTCTTCCAAAATATTTCAAAGGAGGTTTAAGGAGGTAAACATTTTCTCTCCACGGGGATTTATTTACTCCTATGCTGTCCCAAATTTTAAAGCGGGGATCCAAAAGCCAGTCCTAAAAAAGTTGCTGGGTGCTATCATATGATTTAGTGCTTACAGAGTTTATGAAAAGACCCTCAAATACTGGGTGCTTAGAGCTCCTCTGGATATATAATGCAAATTCTTTACAACAAAGCATTTGTAGGAAGGAAAGGAAAATCAAAAGTAGCTGTATGGCCAACCTGCATGACAAACTCACTTCCCAAAGCAAATTTAGGGCATGCAAGAACATCTTTGTCTCAAAGTTGCAGGATTTTAATTCCTACTCTGAACTCAAGGAACCAACTTCCAGAGTTCAGTACATGCAATAAAGAATAACACAGAATGACATTTATATGCAACAGAGAGCAAAAGCAGTATCTTTTTCATGAAAAGCAACAAAGCAAACCGACCGAATAATTGAAGCAGTACCTCCTTGCTTCAAACCTGCCTATGGGTGGGGAAAACAAGGAAATCCCAGGTTGGGAAGAACAAGGTTTTTCCCTCTCACACTATTTACATACATTTTAACTAACATGAGCTATAGGGCTGATAAAAGCCGGTGGTTATCTCTGCAGCTAAGTCACTTCAGATGGCAAACAGAAGCTAGGAAAGCACAGAGATGAAGGGAGAGAAACAGAACAAGAAAGCAGTGAGAGCAAAACTAGTAGACAGAAAAGAAAGGATCAAAGAATAGAATGCAGTGTGCCCTATCCTTCTGTCCACAGCCACTGCAGGGATGCAGATGCTCTTTCCAATCAACTCAACTTACGATGCTTCAAGCTTAAACTTTCACCAAATGCCATAGGCAAAGAGAAGCTCAAAACGCTTACCCAAAGACTATATAACAGAAAGGAGGATTAATTAACAAAACAGGAGGAAGCAGAAAAACAAGATAAGGGATCTCTAAAAAGCTACCAGCTATCTGGGATATCTAATTCTGAAAATGCCTTGGGAAAGGGAACGGTTTTCAGGAAATAACAAATGCCTTTATGCAAAATCAGTCCTCCTCCCCCTACAGCAAAAATCATGGAAACGGACTACTAGAAACATGGGCTGGTATCCCAGTTCTGGCCATGAGGTTGTGCTGTGTATTTGATGGCTAGTTTGCTAAACAAATCACCCCGTGTTTTTTCTCCTTGGCATGGTACTTGATAACAAATGACATACAGCTCAAGTTAACCTGCCAGCTTCTGCAAGTCACGAAATATCAAACCCAAGGACTACAATGGGGGTTGAAAGCATTCTTTTTGTTGTTCTATGTTTAAGAACAATGAACAATTAGTTAGAAATCATGGCACCGAGCTTGCCAGACAAGACCATCAAGCGGTCCGTTGTGCTGATACCTACCAAATTATTGCGGTTTGGTCCTGGTCTCTCTCCATCTAACCGAGTTGGCATTTTCAAGCCACCGTATTTCTTCCAGTACGTCCAACAGGATGCACAGAGGCGACACTGCATGTTAGGGGGACCCCAAGAATACCACTGGTAAGACTGTGTGGCTAGAGATAACAAAGGTGGAAATTATATACGTCCTTAAAACGGGAGCGCTTTTCAGAGCTTATTTTCTTCAGAACCATTACAAAAGAAAGCCCACATCATAAAGACAGTGCAAAAAGACCTTAAAAACCTCATAATGGCTTTACAGTCATCACCAATGTTAAGTTGTTATTTCACTGAAATTACACACAAAACCCTGTTAAAACATGAACAGAAGAAACACGTAGCAGGATGGGAGAAATTCCTGCCAACAAAACTGAATTTTGCAATACTGGTCCACAACAATTTCTGCAGGGAAGGATGGAAGACTCTCTTTGTGAACTCCCCATACATTAATTTTACAATGGAAGAACATAAGGCAAGTCTGTGACTCTTGCAGTCCCTATGTCCCAGAATCCAAAGGCTCTCCGTAAAGGAGGACAAGTGTTAGAACTCAGTATATTAGTACCAGGCAGCAGATCAAATACAGAGATAATCCATATTTTGAAATGTACTAAAAAATTATGAAAAGCGATCAAGTTTGCAGCTCGGTGACTGAAATCTCTGCTCAACAGCTACCCACAATTATGTAGGACATTTACTAACTCACCTTTATGTACTTCATAGCTATGCTTAGCAACGTAAAACCAGTGACTTCAAAACACATTTTGCTTAAGTGCTGCTATGTCAAATTTGGTCCCACCGCCATTCCAAAGCCTTCTCTGCCACCCACGCCCACACCACACAGCTTTTCCTTTACTGCTTACAGCACAGCACTTGCTGCCTATGCACGAGTGCCATATATGCATGTCACTTACTATAACAGCTTTCACAGGCCCGTCCTGCTGCCGCGTTCTGTGCCTGTACTCCAGTACCATTTACCACTCCTGGTTTGACATTATTTACATTGATCTGGTTGGGGTTTGGCTTGTTACTTAAAACACAAAGCAAAAAGGAAGACAAACATTAATCAAGGCATGTAATTTCCTGTGTGACTTAAAAAATATGTCTCAAAATGTTTGAAATTGAAGATTTAAGTTTCATCAAGTAGCTTTCAATAAAGAAAAGTTGTACCTACCAGCAATCCAACATTCATGAACACACTCTCTCTAATGTCCGTATTATATTAGTTAGATGCCATTTTTAAGAGACCCAAACCACATAAAAGTTACAAACAACCAGGGCAAGGCAGGTAACCTGATTACAGTCCCAGACATTCTAATCCAGCTGGCAAAGAGACCTTATTCTACAGATCTCTCCTCGTCCTCAACGTGAAGATATTTTATATAAGTCTCTAAGATGCAGCATAGGGGATGGAGAAGGAGAGGTAGGCAGAGAAAGACCAACCTTTGCCTTATTGAGGCTGTGGTAACACTAGAAATAACTGTCACACACATTTTCACATTGTCTTACTGCAAAGGTTTGTATCATGTTGCCACAATTTGCAGAACACTCAATACTTTAAATTAAATCTTTGGACGTAGCACATAGATAGAGACATTAAGGAATATAAACCTTCTTACAAGACTTAATCCATAATCTGCACTCTTCCCAGTAAGCATTTCAGCTTCTTCTAAATGCAAAAAGTCCCATTATTTAACATCCTTTGAACAAGCAATCCATTAACATCTGTCAATACATTCTGATAGAACAACATCTGAATCATCTCTGCTCATCCCTATACGCTGCTAAAGATGTTGACTCAGGAAAATAAAGTTACTGGCAGGAGCTGAAAATGGAAGGGCAAGCAAAACCTTGGCATGGAGAGCAGATGGAAGAGTACAGAATCTCTGCAGAAGATGTCAGAGAGAGAAAAGGAGACATTCAAAAGAACCTTGGCATGGGGGGGGAACAAGAAGCACGGAGAATCAATACTGCAGGGACAGACTTCGGGGAAGTGGAGGAAGATGGGACGAGTCACGTGAGAAGGTTTGGAGAAGCATACACAGAGCTTACAAAAACCACAAGGACTCCAAGCTGCTGCTAGGGGCTCACAGCCTACAGAAGCAACAAAAAGCACACAGCCTGCGGTGCAGGCTTCTGGATGCAAGCCCAAATTCTAATGCCAATTACATCCCACCCATATTCTCCTCTTACCTGAAAAATGAAGGGAGTGGGCATATTCTTTGGTTTTCACCTAATAGATCAATGTTTTGGAAGCCACATATTCAAGGAGGAATGTCTTAAAATGGGCTCTATAAGATAGTTTTCTGAAAACACATGTTCTTACACATCAGTTGGACAGATCTAAATGACACAATATTCACTGCTTTTCACTCAGCCTGGTGAATCATTGGTGAAAAAGGGTCAAGAGTTCTTTCTAGTGTAGCATCAGTGGTGGTTTCACCACCTCAGCAGTGACTCCTGAAAGCAAAGGATTTCCAAGTGACCGAATTCTGAAGTTAACCGACCCTTGCAGCTCCAACACAAACTCTACCAGAATGATTACACCACCCTATAAGCCAGAAGAGGTTGGCTTCCCCTTCATTTGAAAGCATCTGGTCAGGCTCAGTAAAGCCCCATTTCTGTAGTGGCACAGCAGGTTCTGCACTGAATGACCTCCATGAACCATGTGTGCATTTGGTAAGGAGGTACAAGAATATTTGCCCAGCCCAAGAGAAACTTGGGGCAGTGCTCCAGTGGTGCTCCTTGCCATTACACTCAGGGCACTTCTGTAGAAGATAAGGCTTAGGAGGCATAGTAACATAGAAATCCCATAAAAATACTGTTCCTTCACTGCACTGAGCAGCCCACACACAGCCCAAAAGAAGCAGAGAAGAGGGAAAAAAATACAGGCATTCAGATTAACAAGCCTGCTCAGGTTTTCCTCTGCTTTTGTTTACTAACTTGCCTGGCTCTTACAAGGGTTAGAGGGTTTTGAGGTCCTTAGCAGAGCAGTGTGAGGTTGGACACCACAGATGGCACGAGCTGTGCAGACAGACTGAACAAAGCGGGCAATTTCACTCTTCCCAGCATTTTGTGCTGGGATGTCTCTATAGTAATCTGCTGCAGCACCGCTGCAGCCAATGATTCACCAGAAAGCCCCATGTGCAAACATGTCGTGGTTTTGGAAGTCTACAGTCAATGTAGCTGCAACAAGCACCAGAAAGTGCTCTGCCCCAGAGGTGAGCTTCAGCTTCACAGCAGGGGACAACAACATCGGGGCAGCTGTTACCAGCAGGTGAGAAGTAAAGGTTCTTGATTGTTGACGATTTATTAATTAAACTTGTTTGATATCACCAAGCCCTGCTCCGGCTATTAAAAGGAGAATCAGATGAATAACTGAATGAATCATTAGGCAATTAATGAAGCTGAAGTGAAAAATGCAAATGAGGTAGTGAGAATACTGATGGGGTGGTAAACTATCATTTCTGTTTCTTAAATCAAGAGTGGAAGCCTCCTAGATGGATTTCAGCTGCAATGGAGCACCATTACGAGGGAACAGGGACGACAAAGTGCAGGTTGCAAGGCTGTGTAGGCAGCTCAATGTAATCTGAAGAGATGGGGATGAGAAAGCACATGCAGAGAAGGCAACTATCAGACAAAAGATAACCCTGAGTCATGCAGAACAGCACAGGCACAAAATTTTAGCAGTTAAAAGTAACAACAAACTTGATGCTGTCAGTAAATGATTGCAGTTACTCAGGAAATGGTGCTAGATGCAACAGAATAATTAAGAAATAAAGGCTCAAAAATAAGAAACAGAATCAGTTTTTAATCCTTCGTAAGGAGCATTTACGCGATCCACCTTCAGGCATCTAATTCAAGGGTCTGGATTCCTTCTCCATACGAGAGAGGTGAGCTCTCATCACAGCTCTCTGGGTTACTGTAAATATCTGCTTTTTGTGGAAAAAAGCCTTTCGTTTTCTAAGTGTTGAAGGTCACTCTTAACTAGAACAGCTACAGGAAAGAACAGCATTACACCTCCAAGTTTCCCATGCTGCAATGGACCTCTGCATCATTAAAAAGGAAAAGAGAAAAGTCCTGCATCTCAGGCAGAGGATGACAAAGAAACAGATAAAGGAATCATCTTCAGCTTGCCAAGCAGTCTCCCTTTGTGGTCACTGAAAGCTTTGACCTAATCCTCCAATTTCGCCACTAGCTTAAATTAAGAAAGAGGCAGGGGGAAATATTATTCCACTATTTTATGATGTTTGTGAGGTAGCATTTACAGCTCACGGAAGTGCTTTGAGATTCTGAGATGAATCAATGCATTCTATGTGCAATATTTTACAACTACAGATATAGTTAGAATTCACATTTTACATCAGTACATTTTAGAGACTGGAGACTTTAAGTGTATTGAGCACTTCATTCTCCCCTTGCTGTTCCCCTGCTGGTATCGTTTGGATTAAAGCAAAAGAGAAAAGCTGCAAAACATTGCATGCCTTAGCCTTCATGATTTGCAGATGTCCTAATCCCCACAAGCACCAGCTCAACAAGCAGGCTGTCATCATACAGAAGCAAGTAAAAAGCACGTATGATGCCCATAAGATTTGTAAAACCAGAATATGACTCTCACAAAGGCTTAAGAAGTACGTTTGGCTACAGAAGTCATACACAGAAGAAGAACGACTGAGACTGGAAGAACGCTCTGCAGATCCTACCATCACACTGGCAAGATGAAAAGAACAAGAATATGGATTCTCTCTGTACATTCAGATTCTGCTACTGCTGTAACACTACTCCCACCGACACAGTCCTAGAGATGCCTCACAAACCCACACACAAGCACTGGGTTCAGTCACATCAACTACAGATGTCTGCCCAATACCGGGGCTTTTCCTGGGATTAGCACAGAAACTGGCGTCCACCATCCAGGATGTCGCCTAAGGACTTGAGAAGCTCACATCAATCACATGAATGACTCTACACAAAGCATGCAGTCTCTCCATGCTTCAGTTCCTCATATTATATATTTGTAGTATACTCCTAGGTTAAAAAATATCAACTATAAAGCTTCACTTACAGCCCTTATCTTTCATTGTATAGTATACATGTAGGATGACAAATCACTCTTGAAGGCTGCCTCTATTATTTTTCTTGCTATTTTTCTTCCCTTTGCTCTAGATTTTTCTATTAACATCGCGGGAACAAATGAAAGTCCTATCAGTGGAAGTAAGCCAGAGACAAATGATATCCTTCTGGGCCTCTACTTGCAAACAATTTTATTCCAGTTATTGCTAGAATAGGCTTCACTCAATCCGCTGATGTGTTTCTGCATAGGTCTTGTGACAGGCTACATCCAGTAATTTATTACGGAGGCGACAAGCAGATCGTTATGGCTCAAGCCTTGAAACAAGAATGGGCTCAGTAACACGATAAGGGCAAATCAATGATGTTGATATCTAGATCCTTACACTGTGTATTGCTTTCAAAAGCCAAGAATATAATCTTCTTCTAGGTCACAAGGTAATGCAGATGCAGTATATTCCTCATGTGCCAGATCTTGCAATGAAACTTGAGTAGAAATAATCCAAAATTTAAGAAATATTTAAATTGTTGCCATATTTGCAGGTATTAATAGGAAAAAAAAAAAGCAGCAGAAGCATTCAGGTGGGATCATCATGTACATAACTGATATTTTTCCTGATACATATGAAAGGATATTGAAGGAGGAGCTAAATTTGAAATCCATTTTGTCAATTAATACGTAAGTTTAGGAACAACACTGATAAAAATCATCTGTGACTGGAAATCAACACCAGAGACAGACTTGTCCTAAAGCAGAGAGGTAAACTGTTGATTTGATTGCATTCTCTAGATAGCAACAAGAATTATCTTGCTGAGATAGAGGGCTGAGGGACAAGATACCACTCCAGACAGTCATTATCAAATAAGTACTGTAACCTTTCAGAAACAAAGCCCTACCTACACACATTATAATCCAAGATCAACAGAAGACTACCAACCTCTCATCTGCAATAACCTTTTGCATTTGCAGTCCAAATTACAATGGCTTTTGCTTTACAAGCTTAGCCCATTTTGAGTTCACATTTAATTTGATGTCCAGCATCGCCATACACAGCAACACCCTCTGGAAAAAGGCAATACTATTGAAAAATGGCATGACAAGAACTCTGTTTGGCTTCACTCTGAATATTACACCTATATTTTGGTAAAATCACATGGGAGATATTGACAATAATTAAGGGAAACAGATGCATAAGGATTATGCAATTAATTATTATTGTTATTTCTTACTGTTATTTGTGCATAATAGCATGGACCTGCTAGCAAGTCCCCAGTAGGATAGTCAATATAGAAGTCAGAAGACATGCAATTGGTTGCTTCAGGAAGCATAACATATGAGGAAAAGGAGCAACGTGACAGCAGAGCAACGTAACCAGGAAAGCCCTGAAGGGAAAGCCCTCAGCTACCCGTGGAGGAAACACCCTGTGCTCCAGAAGCAGGAGGTCAGCTCGTGGGAACAGCTCAACCCTTTGTATGCTCAGAGCAGCAGCACAGGCACGCTGGGAGGAGCGCTGCTTTGTTCTCGCCAGCTTTGAAATACCACAGCTATCATCTTCTCTTCCAAAGGGCTCCGAGTTGTTTATTAGCATCTGGGTGTTTAGCATTAACTCAGCTAAAATAAAAAGGAACTCAAGCCTATTTAAGCGTCAGCAGAAGGCTCATTATATTGGTAACCTAATTTAGTAATTCTCTGGCATTGTTTGTTCGACTGTGGCTCTCATTATGTAATTAAAGCTAATATATAACACTGACAGGCCATGCAAACTACTGCCCCGGACACAATGAAATAAAGAAGAACAAAACAATAAGGATACTTACTAGTTGGGTATATACACTTGTTTTAGCTTGCTTTCTGCTTCTGCTGCTTTCAATCGTTTCTTTAAAGAGAAAAAAACATCAGAAAAAAGGTTAGGGAAACGAAAAGAAAAGAAGGGCTATTTTACCTGGAGTAGCACAAGCGCTTATTAACAAACAGGTAAGCGTTCCTTTCACTGAGCAGCTACTACAAAGGCCTTTTCAAAGAGGAAAACGTACATTGAAACAACTGTGGGCATTAATTGCCTATGCATGCAGCTTTCTGAAAAAGTAAAAATAAAAAAAGAGAGACTACAAATGACTAAGGACGATTTTTCCTTTCCCATTCACTCCAACACAAACTCATACATTGTTCCTTGCACATTGCTTTCTCTTCCCCTGCAGAGAAAGATGTGACGTATCAGTCCTCCTTGGCAATATGCACCAATGGGATGGGAGCAGGTGTAGCAAAACATCTGCTCCATCATATTTCCTCAACAGGTGAAAGAATTCCAAGAGTTTGAAGACTCTGTTGATGGTCCTCTTATTTATTTACTTATTTTAACTGATTGAAAACTGACTCACAGCTGGAGATTTTCTTTAAAGGCTACCAGCTTAACTAAGAACTGACACAGAACTGACAAAACTACTCGATAATGACGGTATATAATCACTTCACACTAAATATCAGCCACGGGCAACCCATCTGTTTCAATTCCTAAAGGCAAAAAGCTTTCTGCAGACAGGTACTACATGACTGACTCCCTTGTAGACAAAAAGGAAACAAACTCCAGGCACGAATGTTTGCAGTCAGGTAGCAGACAACATCGAAGGGGTTAAAAAAAAAAAAAAAAAGAGTTTAACTAGACCAAACAAGTGGCTCCTGGTCAAAACCATATTTCCCAGAAGATGCTAAGGAACATAACAAAGATACGTTCAAGAAAAATCACAGACAAAATAAACAGCCTCTCAGAGCATGGGGAAGCACACTGAGAAGTACATTCGTTTCTTTACATGGCCTTATTTTGGTAAAAACCAGCCATTCCATCCACAATTCTGGAGGAGGTGGATTACAGGATCCTTTCAGTGTGAAGTGGAGGATAAATGCCTTCAAAGTGGCACTGCTCCTTTCTTTGAACAAAGCACATGGCACAAGAAACAACAAGGTAAAGGAAGACAATGAGCAGCAGCTTTGCTAACTGGCCAACAACTCCTTTCAAAACTCAAACCTTCACATTCATTAAATAGTAAAAAGAGACATTCTACAGTTCAAATGTCCTCCTTATTACATAAACTAAATAAACTTAGGGTGAAAGATGCCTTGTCCCTGGAGTACTCAAGGTCAGGTTGGAAGGGGCCCTGGGCAGCCTGGTCTAGTATTAAATGTGGAGGTTGGTGGCCCTGCATGTGGCAGAGGGGCTGGAGCTTGATGATCCTTGAGGTCTCTTCCAACCCAAGCCACTCTATGATTCTATGAAAGGAACCTCTGGAGGCCTCTACTCCAATCCCCTACTGAAGGCCCACGCTATTCAACACCCAAGCCAGTAACAGCAGTCTGCATAAAGCCCTGAGAATGCTTTCCAGACAAACCAGCAGGGCTGTGTTTGCCAGGGGCTTCACTCGTATTCTAGACAAACAGATTAGTTCAATTTGTTTACTATTTTTTAAAATGAACAGCCTCAAGGCACAGTCTCAGGAAATAATAACTGTAAAGCAAAAGTCAGCATCTGCATAGAAATAAGAAGCACAAGAAAATGTAACAGAACTGAAAAAAAAGTGGCACATGGGAATGTATAAATTCTTTTTATAGGGACATGATGGTCACGAGTAAAAACAATTAAGTAAAAGCTTCCAGTAAGCACAAAGCTTGCTTTGATCAGAGGGGCAGCCTGAAGCATATTCTCCATTTGATAGCCTGACAGCCCCTCACCAGAGCTCTCTGGGCTCTGAAAGAATTCCCTTTCCCTTTTCCAGCAAATAAAAGTCAACCCATCTTAAAAATCAAAGAATGAAGATGTCAGGGAAGCCTAACATCAAGTGCTGATAAACACTTCCATTACTTCTTGATGAACTTTGTACAAGAACCACATTTCCTTGAGGGCAAAGCAGGAAATTCAGGGAATTTCCACTGGTACAGAACTCATTTGTTCTGATTTTTAAATTTCCACTACATTTCTACTGGAAACTGAAGGGGAGGGAAGGGGAAGCTGCAGTATTCTTGACTAAAGCTCCCAAGGGCACTAGCTGGAGTCACTAGGTTGTGGCAGCTTTGGAAATCTATGAATGGAAAAGCTTCATCCAAGCACAAAGCATTACCAATAGCAGAATTATTTTGCTATTTGCAATCTAAAGTCATTTGCCTTGGAGACATGGTTAATTTAGCCTGTTAAGCAAAATTTAGGGAAGGGATGATGAATGGTAACCTCACACCGGATTTGGTTTGTGACTGATGACCACGGTGCAAGCTCTGAGCTACCAGCAGGTAACCTGGGCCCAGCAATACCCTCAGCTGCCTTGAGATCAAGGCCAAACATTTCATATAGCACATGCCTTTATTACAGTCTTCAGGACACCTGAAGGCTTCCAGAAGGCCCTACAATGAGCTGGATATGGAGAGGTTGGTTCTGCGCTAAGTGTTTGTAGCTGTGGATGATCAATAATGCAGACTTCAGGAACCTCCGCTCTCTGGCAATGACTGACAGCAGAAGGTACAAGAATGGTCTCCCCATAGAGAAGTGCTCTGCTGGGTTCCTCAGTCTGTTAGGAATGGATTTATGCCTGAACATTCCCATCCACAAAAGAATCCTATTTGCAACTTTTTCTAGAGGCCTGGCACAAATGAGGTCTTGTATCTCTAAGTTACATACGCATATCCATCTATCTTAAGCACATCCTCATCTTAAGTTCCCTACTAAAGGGAGATATCACAAACTTTTTTTTTTTTTTTTTTTTTTTAAATCTCCCCTAGGACTGAGGAATTAAAAATACATTAAAATACTGTACATGAGTCAGTGCAAATGCCTGTCCTTTTTACAGCCTCCCCCCAGAGTTAACATCTTTCATTCTACCCACTGAGCTTGAAAGGTCTTAAAACGTGATGCATTACAGCAAACAAATGTTTGTGAACCACTTTCAAAGGAGTGAGTGTTCATAAAGAGAAAGTAACAGAAGAAATCCAGGACTGCAGAAGACATTTCAAGGTCCACAGTGCAAGAGCTGGGTTAGCAGATAGTACAGGGGCATCTCAAATATCGAGTCCCTTTTAGTTCACACTAGGAAAGAATATTCTCTAGCCTGTGCTTTCTGGATTTAGGAGAATCCAAGTTTTGCATCTTTCCCCCTCTGTACCCTGAGCATACAGCACTACTGGGAGGCATGGGGAGGTAATTAGGACATGATGCATTTGGCAGAAGTGCTTCCAGCTGCCAGGGCTCCTCCAGTACTGATGTGCAGTACCTCCAGTCTCCGTTAGTTGCTTGCCAAAACTACCCCAGTTCCAGGATACTGTAGGATTAATAGGAGGTGTCTGGGGACAGCACGTCCTACATATGTGGAAAAGCATTTCTCTGATGTTATTTCTACTTTGCTAGCACGTAGTACTTGATGAAGGCCAGTACATTAGGATGTCACTCAGAGCTCTTGCCTAGGTACAAAGATCAGTTTTCCTCAATAAAGATGTTATCTATCTGCATCAAAATCTACCAGAGCTCCCCCTGCCTCACGCTGTCAAATTTACTGGCACTTTCACTTTCTCCATCTCCTCCTTTACACATTTGCTTTTCCAGCTCCACATACCTTCAAACCAGTTCTGTCCTTTTCTCCTACTTAATCTCTGCCGTGCAGCACTTTAATAAAAAGAGAACAGAGCAGGAATTTGTAATGTTTGAGCTCCCTCCTGAAGTTTCACGCTCCTCAAGCACAAATGAAAACGCAGTAAGAAAGACTTAAGTCTTTCACTCTCAAAAAGCTGGAGAGCGTTACACTTGGAAGTTTACAGGACTTCCCCTCACGATACACAAAACAGCATTAAAGATCTTCAAACAAACAAACAAACCATCCTGGAACACACAACTACTTAAGAACCTGACTTGCACTCTGAATGATAACACAGTCATGCCCAAACACCACACAACTCTTAAAGAGCTTTCAGACTGCTCCTGAAAGTAGTCCACAGGAGAGTGGATGTCTGTTCAAACCTTTTTAAACCAAAGATATATCCTGCTTCTGAATCAATTTACGTGAAATTTGCCTCAAAAAAAAAAAAAAAAAAAAAAAAAAAAATCACAGGAAGCATGGGACACTGCATTTCTTCAGGCCATCTCCAAAAAGGTTCCTCTGATGGAACAACATGCAGAATTTCGGCAGCCTGCATCGACCCAGAAATTCTGCATTCACACTGCAGCGGAAGAATCATGAAGAATCACTCCTTCTAGCAGATCTGTTCTTGGAGAGCTGGATCTCCTCTTCAAGTGACTGAACTTTAATTATGCCAATAACTATCAAAAGCAAAAGCTCAGCTCAAGACAAATATAAATCATTGTGTAAGAAATCGAAGAGCACGCTCTGAAGAAAGTCCTTCTGTGTCCTTTTCAATTGCATCAGCCTATTCACAAAGCAAGAAAGTGCTGTTAAGCCTTCCCATCCTAGATGTACCAAGCAGCCCTTTCCTTCCCCTCCACACAAGCACAAACGTTTCTGCATGTTAGCACTTCAACCAGCAGCATCTTGTGTTACTTATTTCCAGAATACTCTGACTACAGCAGCTCTAGTTTTAAGCTTGCACAGGGCTCCACGCTTTGCTTGTCAGTCCTGAGAAAAGTTTTTCTGCTCAAGTCCGCTCAAAATTCAGCTTCCTTAATGGCACAGGTAAGATTTTTCTTCAGGGATATGACAGAGCTCTTTCTTGCTCCAAGAAATTCTCAAAGGAAATACAGAAGAAAGCAAACAGTTCTCAGTAACTGGTTTTCAAAGCAGGCAGTCTACATGTGACAAAGCCTTCCCAACAAAGTTGTGCATTCTCAAGAACAGTTTAAATTAATGCTTCCAAGAATGGAAGAATCTACAAGAATGAGCAAGTTAGCAGTTGTGAGTGGGGCAATAACACACAGACCCGAAAGATAAATGAATCACCCCCTTAAAAAGAGGCCAAGTGAAAGCGAAACAACTCAGGATACACAACTGCCATATCCTAATGTAGCACATTTTCAATATCTCATGTACAGAAGCGCTATAAACCCCAGAACCATTCTGTGCTATTAAACTAAGGAAAGAATTGACACAGACAAAACACTGGAAGAAAATGGTGATGAGAGTTGTGCTTTGTGAAAGAATTTGAACCTATCAAATGCAATGCACCATTATTCCAAATAAAACCTCCTATGCTTTATTTGTGGTTATATACAGACAGCTCTCCCAGGCTTTTTATAAATGTTTATTATATTGTTTGCTTGTGCAGTCTGGGAATTTGAGACGAGGTCCTCAGCTCAGTTCAAACATAATGGATGTGGTACCTCTGTTCTGCAATTTCTACCTGTTCAGCTTATACTGAGTGCACAGCCTCTAATGGGAAGTTTTCCCCAAATCCCACTCCCTGGTACTTTGCTGGGCAGCACACGTGAGGTACAACAGCATAACCATGATAGAAAACTCACTGCAGAAGAATGCAGCAAAACAATACAAGAAACTGCGGCGCTTCTTTAATTACTATTTTACTGCTGCAAGAACAAACAATCAAACCCTTTCATGCAACTATCCCCTCTGCAATTTTGTCTTTGTAATAGGAAAGCTCAAGAAAGTGGAAAAAAGCAGAAGAATGCAACTACTACTTTGGCACATTTTTTCACCACTGCACAAGCTTCCATCATGGTCTCACTATCCTACCATGCTTTTCCTTATAGGAAGGAAAAGTTTCAATCATGGAATGAATTCAGGAAAATATTAGAACGAGGATGCAAGCGTTAACCCTGCTTAATATATTAAACAAAAATAACTGCAATACAGAGTTTATTCAAAAAGGGTTCTGATTTGTCCTGAGGAGCCCTCCATAATTTGAAGTGTTCCAATCACAAAGAGAATGGCAAAAAAACTGCACTGCAGATCTTGACAGCCAAATCTAGCACATGCCAAATACTGGTCAATGCCTCAGGCATCCAGCCTTTATCCTAGGCTGAATACCTAATGAAGCAAGTTAAGGTGGGATGTTTCTGTAACTACACTTTTTCTAATGCGTTAAATAGGTGCCTAAACATTACACTGATAATTACCATTAACGATTCATTATGCATTTCCCCCTTTTAATTAGTTTTCCTATTAAATATTCTAGGTATTTTTCAGCTATTGTTATTCTACAACTTTTCACATACTTCTTGCATCATGCTTTCATTACACAAGGTACCAAGCAGCCTCTGTATTTAAACAAGGAGGAGATAAAAATGACTGTAAACATCAGCTCAAGTTGATTCTCAAGTATAAGGAGCCTGGGAATTTGAGCCACCAAAGCTTCCCAAACACCTTGCAGTACTTACGTGAAGGAGACTCCGTGCAGCTGCTATCAAAGTCATGGGCAGGTAGTGCAGGGGAATAATGATAGTTGTGGTACATGAACTACAGCCTCCATAAAAACCCCAAACCGAAGTTACTGCTGCTCTTGATATTGGTTACACAGGCAGAGATCAACCATATATACTTCAAGCCATTTTATTCCAAAATAGATATAAACATGTGGCTTTGACATTTTTAAATGTCTGCTGCTACTTCAGTTGGCTCTGATCTTTCACATGTCCACGGGATGGCTGATGAGTTTAGTGATAAGAGATTAGCACTTCGGATGACTACAGAATCCATCTATTGGAAAGCCTGAACTCCACAAAGAAGAATAAAGCAGCAGTGTTTGGCTTCAATGGCAACTAAAACAGCTTCTCTTGGAATGAAAGAGGTGATTCTGACTTTCTTACCTGCTGAACGTATCTGTCTGTAGTTTTCCACATATAATAATACTCTATTATGCTTGTTAAGGATTTCCACGGGAGCTAGGGACATAAAGGAAAAGCAACAGTCATTGCAGGAAGCTGGATGCAGCCTCACCAAAATTCACAGAATTCCTCTGGCAGACAGTTTGTAACCCTGCCAGCAAAAAAGACAGGAGATTCAGACAGTAACTGAGGACATCAGAGGCACCCACGTTAAATGGGACCTTTCAAAAAAATAGTGCTTTCAGTGTAGAAGCAGAGCAGGTTACAGGTAAATCTTCATGCTGCACTGGCTTCACAGTAAACCATTCAATAGAGTCAACATGGAAGGCAGCCCACTGGCTGAGACAGTCTTGCTGCCTTGAGCAGCAAAGACTCAAGCTTAAGAATCATGATGACAGCCTTACAGCTCTGTTTTGCACAACTTCTATGGAGCTGGTCCTTAAAAAAAAAAAAAAAATTAAGTAAAATGATAACTACTAACAGAAGCATGCCATGCCAGCTCTGTTCTCTGCATGAAAAGCAAGAGGCTTTCAGCAGGACCACAGAGCGTTGTGCAGCTTCCAAGTCCCTTCATCTAAAAGATTAGAGCACAGGACAAGCAACACTGACACTACTTGTTTTGTTCTGAGGAGCTGAACAGTGATACAGTGCAACTTGGCTCTCCTACAGTGCTCCATTCAATCTGCTGGCTGAATACCTATGGAGGAGATTTGGCCAAACTACAGGATGCTTCCCACAGATGCCCAAGATTCCTTTTTCAAACTTTCAGAGGACCCTTTATTGAGATAATATAAAAGTGACTACACTTCCATGTTCCAGGCTCAGTACTCTTTCAAACAAGTTACTCTACAGCAGCTAGGCTTTCCTATATCAACTCTGTTGTAGTCAAGCAGACTATTTTAAATTAACATCTCTGGAGGAAAAATCTATCATCGGTGATTTGAAATTCTGACTGTACAGCAGGCTGTCTTCAGTATGAGGTCAGTCTTCCCCTCATTTACTGCAAGACATTCACCAATTCAAACCCCTCTTCTTCAAAATGAAGAAAACCAACTCAGTTCAGACAAGCAGTAAACCAGTTCTGTCCCTGATCAGAATTAGCCTCATCGTGCAGGCCCCCCCTTTATATACTTACAAAATCTTGCTGAATGTCAGTGAAATCTTTTCCATATTTTTCTAGTGCTTCCTCAAAGAGGTTTGCCTCTGAAGCGGACCACTCCTCCATCTCATCTCTGCACAGGACTGGCCCACCTTGTGGCACAAGCGCAGAGATCGCCTTGGAAATGTCATAGACATTTTTGTGCAAAGTGTCCATAGCATGGAACTACACAGTTGTAAAAGAGAGAAATAAAAGTAAGAATAAGCATCCAGCGGGAAAAACACTTAGCAATCTAACAGCAGTAACAGAAACCATGCAGCGATATCTGTGGATGCAGTGTACTACATCTGCACCAAGTCAGTAAATACTTGCTCCAACCTCAGACTCAAGACAATTTTCAGTGTACAAGTCTTACGTTCACTAAAAATAGTGGGATTTTTGGAACATGAGCATCTGCATGAGTAATTCCTACTTAATCTAATCCCCAGCACCACCACTGCAGCACTACTGTTACAAAAATGCAGGGGATAGAGCCCCACTCACCAGATGGAGCGTGAAGATAGAGGTCTGAGGGTGTATTTTCTAATAAACTTAGCCATGCATTTCTTTTGTCAAATAATCCTCACAAATTGCATATAAAACAAATATTTAAGCACACACATGCCCCGAATGTCACAAACCCCCAAAAGGATTTAAGTCACATATAATAGCTGAGTAGGAAGAATTACTCCCAAGTGTGAGCAGTTATTCATCAGAACGCTGAGCTACAACCGCCGGTGACTTGTGATATACAAGAGGGAAGAACACACCGAGAGTGAGGAATTGGTATTGTAAATGAAAGCTGGGCTTTATCTCTGTCGTTTTAATCAGGATGTTATTTGTCTTCCATTTACCAGAGTTTTGTGCATGTGCATAATCAACATACAGCATTTTATCCTAGTTTGTCCTACAAATGATTTCATATTATACCACTTATGAGGTGAGATTTTGATAACAGCACTCTGGAGACTTTGTAAGTTTTATTCACATTTCCATTCAACTCTTTCTAGCATAGAAATTTCAGTTTTCCCTTTCCTCTCTATTCAGAATCCTTTACAATCACAAAATATTCACAGTATCACCACTCCTTTGGTGCTTTAAAACGAAGCTCAAAGAAAACTCCATCAACTGAAATTTCTTATCTGACCACAAACTCTTCCCCCCAGACAATTTTGCCCAAGGATGGCAGTGGCAGTTGGGGAAGTGGTATTTTGGCATTACAACATTGCAGATATCATGTGGATTCTTTTTAAGACCATTACTCACTAAGCCTATGTAAGGGATGGGCTGTGAAGCATGGTCAAAACATTAAAGAAATAAAAATTCTGAGCTACCCGTGATGGATCATAAAGAGCCACAAAAAGTTACTTCAATGTAAATAAAGGGCTCCTTTACAAAGACAGGATCTGGTTCACAGCAGGCCACAATTACAGTCCATCTGCCCCTTTCCCTTTGCCAACTGTTATTGAGGAGGTGAATTATCTTACATCTCTCAGTAACTGAAGGCCCACTTAAAAACCTTACCAGTGTGATGTCCCTAGAGGCTGCTGCAGCACTCATGTGCAAACTTGGCTGTCTGACAGAACTACTGCAATCTAGTGCTCGGGCAAATGTACCAACAGACCTGAAAGAAAGAACAACGGAGCGTTAACTCTGCATGCAAAGCAAGCATAAATATCAACACCCAACCACCATTTTTTGAGATCAGCAGACTCCACTTCTCAGTAACAAGATTACATGTCCTGGCACTACTTCTGAGCCAGGGACCGTTCTCTTCAGATGTGGTTTGTTATTATGAATGCTCGACTGTGCACAGTTTATATGACCAAATAGGCTTAGGCAGGAGAACAGCGGAGGACTCCAAGATCACAAATGGGCCGTTTTGAACCATCTCATCCTCTGTCTCTCAACACAAACTTTTGAGTAAAGGTTTAAAAGAGAGTGATCACAAGTGACCTTTATGAACAGCAGCCTGAGCAGTGCTGCATTGTCCAAAGGTACATCAATAGCTGCCAAAACATGTCAGGAAAAAAAGAATGCAGTAACAATCATTTTCCAAAGTTGCAGAAAAAGTATGTCATAGTATAATGTTGTAAATATATATTTATTAGATGTACTGCAATATATAAAAAAGTGTATTTAAAGTATAAATAGACTGTGTAAAAGGACAGCAGTTCTCAAATACTTCCCGTTGCCAGCCACTCCTCTTTGCAAGGCCACAATTCCCAGGCTCCTCATTTTACCCCTGAAGAAATGAGCTGGAGAACTCTACAACAGGAACATTACTTCCAGTAATTCCCGCTCCCCTGGCTGCTTGTTGCAGCACACAGTTGGGAACACTCCTGCACAATGAACTGGAGCTGAACTCTGAGAAATTACAACAACAAAAAAATCAATTCCCCCCCAACACCCCCTCACTCTGTTCACTTCCCCAGACTAGTTGACTAGCTGAGTGCATAGAAGAAAAAAAGGTAAATACTTAGGCAGTAATCCATCAAATATCTGATTTTGGTCAAAAGCCAAAGCCGCCCCCGCAAGGCTTTGGTGCATTCACACTTCACCCTCTCCCCAGCCTCCTACTCACTCATCCTTGTCCCTGCTTCACAGCTCCCCTGCTTGCAGAACTGATACTTCATTTTTTTGTGGTACCTAATTAGAAACTGGATCGCTTTGCTGATTCCGGGTAGAAGCAATCTTCATACTGATCTTTTCAGGGACTTTCTCCAGCAGGCAGCCTCACATGGCTATATCAGCAAACCAAGCAGGCAGCAGAAAATGGCCAGAACTGCTAGAAGCAGCTTCACAACCAAAAGGTGCAAACTGCCATCACAGAGCTCTGTGGTCACTCTAAACCAACCCACATGCAAAACCCCCATCAAAGAGGCACTTCCACCCTCTGGCTTCCTACTGAGTGCTCCTGACACCAAGACCACAGCAACGTGTGACTGAGTGGCATTGTGAATCAATGCTGCTGAAAGTCAGCCCATCAAATGAGGTCTTTGTTGAAGGGTCCCATAAGCAGCAGGAATACTTTGCTGAAGATATTCCAGCTTTCTCCATCTCTTCTCCTGCATCACCAGTAGAGATTATCTTCTCCCTGCTTTCAGTCATTTCCCTATGTGCATCTGTTTAAGTACAAGGGCTGCTCCAAAAGTAACGTCTCCTATTCTGTTATGTTAACCCACAATGCCAGAGGCCAACTGAAAGAACACCGTACGCAAGTTTATCAGGACCTACTGAACCAATACGAAGCTGAAGGTGACAGTTTCCTGGATGGCACAATGACCGGCGATGAGATGTGGTTTCACCTCTATAAGCTGGAGTTAAAACAGCAGCCCATGGAATGGTGACATGGCAATCTCCCATTGAAGAAAAAGTTGAAGACACAGCTCTCAGCAGGTAAGTGCACTGCCTTATAGGACAGGAAAGAGGTGATTCTTCCGGATTTCTGGGAACTCAGACAAACCATCAGCTCTGAGTGCCATGTCACGATGCTGACTAAGCTGAAGGCTCAAACTTCCAGAGTCAGGCCAGAGAAGAAGACAGCCTTAAGCCAGGCCCCATTCCAGTTTGAAGACTGTGGAGAACACTGCCAGTCTTGGCTGGACTGTCCTACCACACCCACCATGTAGTCCAGATTTGGCACCTTCCGACTTCCATCTGTTCGGGCTGGTGAAAGATGGACTGCACAGGCAATTTTTTCCTAGCAACAATGCCATCATAGCAGCTGTGAAACAGTGGGTCAGCACTGCTGCTGCAGATTTCTATGAGTGTAACATGCAGGCTCTTGTTCATTGCTGGAAAAAATGCATAGCTAATGGTGGTGACTACGTTGAAAAATAGCATTTTGCAGCTGAGAATTTGCTCTATCAGTGTTATTGTGCTCTTTGTATCTGTTGTAGTTTCCATGGAAATAAACAGGAGGCACTACTTATGGAGCAACCTACATAGAATTCATCCACTGCACATAAATCACTTAGTCCAGCAAGTCTGACTTTACTGTTGGCACAAGTCCAGGGAAGCAGCCACATATTGTGCAAGTAGCATAGTGAAAATTCAAGAGACTAAATTTTATGGTGATTCCTTAGTGCAGCCATAACACTACAGATTTTATGAACCTTAAAAAAAAACCAAAGTCTAGACAACAGAAAGCAATATTTAACCAAAGACAAAAACGTATTAATGGATCTGAACTATCCGATTTTCATCAATCTGGACAGCACCTGACGTTTGTCCATTTTAACCAACTTGGTTTTATTCTTGGCTCCCTGCTACTGGGCCCTCACACAAGGCCCAACCCATCCATGCAGAAGTTTTCAAGTGCTCTTAAAAATTTTGTCTGAATTGCATAAAAATAGCAAACTTTATCTTCAAAGTGCGTAGAAAAATCATTTTTGTTGCACATTTCTGAGCATACAAACTCCTCATCTTGCATACTTAAGGAAAACTGAGTTAAAATGTAGAGTTTTAATTCTGTCCTTTTCTTTCCCCCTAGTATTTTCCTAAGTCTGTACCATTCAAGGCGTTGAAAGCATTTACCGTTGTTTCATAAATGCATTCTTTTTGCATCATTCAACAGCTCCAATCAGAATTGGAGTCCGTTCCAGACAAATTCTTCCACTTGAGTTCTCATGTTATCTCCTTGGGAGACGCCCCATTAACTCACCCACTACAGACACAGCAATACCACGCCCAGGAAAATTCAAGAGGAAAGTTGGTCAGCGTGGTAACTCAAGATGTGTGTGGGGAGGGAGAGGGGGGAAAACACACCCCCTTCCTCCCCATATCTAATAGTAACTTGCTCCACTGACTATAGATGGTCTAACTATCCATCTACTACTCGCACTGCTTTCCTTCCATGCTTCCACAGTCTTATAAACTTACCTAGAAGATAGAGTTTGGAGAGCATTACCTTTTTCTTTAATTGTACATATTATCTTTTAGTATAAGCTTCTGTTCATATAAATGAACAACACTGAAAAGGGTCACAAACATTTTATAAAACAAACACTGACAGACAGATTGCCTGGAGTTTAAATAGAAGCATAAAACTCACCATTCCTCATCTGTACTCATTTGCAGGGATTTACTTTATTCATTCTAACTGTTTTCTAGTGCCTAGATTCCAACATCTTAGCTTTTAACTATTATAACTTAACTATTACTGCATGTTGAAACGTGGCTGGATTTGAAAAAGGGACAAAATGGACTCTAATGAACTGTCAGGAATTCAGCTCAATGCGTGCTCTAAACGCTGGCCAAAGAACTTGAAAAACCTCACCAGTTACAGGACAGTTTTCACATAAAACAGAAGAAAATGATTAACTTTTTGAAAGTGAAAGTTGTAAATCCAAGTAGTTGTTCACGAAGTCATGCAATTCCCAGGAAGGCACATTAACATGTCCATCATTTCAACGTGAAACACATGAACCAAGCAACCAAGCCAGCATTCATACCAGTAAAGTATAAAGAACACACCAAAAAAAACCCAAGTGCTTAGAAAAGATGAGTTATTAAAATCTTATTCAAAGAAGTGGCAAATTGCTCTTACCGTGCTACCACCAAGAACTGGTCTATCTGCTTGTCTACTAGTGGGTTAAAGGCTTCCCAAACTTTTGTTTCAAGTTTCGACTGATCTCTTCCATCATCCTCACCTGGTTGAAAAACAAGTTAGAAACACTCAGCATGGCTGTTCTGAAATAAACAGCAGGCAAAGGGTAGTTAGTCCTGTTTGCACCAGCTGCTTTCTAAGGGGCAAATCACAGCATCAGATTCTCTTACTTCTATTCTCCCAACCCTATACAAACCAAAATATCTTGGAAAAAATACAGGAGCTACTGAGTCTCTCTTTTTTTTTTTTTTTAAACCCCTTTTGAAACATCTGGAGATTATCCTTCTCTGAATTACCGTGTTGGCTGGCTGAAGGAAGAGAATGCCTTTCAAATTAGTTCATCCTCACTTAGGAGGCTAGCCCAGCTGCCGAATAGATACCACAGACAAATTAAACAAGAGTCCCGACCAATTTGTTGGCCTGTTCTAACATTAGCCTAACTATATCTCACATCTGCAAAGCTCTGAAGCAGAGAGTGAGGTACCTCACTGCTTTCACATCTCTGCCTGGGGAGATTGGTAGAGTCCCTTTCAACATGGCTCATAACACCAGCTCTCTGAGAACATCAACAGATCAGCCTGAGCCCTACACAGATCTCAGAGAAGAGTTCTTCCACCCACTGCAGTGCAAGGACCGGTGTGAAGCTGGTATCTGTTAACTAACAGCCCCTTTTCCTGGGCACGTGTCCTTGTGTTCCTTCTGCTCCATGAGCAGGGCAGGCTGAGATCTCACAACATGTTCAACGCAGCAAATTCCTCCTGCCTGTTCTGCAGGTGAGAAGTCTAGGCTTGCAGCCAACAGCAGCAGACGGGCGGGGGGCTCTGAGGAAAAGGCATCCAGCAATAATGGGCAAATTGATGCGGGGAGACAGCATTTAATTGGCAATAATTTGGGAGTGGCTCTTATAGGGAAGCGAGGCTTGATTAAAAACACAAAGGCTATACAGATGTGATGCTTCCCATGGAAATTCTGAAATCTCCTAAAATGAGTGTAAGCTCTGAGAGAGCCAATTAATTCAATTTGTTTCAACAACTTTTACGATTTGGACAAATGCCCGCTTAAAGCCTGGTTTGAGACGCAACTAATTGCATGCAATGGGCAACTGCTGCAGTCCCTAACAAACCAAGCCAGTGGTGCACACAGGACGTGGTGGTAGGAACCTCTGTCTCCCACACGGGCTGCATACATAAAAATGGCTGCATTCCACATGGCTTCTTGACAACTTAAATTATGGAAATTACCCTCTTTTAGTAAGTCTGTTATATCTGCCTGGTATCTGTTTCCAACTCGAATTTCTCCTTTATCAGCGAGTAGAGTCTTTTGTTGAGGATCATATACTAGTGAATAGAAGAAGAAATCCTAAAAATAAAACAAAAACAGAAAATAAAGTATTACTAGCTTATATTTTTAGCATAGTATATACAGTAGAAAGCTTTTATGCTAAGTTTGCTCACCCAGTCTACTAACAGCAAGTAAAAACAAACTAATTACCAGTTCCCTTCTCAGCACACTCCTAATAGAGATCAGGATGTGGCCTTCCTTGTCTCAGGGACACACTGCTGACCAACCTGTTTCCCCTCTTCACTTAAGATTAAATTGCTGTCTTTCTTCTGCTGCTTATTGGGCAAAGGGAAGCAGATTTGGCAGCAGCAGCAGCTAGCTGCAGGTGGTAATACATTAATTTGTTGCTTTTGCTCAAGTAGATGAGAAAAAGGCCAAAAAAAAAAAAAAAAGCTGCTTGGCTTCTGTCACCTGGGTAAGCATGAATGATTAAAGCAAGAAGTCATACCAGACTGAGAACGTCCTGCCAGGGCGGAGGAAGAAAACAGCCTCAATTTTAATCACTTAACTGCACAGGGTAAGTAATTGAACTTTTCTGCAGCAAGTGTGCTCCATCAAAGGGGACCAGGGGATATGGGGCAGGAAGAGAGCTCTGTTCAGACATCTAGATCTCCATCCACAGTAACAAGGTCGCCAGGAACAGATCAGAAACGCAGTATGTGCCATTTTTCACATTTTGGGTTTCCAGCTCCTTTTCCCTTCCCTGCATTTCTGTGTAAATAGCTGGCAACCTGTTTTAGTGCATCTCACTTCACACTCCGCCTCACTTTCCCTTTCCCTGTATTTGTATGCATCATGCAGCAAAAAAATCAGGAAAAACCAGCATCAGTTTTCAACTCTGTTCAACCTCATGAAAAGGTGGCAAGGAAAAGGAAGTCCTCTATCTAAAGCCCCCAGAAGGAGGAATGACCCAGTAACAAGGTAAACATTCTGTGGACTAGAGATTCAAAGGTGCACATTAGGTTTGTTTACCCAGCCCTGCACATCACATAGATTCATCTAAGACTGATGCCACAGAGGTAAGGTCTCCCATGTTTTCTTTACATGTCTAAAGCATCCAGCATGCAAGCAATTACAGAATTTAAAAATGTTAAACATAGCAGCTCTAATTTTAATAGAAAAAAACCCCAGCATTTTTCCAAGAAGAGATTAATATCTATGGAATGGGGAAAAGAGAATAAATTCTGGTTGGTCTGCACATGGTTTTGCTTTGCTAAGAAAGCAGGACGCAGAGAAGTCTCACCTATCCAGCATAAAACAAGAGGCAAGGCATTAATTTGCACTGATCTTCTCCAGCAGAAAACACATAATTTCCCCACAGAGGAAGCACATTCTGCTACGATGACAGGATTGAAGCCATAGCTAACACTTGGGAAAACACGGCCCTAGCACCCAGATAAGCGAAGTAGAAGGGCTGTGCTCTGGAAGATCTGGTTGTGTTTTAAATCAATGATGTTCTTGACAGGACTGATTCCTACTCCTGCAGGAACCGAGGTCTATTTACAACCTACCAACAGAAGGGAGCTTCAGAGTAGAAGACAACTAATTCACGTGATAGCTGGGTAAAGAAATCTGGGTTTCTTGCTCCCTGACATATGCAAAGTTCAGAATATTACAATACTGAGGATATACTGTTGCATAAAATAAAATGTAGGAAAGGGTTTTGTCTTGCAAGCTTCCACATTACAAGCATAGTGTTTTACTTGTTCCAGCTCCAGAATACCTAACTGTAGGACAAACTACATGCAGGGTAACCCTCATGCTTTTTGGGCACACTGCCCAACAGATACACAAACCAAATGCTGTAGTGTAACAACATGGTGGGCTCCCAAGGAAGAAGGGATTCTACAAGAGATTTCATAGCACAATCCTTGTTGGCTAGAAGTCATTGATTGTGGGGAAGTTTTCTCCTATGGTATTTGACTGAGGTGCCCTACTGCTTCTCTTCTGTAGATTACTGCTATGTATTTAGCCATCTAATGGCAGTCACTCAGTGAGAAAAAGGGAACAGGCAACACATTCCTTTTTGCTGTTCTTCCCTTCATCCCTTTGAGGCGGAGACAAGGGAAGGCAGGAGAGAGGCAGGCAACACTTCTCTCCAAAATAAAGGACAGGTCCCTGCTCTCTTCTACCCAGCTAGAGCCTTCCCAACAGAGATGAGATGGAAATTTAAGGGCAGAAGTGTGAATACAATGCAACCCCCAGAAGTAATATAACGCCACACTCATCACTGTCCATAGAAACATGAAATTCAGCCCACAAAAACGGCACGTCATTTCTGAAAACACTAAAAAACATCAGTTTAATGCCAATGGAAGCAACAGCCCAAGGAGCAGAGCAGATCCTCGTGTACTCGAGTGAGTGTGAGTTCTTGATCACCACTGCATAGCACAAATGCGAGATTTTTGAGAAGGATTTCACCCAACAGAATTACATGGCCCTTCACAATCATCCATGCTCTTTCTTGCTGTTAGAACTGCGTACGTCGAGTTCATAGCAGTGAAGAAAAATAAGGGTTTTCTGCTTTAATTCCACATCCCAGAAAACACTCAACATGTTTGAAAAAAAAATAAAATGACCTGCCAAGAGTTAAAATTAAACCATGACTTTCTGCTTCTCCAAACTCTTACATGGACACATATGCAGAGAGCTTCCCTACCCAAGCCCCAAAGCTACCAGCAGCCACAAACCAAGAACCAAAGCCACCAATAGCAGAAAAACTGTAAAAAAGCTCCATGTGAAAGTACGGTGCAGAAAGGGTGGTTAGTTCATTACAGCCTGCAAGCCTACTCTCATGAAGTCAGTTGGGGTGAAGGGAGAAATTTCAGCATTTTATTTTTAGGGAGTACCAGAAGAAACGAATGCCAGATATGCACCCAGCAGGCAAAATTCACACCGTCACATGGATATCTTCTAGCAGCACAGTCAAATAAGTGGTACATATAAAAACAAGGAAATCTAGTGTTTTTGCCAGAAGTGGTTATACCCTTCTCTTGATTTCCCTGAGAATTAAAATTAAGTATCTACAGGAAATTCAGGTTTTCAGTTGCTTTTATTTCCCCCCCCTTTTTCTTCCTGTTCCTCAGTCCTTCTACAAACCTGGTTTTGCCAGACACAATAAAAACAGCACTGGACCCTGAACGTCATGCAGCAACATTTGCAAGGAGCACAGCAGGAGAGTGGGGAAGGATGAAAGCACAGATGATAAAAATGTAGTTTTGCTACGCTCATTATCTCCCTAAAAACTTGTCTGCATGTTTAATCCCCTTCAAGGCAAACAGCCTTGGGCCGAAAACCTACTTTTAGTGGTCAAAACAGGCAAGCTATCAAACATACAATAAATCTGCTGGCACATTCCCTAGAACTGCTTCGAAAGCAAAGAGAGAATTAAAAACAGGAAGGGGAAAAAAAAAAAAGGAGCAGTTGAAGGCAGTTGAAGACAATACCACCCAGTGCCAGGAACTGACCAGGCAACAAGTATCTCCTTTCTGAATCTCTTCGCCCTCCGCCCCAGCACATTTCTGTTCCTAAGCTTCCAACTTCTTCACCATCTGTCCAAACTAGTTTGCACCGCAGCAAAACACTGTGCTAAGTGACAGGACACATTCAGGGAACTCTTTCATTCTGTGAAATCTCTAAGTGCCTGCTCAGTTTAAAAATAGCCTGCATCACTCATCTTGCATTTTGAGAGTTCAAAAGGATGAAAACAAGAAATCTCTTTCTGTTCCTATATCTGCATCTGAGCAATCGCACAATCAGAGGAAGCAAGCTCCCTTCTCAGCCAAGGTACCTACCTGTATGACTGCTGGTAATAAAAGTGTTTGGGAAACAATGGAGAAGGAACAAGACTTAAAGTTCGGGTTCTGGTAAGCGTTAAACTAATTTCAGTTTGATTAACTTTTGCTTCCAAATGGGCATCTCCCAGGCTGCTAGCTGGTAACAAGCATTTCTGAACACAACAGCCCTCATTTGATGCACTGCCATTTGGCAGTCCTGAGCAGGCTCGACGTGTTTTAGGTTTCACATTCCAAAGGGAAGCCTGATTATTTAATCTCCGTGCTTTGTTTAAAATTCTCTTAAACTGCAGCACTGGATTAAAATTAATCTTACATTTAAATAAATACTGAAGAAAGCTAAAGGCGCATTTAAAAAGTCAGCCCAGACTGCAACATGCTCCTTCAAACCAAAAACAACCTGTTTTCTCTGTATTTCTTAAAGGACGGTTTAATGACTGTTACCCTACTGCTTTCAATTACAAGACTTCCTCTCTTATGTAACATTCAAATGTTTTCAAATCCAAACGCGCTTGCAGATGTATTCAAATAATAACACACTGAACTGGTTTATTATTCGTTAGCATGAAGTTTAGGGAAAAAAAATGCTGTTAGTCTCCAAAAGGAAAGGTTTCATACTGTCATATTCCAAGACTGCCTAACCCAGCTGGCAGCCAGTGGTTCAGACACCATTAAACTTATATACATGTATTAATAAAGGACTGTAATGCTTAAAATCACAAAACACCTGAAAAAGTAAAACCCAACAGTGTTAAGACAGTTCAGCTGCAAGTGTTTGGCTGAGGTACCTTCAAGGAGTCAGACTGCTAAAATTTCTGCAGGAGTCAGAAGTTCAGTGACAAGCAGTTTTTCAAGGATCTAAGTGTCTGCGGTGGCAAATGAAGGATTACAAGTAAATAGTTTTAACAGTGAACTCAAAACCCAGGGAACCAAGCTCCTCAGAGATCTGAGGTGAGATCAAGCTTAAACCATATTCAAATAAATCTGTAAGACTTCAGGAAAAAACTAATATATGGAAATACAGTTTGTTGGCTCGCTCCCTCTTCTACAGTTACTTCACCTCCCACCCTGTGTAGTCTGGGAGCATGAGCCTTCATCTTGAGCTTTCAGACTGCCATGCTGATAGGCAAGAAGGGTTCCCTTAACAGAAGAAGGGACAGCTTACTGTCACAGGAATGTGAACAACATGCCTGGCCTGCTAGATCCACCAAGTTTCACATCAAAATGAAGGCTGTATTGAGCCCAAAGCTTCCCCCTGTCAACACTCAGTATGTTTAGACATGAAAGAAGAACTGTTCTTTTTAGAAAGCTTACAAAAAGCCACCAAATCTAAATTGTGCCAAAAGAAAGCATTCAAGCTTGACAATTCACAAAATGGGTTCATACCTCCCGTTCCAGATACGATTTAAGGGATTCTGTCTCATTTAACAGAGTAACGCTGCATTTGCCTCTAAAAAAGAGAAACATATTTTATGAAAAAACACACATCTTAAACGCTTGTGTGATTCATAAGATGATACTATTGAAGTTGCACACAAAATTTAATATTACACTGAAGAGTACGTGAATAATAGTGACATTCAGTTTCTGAATAAGAAGGACAGGAAGAAAATGGCCATTACCTAATGTGTGTGGCTGGCAGAGATTCCAGCTGTCGCGAGAGAAATAACTCACGATGACGTAACTGATGCTTCTGTTTCTCCGGCAAGTCGACCATTTCTGGGTTTTCCATCTCTTCTTCCATTTCTCCTAGTCACAGAGAGACAAAATGACCATTACGAACACGGCACAAGTATGGACTCTAGGCCAATCAGCTCCAAAACCTTTGCTAAATAATAGACAGACACAAGGTGAAATCTAATTTTCAACTCTCACATTTCATCTAAGGAAATAACGGGATAACTAATACAGAAGCTTTAAGTCATGTCCGTGAAGAACAGTGTTTATCACCACTAGAGTGAAAGCCCCCTAGGTCAACATTTGTGGTGGCCCACCAAGCTGTGGTCACAAATCTGCCGCAGAAGAACAAGGGACCATCCGTCCCCGCAGCACCAGCTGCATTGGGAAGGAGCTGACGCATGATGAACGAGGCAGGGAAAGCAAAGACTTCACGCCAGGTGTCAGCTATCATGCACCCTACTCCTCTTCCAGCGTATCACAGTTGCACACTGCTCCATCCTGCCTTCAACAGCTTCTGAAAGAAATGCCTACTGAAAAGACCAGTTTAGCTGTTGAGCGGATTTCACTCTCTTCACCCTAACCACAGGCAATAGATCACGGTCACAAGATGAACTGGAATGTAACCAAGTGCCCAAGGCCAGCCTTGTGAGCAGCCCTTCCCTGCTGCAGCTCACACACTGCTGCCACACAAAGCCTGCATTAGCCTGGAGCCAGGATCCACCACCGCCGGCTTCCAGCCACACTATCTCCACCCAACCAGTTTTAAATGAATGCCAAAGTAAATACATGAAATCACACCCATACGGATACACAACCGATCCAAAACATCTCTAGGCATTGTTCTTGTTAGAAGTAAATTATTGTCATGCTTTGCGTTCATTAGCAAACATCCTGTCAATCACACAAGACAAAACTACAGAAAACCAAAAGCTCCAAGATGAAGGACAGGAAAGAAAACCCAGACCTCCCCCTTCCCTGAGAAATGAAGGCAGTTACTGTGTTGTCCAAAAGCACAGCAAAGTTTCCCAGGCTCGAGCAGGATGAGCTGTAATGCCTCATACCCCAGCAGCAGAGCTTTCCTGCCGCTGTGCCCTCAAAGAGCAGACCTACGCCTGCAGCTTAATTCAACACTTGTTGCCAAGAAACATTTCTAGTCAGAAGCGCATACAGGAGCAGTTGTGATTCATACGCTCTGAAGATTAGTTACCTCTAATCCTCATTGCCAGCCCAAAAGAAAGCAAACAAAAAGGAGAGAGAACGCCATTTTACAAAACATTAAAGTTGCATTTAAATAGCCCACCATTATGCCAAAGGGGGTGACGAAAACCAACGATACACCTTTCAGATTCCTCATGATTTATCACTGTTTTACTGTCCTGGAAAGAGACCTGTGGTTTATAAGCCCCTCAGGTAAGCTGCTCCAGCAAGGAAGGGAAAAAACAGCATAATTAAACCCCACTGCAACATGCAGCAGCTATTATAACTGCATGAGCTGTTCTGCATACAGCAGCACATGTTACAATTTAGTATTTTTCTACACACTGGAACACAGAATCTACATTCGTGCCCCAGTTTCATGGTTCTGGGATTTATTTACTGAAGTGGATTCTGTTTTAGTTGAAAATTAATACTGTGGCTGCTGCCCTACACTATAAATATACCAGCAGCAATCCACAAACAAGTCAGCAAGTTACCAGCTTGCTTGCTCAAAAAACGATGGAAAAGGCATTAATGCCTCCTGCACTTAAGAGAGGTGTTGGAGAATCAGAGTATGCACAGAGTAATGCAGGAAAAACACTAAGGAGCAGCTTAATACTTTAATACACTTAATATCTTCAGTATATTTAGTAGCTGAGAGCTTTCAAAAATTACATTAAAAAATACATTGAGGACTACATGCTAGTCTTATCTACGAAGAAAACGAAACCGCCCGGCAAAACCAAGCTCATCTCTGGAAGTACACCCCTTCAGTGAGGCTTGCCTTCCAACTCCTGTTTTACTTATATGCCTTGTGTTTGTAATAAAACAAGGAAGGTGGGACGCACAAGTTTTCTTCTTATGCCAGCTCTGCCATGCGCAGCCTTTCAAAGGAGAAGGCACAATGCATTTTGACAAATGTGTTCTGAAGCAAAGAAATGCACTGGGAAAGCAGGACTGTAGTCATGCAAAAAGTAGCTTTGATAAAAACAGTAACTAACACCACCTCATCACCTCATGTACTGCAAAGGTTTAAGTCGGGCTATAAACCAAAATGGGACTAACACAGCTTAAGGCTCCAGGACAAGTGCAACACTTCTGCACCTCAACCTCCTACAGCTCACGCTCTCAGCAAAGCGGACTTTAGGCTCCAGAATGGCAGCCCCTGAAAGATAAGGACAATAGTCTTAGAATAAAGAGTAATAACAATAAACTCCTTTCAGAAGCACTTGCCCACATTTACGGCAGTACCGTGGAGTAAGTGATGAGAACACAGTAGGTGCAGTATATTGGGATTTCAATGATCTCATAAAGCTTTGCTTCAAAATTAATCTCTCTGCTTGATAGATGCACTCATGCGGATTTAAAACTAAACATTTAGCCTTAATATAAGCAGTAATATTTCAGCTACGCAAAAGTAGCCAGTGGAATGCTGCAAGGACTGCGTTAGATTAAGCATTATTTGATATTTGACTACAGAATCATTAATAGCACATTAAGAAAAGCTTGACAGGGATGCAGTGGAAGCAAGAGACAGGCAGATTGGACACACACAGCAAGACTCATATGAAAGCTCACATATATTGGAGAAAATAATTAGAAAGAGCAAACTGAGTTGGCAGGAGAAGCCCAAGAGGCAGAAATTGTAATTTAAAACAACCGGATATATGAGATGCGAAATTAAACATCAATATTTGCTAGATGTTAAAAAGAATAGCAATTTGATACAGATCTGACTGGGCTCTCCACAGCAGAGATACAGCACAGAGCTCTCGCTCTGCATTCTGGGCTTTGTGCAAGTTGCTACATGGCAGAACTCAGAAAAGCACAAGGGCAAATGACAAAGAAATAAGGTGCAGAGCGCTCACTGGGATGTCCAGCTTGGAAGACAGGCAAGTATGTAGTAACAGAAGAATGGAGGTTGTGGCTGGAGCTGTTCAAGAAACATCTAGATGTACTGAGGGACACGGTTTAGTGGGAAATATTGGTGATAGGTGGATGGCTGGACTGGATGATACTGGAAATCTTTTCCAGCCTTGGTGATTCTATGATTCTAATTAGTTAGCATGGTATCACTACATTTGAAATGTAAAGGTAAAAAGGAAGAAAAAGGAGTCAAAACACTGGGAAACTCAAAGTTGGGGGCACTGACCTGTTACAGTTCCTTCAGCAGGAAGGAAGCTTCAGCTAAGCAGCTCTGAAAGATATTCTACAACTCTACATTCAACAGTTCTACAACTCTACAGAAGATCCTCCTGTGTTGGAGGAAACCAATGCTGTGACAACAGATTCCTTTTCCCAGGACCATTTCTAAGGGTCCATACTAAGCCTTGGAACCTCATTTATTTTCTCTCTACCAAAACCCAAATATTGACTCATAGCTACAAAAATGCGGTGGAATTTTCTGCAAGTGGAACTCCTTACACCTTGACCACAGTACCAAGCAAACATCTCATGACCCCCTTCCAAGACTTATTGTGAACACCCGCTGCAACCATGGTCAACACTGCGGGAAGAGACAGAGCAAAGAGGCCCTGTTTTTGACACTTTCCTTCCTCACCACGCCACTGTTGGAAGAGGAAATCATAGTTTCCTCCTCTCAACAGCAGGCCCCAAAACGTCCATGCACCGATTAATGAACTTGGCTCGTTTTAAAACTGCATGCGTGGATCAGGGAGAAAACGGGGGTAGAGGGTGTAAAACGGCCAAGAACTCATCAGTAAAGCTGTCATCAAACTGCACTTACACTGGCTGGTGTTACCTAAAAATACTCAGCGGACCCCTAATGGTTTGGGCACACGGCTCTCATGCAGCTCACAGACTGATTGAGTAACGACACCTCATCACTGAAAGATGTTTATTTTTAGAAGATTCAGCACGTTGAAAAGCACGCTGCCGTGCATGCCTGGCACCCAAACGCCAGCTGATGAAAGCTGACCACAAAGCTGCCAAGCGCTGCCCGTGCCACTCGGCTCGCACCAGCTAAGCAGCTCTCCAACGACTAACATGGTGGGCTCACAATCAGGACAAGTATTTTGAATGAAGTGAAAGAACCGTTGCTGCAAGGCAAAGAGCACGTAACTGGAGCCAGCCAGGGTGGATGGTTAGGAGGGAGGACAGGAGGTCCCGTTCCTGCTGTTAGAAATTACTTAATTATAGAAGAAACTATAGGGAGAAAATGCAGTCACAGCATCCAATTGTGGCTTGAGGAATAAACAATAAAATACAGAGCGTGGTTCCCTTCTATCATGTTCTGCCTGTAATTTTGTCTGCATGCAATATTCTACCTTAAAGCACTACAAAGTCTTTGGGCAAGAGCATTAAATAGACTCCTACTGGTGAAGCAGGTTCATTTCACAATCAGGCAGAGAAATTCCCAAGAAGAATTTGCGAGGTGATTAAAGAGGCTTATGAATAGAAAGTGCCAACAATGTATGGAAGCCATTAAAAGGCTGAAAGATTTATGGGACAGCCTAGACAAGTTTGATATCATGTGATAAAAATAGTAAGATCACAGATCAAATCCCGGGATCCAGCTGCATACATCAGATACTCATTTACAACCACAAACTACAGAACAAGCTGCTTCCTACTTGTATCTCTTCTTTATAAAGAGCTATGAGAAAATACTGCATAAGTTATAAAAATATAACTTTACAACATTCCTTTCACAATCCCACCTCTTTCCTTCCTGCCTTGAGAGAAACAGTACTACAAAATACATGTATATTTTCCCATTATTTGGTTCTCTCACTGCACTGATCTCAAGAGCAGGCCTAAAATGAAGGCATCTTCACATAAGACTGCGAATCCAGGAATGTCTGCAGTCAGAAAGCTCCATTAATCAGCTGAACAAAGGCAGTTAAAAGATCAGTGATGCAGATACGTACATCTACTGCAAATGCATCAAAATGAGGCAACAGGAGACCTTACGGAAACGAACTCAAAGTCAGTGACAGCCTTGAGTATCTCTACTAGAATCCTAACATCCACAACGTTGTATTTCATTACATCACGTGGGGTGTAATTTTTTTTCAGAGTAAAGACCTGCTGTCCAAAAAGCATAATTTTACTCCCTCCTCCCCCCCCTGAAGAGCAGAATCCACACAACAGCCCATCTGTGTAAATGGAAGTCATTGAGCAGAAATCTTATTCTGCACCAGAAGGAAAAACTGTAGTTACTAAAGAAGTTTACAGTATGAGGGAGCCTCAGAAACCCTATTGCTGGGATTATTGCACAGAATATTCTTTCTGTCTTTCAAACAGATATGGAAATGAACAATGAATTGTTTGTTTACGTTAAAAAAACCTTCATTTTCTATCACTACAAGAAATCAGTCTTTGCAGGCTGAAAGAGCATTTATGAGAGTCGAAAGGAAGGTTTTTCATTTTCAGCCTCAGACATGCATGTCTTTGAGTCATTCCTACCTGCTTCCTGTACTAAATCTAGTCAAGTGAGACGCAGACCAAGGAATCAATAGTCATGTTGTTCATGGCGAAGCTCCTATTAAGCTTCAGTATTCTTGGATAAAATGAATAGAGCTGCACTGAAGAGATAGCAGAAAAGCTTTGCCTGCTGCCACAGTTCTGCAGCACAGCTAAATCTCAACTCAATGCCACATGACTTTTCCCAATGTATAGTTATACTAGTGCAATAGAGGGATTTATCTGGACTTGAATATAGAACAGAAGATATTTGTATTTATCAAAAGGGGGCTAGTTTTGCTGCATTTTTCCCCAACAGCACACAGTGCTGGGAACACCTGCAGACACTATATTCATTGTCACAACTAAATACCAGGTTTAATGAATCCCCACGCGACCAAGCCAGACCCATACTATACACACATCACAGTCTGTTCATACATCTATTATGAAGCACGTTAAAAGACAAAGGTACCCGACAGCCAAATCATAATTCTGACGTGCCCAGATCGGATTGGTCATTTCTCCTTATCTCTGTGCCCACAGGAGAGCCTGGAAATAGAAGGACTGATAAGGCTGCCCATACTTATTGCTAAATTTCAGCAATCCGAGCTGTACATCTCACATACTCCATTATTTACAATCATAATCAATTTATTAACTGTGCCTGCTTACATCCTCCCCACACTTTCAACATGTTTGTTTTGGCACCATTTTAATTAATGCTGCTTCCATTACCTAGCAAGGATGAGATGGAAGGGATGCCGAACTGGCAGAGGAAGGTGTAAAGAATGTAAATCTAACCCTCGCTGGCAACTACAATGGAATCAAACTGGTTGCAAGGACCCTAAATAAAGTGCCCAACATCATGTGATATGTTGCACTGTTTCTTCCCCGCAAATGGGATGGATACTCCTTCTGAAAGCTGAGGAATGCACCATGCTCTTCCCTTCCCAAGTTCAGAATGCATACATCTACAGCAGCTTCTGTTATTTCTTTTATTGTTGTTGATTTGATTTTGAATTGAATGTCCTTGCAACGCCTTGCCTTGCAGGTTTACATGGGCAAACATATGAACTATACACCCTACTATTTTTGTATGCACATGTCAGTATTTTCAAACTGCTTCTATAATAGAAGAGTTGTGACATTAAGTTTTTGTTTAGAAATAAACTTCCATCTCTGCTCAGCTGTCTTGCACGTCCCATCTTAACAGAGTACACGGCAGCAGAAATTAACACAATGCTCTGTAGAATAATAAAGTCAATGCATACATGTAAAGGAGGCCAAGCTGGTGTAGCAGGAACAATCCTCTGAACTGTGTTAAGTATCATGACGTTCCTTATTTATTTTCTTTTTAAATAGCAGAAATTAGAGATAGTACTTTAAAAAAAAAAGTTTTAAATGCTCAAGTCTCAAGCCTAGACATCGTTCTTTTCATAACAAAAGGAGCTGAGCTATCCAAAATAGAGATAGAATGTCCTAAAATTCAGTGCTTTAAAATGTATTTACTCAGCACTTTCAGAGGAAATCTATGTCAACTCAAAAAAAAAAAAAAAAAAGACTAACATTGAAATTTAAAGACAACTCCTGATAGCCAAGTTTCAAATTGGCCACATTTCAAAAGCTGATTTCTCATGGCCAGGCTATTTGACTTACTCTTTAAAGCAAAGTGGGTTTTTTGTTATTGTTCTTTTGTTTTGCTATACAAACAGTGCTTGGAGAAGTAATACTAGAAAGAGTATTTTCTCTCCCATTCCAGAAGTTAGGAAATCCACTTCCTGGAAGCCAATAAGATGCCTTTATTCAGTCCCAACTGATTTTATTCAGCCCCAAACTTATGTTCCCCCACCGTGATAACCAAGCCATACCCAACCAAGGTTTTAAGGAAGTTTGGCAGGGAAAAAGAAGTCAACCAAACCAGCAATGCAATTTGCTTAAGATGAATACAGGGAAATGACGTCTTAAAATAACAATACTTATAATTGCAACACAACTCTACCCAAGTTTGGAAATTTTGCACAGGAGTGATATGAACACAAACAAGCTTACTTGCGTGTTTATCTGCCAATACAATAAGTGTGCTTGAAATGTCTCTTCTTCTGTAGAAACACACCACCTTTGCTTCCACATTTCCATTGGCGGTCTGAAAAAGAAAAAAAATGAACACAGTTCAAAACCTGAACTGCATGCACTGAGCTAGAACACTTCAGAAACTGCCAGGAATTTTGCCACGAGGGCTGCACAGGATCACCGTTCAGCACCCTCCAGCTGGGCAGCCTATCTAAAACACTCTCTCCAGTGTGACCCATTCTTGAGCAGGGAAGCAGGGACGGCCCTTCACTCCTAACCATTTCTGCAGGATTGCCATTTTAAGCAGATACAGGTTTTTCAAGGGGTGATAAGTCACTTACCTGCAGTTACAGCACAGCACATGGCTACTTTTCAGGTGCAATGCCTGCATTTAGCAGAACGCAAAAGCATTTTTAAAATCCTAACGAGATTCACTGTGAAACACAACAACAGAATTGAGGTTTAGGCTGTTGTCCAAACTCAGCAGGACAGCAGAAAAGCAAGAAAGAACCCAGTTGTTACTGCTCTCACAAAACGACTTCCATAGGTTTCCTTTCCCTGGCAGGGCTGCTGAGATAAAGAATGACCACCACAATCATTCCAAAAGGAGAACAAAGGAAGCTGCATCCTGCAACAGACTGTACACCAGGAACAGTATACAAAGAAGTTCAAATGTTTGAATGATTTGGCATTTTTTTTTAAACTCTAAAAACAAGATAGGTGATGATTTTCTTGTAAGATGATAGCTGCTGAACTGTGGAACTGGCTTGAGGCAAACTCTAAAGGAAGCACACCTACTGGTTTGTAACAGACCCAGCCAACCTATTGTTTCTAAAATAAACCAATAAATAATGAAAATGCAACGTAAAAGAGTTATATCCCGCTGTTGAAGAGTGCTTGAAAATCAGAATGATGGCACACATAAGAAACTAGAAGACTGAGATATGAATTCCCCTGCTGGAAGCCTCCAAAAAAAAAAAAAAAAAGACAGTGGACCAGCAATCCGTCCACAAGGAAACAAAAAGCAGAACTGAAATACACGCTTGCTGCTAACATGCAAATAGAGGAAAAGGTTGCTCTCTTATTATAAAAGACATAAACACAAGAAAAAAAGATGACAGAGAATATATATGTGTGTATTTCCACTCGCATCCTACCAGTTTTCAATGCAGAGCACGTAGGATTTCTAATAAACAAACCAGAACTTTTAAATTGTGATGAAATACAAATGCAGGAGTCATCTTGTAGCTGTGTGTTAACAAGGCAGAATCATCCATTTCAATTAGTCACCTAGGTTTCCTTGACACACAAGTGAAAACAACAGCAACTCAAGTAGGATTCATTTCAACCTGAAAGACCCAAGCCAAAGAGCAGGTCAGAGAAACCACAACTCAGGAAAGAGTTGCACCAAGATGAGAGATCCAGGCTGAAAGCACCACGCGTTCTTTTCTCAAACCTGAGGTGGGAGAGGTAAAAAGAGGGAGGAAAAGAAAAGAGACAAAAGGGCAGGAGAGGGCACAAGAAACCCCCGCACGCTTTCCTACAAAGAAGGTATCCTACAAAGAACAAATCTGCACCCTGTAACTGAGGGAATACAGCCACTGGTAGCAACACCGCTATGGATCCATGGGGAATGCGTTAAGGAAGCTCCCATTACTTTCTTAATGGAAAACCACCTACGCTGAAAAGAAGGATGCTTTAAACTTCAGTTTCTTTGTCATGTTGATGCATTTTCTCTTCCAAATAACTGTTTTAGGAAGGCATGCTTACCCATCACTGATGGCTGAAGAAAATACCCTATTTTCAGTCAGTTAATTTAATTTCACCACTGAAACAGCAACATTACATTCCTGTAAAACACACACTGGTATTAAGCCTCAAAAAGGCGTGTTTTGGTCACAGTTAATGCCTTCAGAACAGAACTTCCTCCTCAGATAGGTAGGTAAAATTTCAGCATCAAACACTTCTAGTGGGCTTCCCACATACAACCCATCACACCTGCTGTTTAGATCCAATGGAATCAGGCAAATAAAATAACACGCTGGTCCAAAGGACCAATAAAAAAGACAAAGTCTGAGGAAGCAGATAATGGCTCCAATTCTTCCTGTTGAGTGAGTCTCCTTCAAGAAATAACACATGACAAAGCTCTCCACCCTCCGCCCAACTTGTTACTTATTACACAACACAAGATCAGGGCACACAGTGGAAGAAGGGCTAGAACCCCATGGGTGGGTACAATCACCTTGAGAATGATCTACAGCGGATGCTCTGTCCTTTCCCATCAAGGGAGAACAATCTAGCAGGTCTGAAAGCATTCCAGAGAATGATCACAACAAAAGTATTTTTAAGTTACTAATTACCAGAGATTTACTTTGACTTTAATCACATCAAACAATCACCAGTTCAATTAACATCAGAGATTCAATGGCAAAGATCATTTACCTTATTGAGTTCTTCTATTCTTCGTATCAAATATGGGTTACTTGATGAATTTTCAAAGTAGACGTAATCTAACAAAAAAAAGAAAGATTCTTTAAAATATGAGCTGCTAAAAAATAAATGAAATCCCCATGTATTGAGCTGTTAAAGACACCATACCAAGCTCATTTCTTGATACTAGCAAAGGGTTCCCATTAAGTCCCTGATTTTGAGCACAGAAATACAAAATCCATGCCATGCACTGATGCAAGCTGAAAGTCAGAAACCGCTTTTCCGAAGAAATGGAGCTCTACTGCCTGCCTTTACAATGACCAACTTCTTTCTCCCTCTGATCAGACCACTTCATTTGGATCACACTGATTTTTTACTCACTTCCTCCTCTTTCTCACCACCACTGCTGCCCCAGCTCAGCTCTGCTGTACTGCCCTGCTCACTTCGTACATACAAACTGCTCCATTCTTTCTCTCTCAGCTCTTCCTCTCCTTCCTGATCTTTTACACCTATATTACCCCAGAATAACCTCGACAGAATTCAGTACAGTAAGCCACGTGGGTCAGTAATGCCTAGAGTTCCAAGCAGGAGAAACACCTTGAATTAGCAAGGCAGTGCTTTCAAAAAATAAAAAATAAAAACCATGTGCACCAAGTGAACAGCCTGGTATTGCCAAGCTCCAAGCTTGGCAATACTGAATACTCCTGAATACTCCTTTTTACAGACAGAGAAGCTCAAGGGCCCCGAATGGTGTGGGCCTCCAGAAGCAGCCATCAGCCTGGGCCAAGGAAGCGAGGAGCGGGCTCAGCTCACCTCAGCTCCCCACAGCAGCCACCCCTGCACTCTGGGCCTGCTGCAGCTCTCCCATGTATCCGCATCTAAGAAGATGCCTTCAAAGATAACACCAGCAAATTTCAGACCATTTCCCCTCAGATGTCCCAGTATTTGGCACAAAACACCCACAGCCCCCGGGCTTGACTCAGGTAATCCTCTAAAAGGAAGGTATCAGCAGAACCCTCCACTGCTAAGTGGGTGCTTGGCCATTCCGGCCTTTTGTAAAAGGAGACAACTGCTTAAGCTGTTAGCTTTAATCTTTCTAAAATGCAAAGCAATGGCGTTCTTCCACCTCCTCAAGGGGCAGTCAGGCCAGCACAGAGAGAGGATGGGGACAGAGACAGAATTAACAAGCCTATACATAACAGGAAGATGCCTGCATCTCGAGTCCTACCACAGAACAGGAAGGAAAGAGTACACTGAAAAAAAAAAAAGTCTAGGAACAAAAAAGTCGAGGCTGATAAAGAGCAAAGCTACATATGACTGCCATTAGCAGCGTCACTCTTGTGTGGTATGGAATGCTTTGTCACCGGGCTGAAGCAATGACCGAGGAGTGGGGCAGCAGCACAAGGCAGTAAGCAAGGACCCTCACACAGCTAGCATCAACTCAACACTTACATCCCTAAAACTACTCCAAAAGACTCTATTGTTTTTCTCAAGATGGGATCATACGCAACATACTGAAAGGCAACGTTATTACACAGATACTGGACTGCCAAGCTAGGATATGACCTAGAGACCACAGAAGCTGGAAATATTCCATAGAGGCAGCAAAACAATCATTCTCGATTAGCAATAAATATAACAGACTTCATGCTCACACATGCTTATAAGACATGACTACAAAATCACCTGCCTCGTGCCCTCTTCGTGTCTGCTGATAAGTCTGCACGGGTCCAAGGAGAAGAGGGGGTACTGCAGAAGAACACACACTGTCTAGAGGTCATACATTTATAAGATTAGCTGCGTCTGAGCTACCTAATAACCTTACAGGCTTTTAGGTGATCAAGTTGCAAAAATGCCAAAAAGTATTTTTATCCTTCCCAACTCGCATGAGCCTTGGAGGCTCCGTGTGCTTTGTGAGGATAGGCGTCGCCAAGCATTCCCTGCAGGAGAACCGGGGAGGCTGCAGTCAATTTCAGGCCAGTTTCTTTAGGTAAGCTCCAGTTCTCCAATATATTTGGCAGGCTGGGCCTGAAGCTGTCAATCACTTTGCATTTTGGGTAGTGCAACCCGCTGCGGTGCCCATTTGCGTGGCAGAGTCCGGGGAAGCCAAGCTGCTGGCAGCAGCCCCACAGTAGCAGGGCCACACTGCTTCTGGCTGCTCCCTCAGCCTCCTCTTGCTGAGCCATCACCCGAGGAAACGTTTGGGTACAGAACAGATACAGTTTCAAAAGTGAAAGCCCTACAGCGCAGTGCTGTCATTACAGGAAGCACAAAGCTGAAAGACCTATTTGTGCTGCGGAAAGGATTAGGAGACCCAATGCACCCAGCAGCACGCAGGAACCAGCTGATTTACAACAAATTACTTGCCAAAGTTACACATATAGAAAATCTTCATCAACAATGCAGTTTTCCAATTAAGTAAAATGCTTGTTTCTCCCACCTGGGCAGCCCTGACCATGGCAAGCTGCTTTTTCCCTCCTGGAGGGCATGCAGGTGGTGTGACAAGGGTGTCGGTGCAGTCCTGAGCCTGTAGGGATTCACTGGGAAGACAACGTCCTCAATATTAAACACGCCAGCTTATCACCCCTGTGCCAAGCATGCTGGTGGTGAGCAAACATTCAGCCTCTCCTGATGCTATCTGCTCTGATAATATACTGTAAAGTACCTAAAAATGACTTTGAAGATGTGTGCATACAAGGATATGTGGTATGCTCAGCTCAGCTTCCCCTTCTCCAAGAAAAACCACAACTTAAGAGAAGGCTGAAGCTGCTCAGGATACAAGGCAGGATACGCACAAGGAAAGGGCAGCTGGGCTTCGTTCTGTAAAATAAAGGCTCTACACCACCACAATCAAATTCCAAGCACGTATCCCTCCACACACACATGCAGAAGCAGCTCAAGATTGCTTTGTACTACTAAAGGAAGCTGAGCCTCACGTATTCACAACACATGGCAGAAGTCCATGTTCTCAGTTTCACACTAACTTCTCCTCTGTTGTCAGCAATAAAACAGAGCATGATGCCACTCCAGCCTCCAGCAGTGAGAAGAAAACGTGGCTAATTCACCAGTGCTGAGGTACGTGTTGCCAAGGCCTCACAAAACATGCACCTGTACAAAAATGGGCAGAAGCCAAGAGGCAGTGCAAACAGAAAGGCTGTGCCCATGCTTTAACAGAGCCAGGTAGCTCATCTGCCCCAGGTTTACTAACTCATCTCCTTCTTGTGCTCCAGCTCTCATTTCTAGTGGTGGGTTGCCTTGCAGAAGGTGATAGAAGCCATGAGTATCAGGAGCAGGCTTTTATCTCCCAAACTACAGAGTGCTCAAGAAGCAAGGATGATGTACACTCCCATGTGGTAAGCAAGGTGTTTTGTGTTAAGTTTCCTTCAAAACATGCAGACCTTTGCTGCAGGGGCAGCCAAACTAACTTGCTTATTGGAGATGAAAGCCACACCTCAGTCTTCCTCACCTGCTTCCAAAGATCCAGGGTCAATACTCACAAAGTGTAACCAATCTGTGGCAAGGTCCATGCAACAGCCCTACACGTCACACACAGAGCGATGGAAAAGCCGATACCAGCCCTCCTCACAGATACTGAAACCCAACCAACCAAACCAGCCACTCGGAAGAACCTGTAATGGTTATGAACAGAAGTTGAAGTGTCCCCTACTGAGCTCCTTGATCACAGTAAGAAATGCCCCCTACCCTGCTGGAGGGGAACGCATCTAAGTTAAGGACACACAACTTGCTTGGACAAGCAGACAGCTGCTTTAACTCCGAAGCGTGAAGGGATTTGGAACCTCCCAAAGGTCTTCTGTTCTTTGTTCTCTGTCAATGTCAAAGAAGGGGGGGAGAAAATTCCCATCATATCTTTTTTCCTTTTTTTGCCCGACCCTCAGTGAAACAAGGGGTATGCAGCCCCATTAGCCATGCATTAGTTCTTCCCTTCCATTTGTTAAATCTCAAACATTCTGCAGAGGAACAGAAGTCTCAAAGATAATTAAGTTCTGATCATGGATCCCTATCTTAAAAACGGAGATACTAAATGCTACAAGATAAGTGAGCAAGGTGAGACAGGCACTCAGAGGCATGAAATGGCTCCCAGTGCAGAGGCAATTAACATTAGATTTTAAGCAACTCCCCGGAGGCTCCACAGCATGAGGGGGAGTTATCAAAACACCTGCTTCCTTCTGTGCCCCCCAACACCACTGCTGTCGCCGCAGGTCCTGGCCTCGATCAGCTTCCAATTGATTTGTTATAGGCAAGTACATTCCCAGAGTTTGCTGTCTCTTCCAAGGGAAGCAGCAGGTATTCTGCTAGCAGCAGCAATCCAGAGACTCAGGGTCATGGCTGTGGGCAAAGCACAGGGCTCGTACCATGTCTTTCCTAGCTAAGGAGCAAAATGACAAAGGGATGAGAGGAGAAGAAGGGGAAGAACCACTTCAGAGAAGATCAAATACAAGTCATAGAGAAACTCAGCATCGTTATACCTGCACAGAACTGCTTGCTGTTTTCAACACAAGGCAGACCTGTGGAAAAACGACAGGACAGCAACCTGCTGCAGCGGTGAGAGGAGGCTGGGGTGTCAGGGGACCTCGCAGGGCACCTCGATAAGAACTACACCACATCCAGGTAACTGGAGCTTGAAGTGCTGTCTGCAGGGCAAGGGAGGGAGACTGTGTACAAACAGGACTTGAAAGTGAGCCTGTAAGAACACGGGACATGAAATAAAGCTTCTAGAGTCCTACCCTGAGGGTAAAGAAGCAATTCTGCTCTTAGAAATCAGTGTTTCATGGCAGCACGAGAACACCCATCCCAATACTCCAGCTGTACCCGAGGCACATCTGCACCAGCACCGACCTGCTAGGTGCAACCAGCCAGCGCCCTGCAGGAGGGAAGTACGCTGCATGCTCCCGGCAAACCACTTCTTTGCTTTGTATCAGATACATAAGCATGATTTGAAGTCCTCTGGACACAAAGCCTGTTCTGTATTACCTCTTCCAGCACTTCAGTTCCCAAGCACGTAGCTAGACAAACATTTCTCCGTTAGCAAAGTTGTGAGTCTACGTAATTCCAGTTGTGCCAGCAGACCTTTTTGTGGGCTGGTCTTCAGTACAGCCACAGCATGACAGCACATAACTGCAGGAGCAGGGTTCCAGTGCCAGGTCACACACAACACGGATCCAGCACAAAATGCTACCACAGCTTTGCAGATGTTTCTTCAAACAAGAGTGCCAGAGGCAGGAGAAGCCTACATTTTGTCTTGCTTGCAAACTCACCTTAAAGCTGCCAGCTAACTTCTCCTTAGTAAAGTTAAGTTAACCTCATACATCAATGACAAGTCCAAACTATCTCAGGAACACCCCTCTTTCCTAAAGATAAACGTCCTCTGTTGAGTCAGGCCAGGTCTCATCTGCCTCCAGAGCTCCTATGTAAATACAGCACTTTCCTCGGAGGCCTGCAGCTGGTTTTGTGAGGCAAAGCAAGTAAATCAGAAGCGATTAGGCTCTTCTCTTTACATGCTGAATTCTTTGTTGAGATACAAGTGGCTTCAATGTACCTCGAGGCACTAAATCATTACCATCCATTAAGAATCTTCTCTTGAAAGACCAAGATGGCACAAATGAAGAGCTGTGGCATCTCCCGAAGCTTCTCATCTTCAGCTCTGTGGTCTGTTTGGTGAAACGTGTGGAAAGAAAAAGGTTGCCAGAAATATTCAGAGCTTATTTTGTCATGCTGAACATCCAGCACTGGTTGTGAGGACCCTGCAAACCGCCACGCTGCGTATCCTACAGGACAGCACGAGGAACTCGCTATCTGCAGCTGGGAGTGAACTACATTTTTCATCTAAGAACAAGGATTTGATTCTTTTTGAACCGTGGTGCAACAAAGTTCCTTTAGAAATAAGTTTGCTGTGTTTGTTTAATGTGAAAGTCTCCTCAATGCCTTTTCCTACTGAAGCGCTTTCTTACGCATTAAACAGTTACAGTGGAAACTCATTAGTTCTTGTTAACAACACAGTCCAACAGACCAAATTTGGTTTCACAAGTTGAGAGGAGGAATCAAATGGGACTTGAAAACACGCTTTGAAGCAGGGCTTCTTTGCATGTGAGCGCTGCAGCAGCCATCTCCGACACATGGGAGACCCGGGGCTGCTTTATCTCACCTTCCTCAGCTGTTCCCGTTACCTGACTTCCAGCAGAAGCTCAGGCAACACTGTGAGAAGGCTGGCTCGGCTTCCTGTTGGGGGACGTAAGGAACGCCAACTTCACAACGCAACAAGATGCAGCGTAAGATCCTGGTGCAGAAGCAACACCAATGTAACAGATCACTTCTTGCCGGAAGATGCGCAGAACCAAAGGGAGGTGATGTCCAACGCTATCCCGGCTGCCCAGCTGGGACAGGGAGCAGCAAGGCGTGCTGCCTCAGCAGGAGCCAGCTGCCTGCTCCCACCCCGCTCTGCCCAGTGACTGCAGCCTTGCAGCCAGCAGAGCTGCACAGAGCAAAGCATGCTGCAGGTCTGGCCACAGCACACCGCAGCCAGCCAACAGCATCACACCTATCTCATGGCTCAGTCCGTACCAGGCAGAGTAGGGAAGGCTGTAAAACACAAGACCACACATCTCTGAAACGTGATCAGTTAGAAAGCGTCCTGTATTCGCCAGGATTGCTGAATGCATGAAACAGTTTTCTTCATGGCTCTGCACCTCTGCTCTCTACCAGGAAAAGACAGAAAGTTATTACTGACATCATGATGATATCAGGAGACAAATTCAGTCACCTGCCAGCAGCTCCAGGCAGCACTATGGGTGCCAGGAGCCATAAGCTGGAGCGTGGATGCCACGAGCCTGGATTCCAGGCTATGGTACGTAATAGCATGGGGACAGGCCAAACCTGGTCCCCAGGGATGCATTACTGACACCCTACAATAACAGGGCGGTGACGTCATGCTGCCACTCTTAAAAACTTTGGGGATGGTTACACTGATACAAGAGGTGCACACACAGCAGAAACCACACTGACACCGGGTGGGATTGGACAGCGGCACCAAAGAGGTGGTGGAGCTCTGTCACCAAGCAGAACTTTGGTGCCCACACCAGGCACCAAAGGGCCACAGTCTCACTTACACATGCTGGCCAATGCTAACACATTGAGACATGCCTGACTCACCTCCAGTTGCGAACAAGCCATTCAAGCACACCTTACGTACACTACAGACTCAACAGTCTCAACAGTTCTGTGGCATAGCAAGGAAGAGGGTAACTCTTAAAAGTCAAGCATATATAAAAAGCTTCTCATCTAAAGGCGTAAACTGACGTCTGCCTCAGCAGAAGGGCTGGCTTCAGTAGCTCTGCCCCCCCCGCCCGTCCCCTTGTTCCCAGCCCTCCCACTGCACCCATTCAGCTGTTGGCGCAGTCCCACGGGGAGCCGCATCGGGTGCCTGATTCAGATTAAAAATAATCCCGGAAAATCACACTGGGAGAGGAGGAGGAAAGGTGGAAGGATTTCAGTTCCTCCGATCGGTGCAAGATGGAAATGCAAAAAAAAACCTGTCGTTGTGCTGCACCAAGGGAATAACACAGCAGCATAAACCTGCAGCGGGGCTCTGTCAGTTACAGCACTACTGGAACTCTGGTGCTGCAGCTGAGCTCCTGGGGAAGGCACAGAGCAGAAGTGGAGAAGCTTGCGGACCTGCTCGCCTCCAAGCAGCAGACAGCACCTCCTGCACAGGGAGGCCGTGCAAACAGCTGTCAACTGCATGCTTAACGCTGGCATCTGTCAGAGAAGTGCAGTCCACCTACTGGATCACAAAAGCAAAACCCACAGCGTTTCACAACCAGGCCAAAAGCGATCAGTGCACACTTCCAGGAGTATTATTGATCTACATCACACAGGCTGCTGTTGGCAGCTGTCAGGTCTGCAGTTCACGCACGCGACTCGTAACCACAAGGCCAACAGCGGATTATCTCTTGGATGTTCTTCCCGCAATGGGAAGTACACAAAGCGTCTGTGCACAAATCCGTTGGGGATTTAATCCCGCCCTGGAGCGCACACGCAACTTCAGCACGCAGCCATTCACGGGAGCCACCCGCACCAGAGGTCAGCAGCAATCCAGCAACGCAACCTCCTGGCTCAGGACAGGGCCACCGCACAGAAATGGCCGCATCCATCCGCATGTGGGGCTCGGCAGCACACCCAAGCAAGGCTTCATCCACAAGTACAATACCCGAGCACAGGAACTGGCCACCAGCCAGCTCCTCGCCCTCTGCCTGCGGAGGTTACGAAGCAAAGCCTGGACACCATTCCCAAGCATACAGAGACCGACACCGGCCAAGTGGCTACAGCAGGGGCAAATCGTGCCTGACAACGGGACTCCCTGCAGCGATGAAGGCTGGCTGCACGGGGACTGCAATCAGCAGCACGACCCTCGGCTGGCTGCCACTAGCAGCAACCATCTGATTGACACAGGGCCAGCCCTGCTGGGAAGCTTTCTGGCGATAGGAATGCACTCTCCGGACATTTGGGGAACTGTGAGAAACGTGGCACACACTGGAGGGCAGGGCTGCTACTCCTGTTTGGAGGAACTTCAACAGGCCAGGAAAAAGGATGCCAAGAGCCTGGCAAAGATCACCTAAGGCCAAGGGAACCCTGCACCTGGGGTGGGTGACCGCCTGCAGGAGCACAGGCTGACTACGGAGCCACTCTGCAGAAAGACACCTGGAAAAACAACTGCCCAAGTGGCAGCATGCACTCTCACAGCAGAGTTGGCCAGCACCACTCACCATGACCTCAGCAGTGCAGCCAGAGCACAAGAGGCTGGGTCCTGCCTGCTGCTCAGCACTGGCAACACTCCAACACCTGCACCGGGTGCAGGGCTCCCCAGCACAAGGATGGGTTCGTTTGCTAAGCATGGTCCAGCACTGGGCTGGGCCCAAATAAAGGATATAATTCCAGCATCATCATCCATAGCAATGCCGAGGGCAGGCTGCGCTTACCCTACACACTCCGCTAGCAGCAAGTGGCCTACAGATCTCCAGCACAGGCCCCTTCCCACCGCCTATACGAGCCTATAGGGCAGTACAGATGCCATGCAAAACACGTGCCAATACAGCACTCAGGACTCACGTGTACAACATTAAAAACCAAATAACAATTCCCTTTGCCACACACACCAGCAACCCAGCCGTAAGTTCACACCGCTCGTCTCCATCCCTCTCCTCTCGGCACCACAACCCAACACATGGCTACGCACGCACCATCAGCGCTGGGGCAGCGCAGGAAGCAGAGCCAGGGCCGGCCCAGAGGCACAGCTCATCCATCTGTAAACCAACACCGCTGGGAAGAAGCACACTGCGACAAAGGAGGCGACGTTTTTCAGAGCACAGAGTAAGGACGGGCCAAAAAGGCAGAGATAACAGAAAGTAGCGGTGGATGGTGAGCAGCTGGGCAGGACGGCTCGGCCACCTTCGCTGTATTTTTTCCCCTCGTTTACTTTACTGCGGTTTTACAGAAGCCCATCACAAACGGGGTGACGGGAGAGGAGGGAGCCCCACGGACACGTCCCCGGCGGCGCGGGGAGAAGGAAGTTCCGCACAACAGTTCTCGCAGAGGAAAATGGCTGAGCGCAAAGCCACGCCAGACCACCCTCGCTGTTTGTACTCCATCACATCACACGCCGGACCCCGCCGCCTCTCCTTTCTCTCCCCGTGAGTTAAAACAAAGGACGAGCAGCCCAGGGGCGCCGGGCCGGGCGGACGCCGACGGGATGGCACACGGGAGGGGCCGGGCCCGGCAGGAGCAGCCCGACCCACGGCCCCTGGGCCGGGCAGGCCTTCGCAGCCCCATCCCCGCGCAGCCCTTCCCGGGTGGGCCCCCACCTCCGCCCGCTCCACCCAGGGCCGCCCCCCGCGGCCCCGC
>JACDJE010000009.1:2805431-3020403 GCA_016647715.1 Pavo muticus
CGCCGGAGCCTCGGCCCGCCGGGCCCGCAACGCCGCCCGCACGCGGCCGGGCCGGGCCTCGGCCTGGGGCAGCGCCTACCTCCCACCCGGTACATGTTGGCGGCCATGCCCGGGACGGGGCCGGGTGCGGAGCGCGGGCCGCTCCCGCCGCCTCCTCCTTCTCCTCCTCCAGGTGCCGGATCCGCTGGAAAATGGAGGCTGAAACGGCCGGGCGGGGGAGGGGAGCGGGGGAATTAAAGGGGCCGCGCCGGCTGCCGCCCGGCCGCTGAAGGAAGGCGGGAGGGCGGCGGGCGGAAGGCGGGGCGCCGGCGGGACGGGAGCGGCGGGAGGGAGGGAAGGAGGGAGGGAAGGAGGCGGCCGTCCCGGAGCGCCGCGTGGGGCGGAGAGCGCCGCGCCCGGCCTGGGGGAGCCGAGCGGGGACGGGCGGAGCGCCGCGCTTCACGGACAGCCCCGCGTGTCCTCGCGTGCAGTGACCCCTCAGACCCCGTCCCCGCGCTGCCCTGCGTGCGGGAGGACAACGACAAATTAGCCGGAATAAACATTTACAAACCGCACCGCGGGGCGCTCGGTTGCGCACCACGAAGCGGCCGCTCGCGTGGTGTGGGCTGCTCTTTCCGGGCGCTGAATTGGGTTTTTAAGCGGCAGAATCTCGTCAGAAGGGGATTGCTCAGTGCCCCATCTCCCACTGCCCAGACGTGGGGGCTCGGCCGTGGCCACGGGGTTACACAGCACGGAGAACGGCGCGGGGCTCAGCCTCCTCCAGCCCCTGCTCGCTGCAGCGGGTGAGGAGCAGGCGCTGCAGAGGGCAGCACGAGCAAGGGTCGGGGACCGCTGCATAAGAGAGCGCAGGAAAAAGCCGCTCTGGGCTGTTAGCGCAGCCCGATTTCCTGCAGCTGAGCCCCGTGGGAGCCAGCGGGCATCCCCAGCCTGCTCACGGCCGGGTTCCCGGAAGGCACATGAGCATTCCTCCACCCAGCTCCACTCTCCCCCGCAGCTCCTGCCCGCACTCTTGCCAGGCCCGGTTCCACCCGCTCCCAGCCCACAGCCACCAGGCAGCTCAGTGCCTTCCACCCTTGTATCCTCCCGTGCTGGCTGTGGCACCCAGCAGCTCTTCCTGCAGGAGACAACCGCCCCGGTGGTGCCGAACAGCCCCTACTGACAGATGACTCCAGGGACGGGTATGTGCTTTCATGTCCAGTTTTATTAGTGTTGCATTAGTACCATAAAATAGTTGACGAGGTCGAGCACGTTGCGGTTTGTTCCAAAACAAAACCAAAAAGGCTATTTACATTTAATCTGTCTTCATAAAAAAAAAAGAAAAAAAAGAAAAAAACAACTGAGAACCCAAACAATACAGCAATGAAACAGATGGACAACTCAGGAATCTACAAAGTGGTAACGTCCCCTCGCATGCTGCGGCCCGGACAGGGCTGACAGCACAGCGCACAGTATCCGTGCTAGCACAGTGCTTCCCCACCACCATGGCACGCAGCTGGGCAGGCAATGCCCTGCAACGCTGAGCAGGTGACTGCTGTGCTGCAGAGCAGTGCTTTTCCCTATGGAAACCAAGGACCTGCTGACTGGGGACAGAGGCATTGCACCCAACATTGCTCCAGGACCCCCACCCCTGCACATCCAGCAGCAGCCATCAGCTCGGCCCCTCTCAAGAGGATCTTCCCTTCAAGCTTTGAGCCACAATGTGCAATGTCCCATGTCCTGGCTCTGCGCTGCTCCCTCCACACCTGTTGCTGGTGAGAAAGGAGCAGGGGTAGCCTTCCTGGGTGAGCTGCTTCCCACTGCCACTGAGGAAACTCACAAGGCCTTTGCTGCAGTGCCAGGTAAGCACAGGCCAGTGGATGTTGGCCAAACGCTGACAGCACATCTCCTCCAGCCCCAGCAAACCTCCACCTGTGCTTGATTAAGCCACAAGCACATGCCAGTAGCACAGCAAAGCCCAGCCGAGGAGACAGTGGCTGTCCCCAAGCTCATGCGTAATTAAGAAGGACTCTGCAGCTACTACTGAGATGGAAGCGATAACAATTTCAGTGGATGGCAGCTGTGGTGTGGAGCTGAAAAGCCACCCAAGAGCCCATGGGTGCAGCAGGACAGGCAGCAGGTGACCATCCCCAGGGCTGGGGACGAGCCTTTGTCTCCAGAAACCCAAACCAAAGGACCAGCAAGCACAAGGTGCAACACGATGCCACAAAACCTTCCATCTCTCATCTGCTCACCAGCGCTGTCAAACTAGGTCAGTGCCACAACCTCCAAGCAAGGTGGGAGCCATTCTCCCAACAGTGTTACCATCTCCCTCCGGTGTTACCCGATGAATTCGGGTGTACAAAGTTACACCAAAACACAAACCAACGTGAAACGCAACAAGCGCGAGCGCTTCTTTCACACTTACACACACACACACACACACAGTAGAGCAGGGCAATGTACACGTGACAGGCAGGACCCAGCAATCCTGCACTAGCTACTGCCCGTTTCTTTACAGTAGGTTGGAAACACAGAGGAGCACAGCGTTCAGTCATTGCAGTGGGTCTGCCCGTCCCATGCCTGCCGCAGAGCTGCCGGGCTGTGTGCGGTGCCCAGAGATGGAGCCCAACGCTCAGCTCCTGCCACAGCGGTGGGAGCCTCAAGGAAGAAATCTCACACTAACTTCCTTTTAAAGGGGTTTTTCAATTCAACAGCCTCAGTACAATTTAAAAAAAGAAAGAAAAGTAAAAAAAGGGATGTGCTTATACACCATCTCCCATGCTGCTGCTGCTAGGCAACGCTACGCAGTGCTACAGCATCAGCTCAGGTCAACCAAAACCACAGGAGTAGATAGACACGGCGATGTGAGCCCGAGCTGAGCCCTGCCCCAGCTGTGTGCTGGCAGCTGGGCGGCAGTGCTGTGGGAAGGGGCAGTGGGAGCATGCACGCAGCCTGCACGGCATCCTCCTCCCCTCTGCTCACTGGGAGGATTTCATTAAATCAAAGCCAGCAGAGCAGCCCAGCCCTGAGCTGCAGCAGGGACCACGCTCTCACCTTGCTCCTCATCAGCCCACCAGCAGAGCAGAGCAGGACCCGTCCCAGCAGGACAACATGGGTTCTCCAAACCTTTCAGAGAAAAATACAACTACAGAGCAGCCAAAGCAGGAAAAGGTTCAAAAGCATCCCTGTCCTCCAATAGCACATTCTGAAAATGTTTGCAGAGCCTGCCCACAGGGGTGGGAGCAAAGCAGACTACCCAAAGTTTCAGTCCCTTACCTTGAAGGCCAGAGATGCCTGCTCTTCCACACAGCAGGCACACCCTGTTCCCCAAGCCTCAACCAATTCCATGCTGACTCCTTGCGAGAGCATCCCCTCATCCTGGCAGCGGCAAGGTGCCAAACAAGCAAAAGCCAGGCCAAACAGAGCCCAGGCACAGGGCACCCTGCTGCCCAACAGAGATGAAGAACCCACCCAGCTTCATCCACTGCCCTGCTCCACCTGTAGCCTCCACTGCAGCACAGGACCACATCACACAGCAAAGCTCAGCCTGCAGCAATGCTCTGCTGGGGACAGCATACATCCCATAGAGAAATGAATGCCTCAGCAGGGAATACTCCCAAAGCAGACAGCGAGGACAACTTCCCACAGCCTGCAGGTGGTCACCTGCCCCCAGCAGCTCTGTTACAGCCTCCCAGTCCCTAAGAGAAGTGCTGGGTGGCTCATCTGGGCACGACGGCAGCACACCACGGTGCAGACAGCACAGTCTGGGCAGGACAAAGGCAGAGCAGATGAAGCAGCCCACACTATCTCACATGTGCGGTGTGACAGATGGATGGGCAGGCAGCTGGACGTGCAGTGCCTTGCTGGCTGTGGCTCCAGCCGCTACACCGATGGATCACTTCACAGGCAACGGCTCATCTTCCTGGGTTTGGTGGTTTTGTGGTTGGTTTTTTTTGGCAATTTTTTTTTTTCCCTCTTGTTTTTTATTTATTTGTCTTTTTTATTTTTTAAGAAAGCATTAAAAAAAATTTGCAGCTATTAAAAAAAAAATCCTTCCCCCTTCGAGGCTGGATGAGTTTTTATTGACAGGTAAATAATCGGTGTGAGTATGTAAATAGCAGCGACCCCACTAACGTGGTGTCCCTCAGCAGCACTGCAGGGATACGGTGACTGGCTCGGTTTGGTCATTGTCACAGACCAGGGACAGCACCTCGTGTTTCCCCAGTTCCTGCTCCTGCCCAGCCTTCCTCAGGCAGCACTGAGCGCAGACACCTGCCCAGCCCCAGGGCAGACCCCACACAGTGCAGGGCAAACTCCTCTCTGCACCTCTCTAGCTCTGCAAAGCACCGGTTTGGTTTTCAAACCGGACAGCTGGACGCCCTGCAGACTTGCTGATCTCTCATCCTTTGGCAGCAGGAAGAAAGACTGGCCATCAGTTTTCCTAGAAATACGGAGGGAGAGGTCGAAATGCATCGTAACATGCAGGATCTTCTGCAGAATCCACGGCCCCCCCAGCCCACACACACCAATGAGGTCTCAGGTTAATAAGCAGTGCAGTTATTCAGCTATCTGCTCCGAAGTGGGAGGTGTTTGGGCAGGTTGCCTGCTCCTGCCAACTCCCCCACAGCTTTGTTGACAGCACATCTGTATTTAAGACTGTTGTTTTTTTTGCCTTTGTTTAAAGGGGTTTCCTTCCCTTGTAGTAAACTTAAGAGTTAATAGAAAAAAAGTAATTCAAAAGTAATCCAAGCACATCTGTAATTAATTCTGCAGGAGAGGGCAGAGTGATGCGAGTCGGAGTTGGCACGCAGTTCCTGGCTCCTGGTGTGCAGTCCCTGGGATGGACAGAGGTCCCTCCGAGCGTGGCTAGAAGTTAGATTTGGAGTGTCCAAATATGCAGATGGGAAAGTGCTTGACATGAGAGGACCACTGTGCTGCCAGCTGAAAGAACTTGACGTCGTTCCACTCCACTCCGTCGATCAGGACTACAGGGGAAGGTTAAAAAAAAATAAAAAATAGGTGAGTTAGAAAACAGCAAGTGTAAGTGGTCAACCAGAAACGGCTGTGCTAGAAAGCTCCTTGCAGTCAGCAGAGGGAGGCCTGGCTACATTCTGTGCTCAGGGTGTGAGCTGCACTGCTGGGCCAACCCACCACCGTCGCTACATGTGGCTGAAGCGCAGACCAGTGATAGGGAGAGCAGCTCAGACTGCTGCTCCAGCAGCGCTGACACTGGAGCTCCCCAGACTGCTGATTTCAGCTTCATCCGATCCGATCTCTCCAATTTCCCAAACATGCTCCACTTTCTTTTTTGATCAAACGTGCTCTTACGGAGATGGACACATCACACTTTTCACCAGGGGTCTCTGCCTTTACTGCAGAGGTGATGTTCTGCAACCACCCCTTGCTCAGCGATCTCACAGGGACTGGGCCAGAATTAAGGAGGGAGACCCGAGCAAATTTCTCTGCTCTTAACAGTGCTGGGAATTATTAACTGAACAGGCAACGAGGACATTTTTGAAATTGGATACACAGCTCCTCTGACAGGCACTGCTAGGTTTGCCTTCAGATGTGAGCACAGCTTACCACTGTGACACACCTCTGTACCAGACCCCTGCCTGGAGGAGCAGGCACTACCGTAGCTCTCTCTCCACCACCACTTCCCAGATGTGCACAGGAAACACTGAACTACAGAAGTGGAGCCCGGCCCGGCCTTTGTCCTCACCCAGGGTCCTAGGAGAGGGAGGACTTTTTCACATCCCAGACCTATCAAGCAATACCCCATGCTGGCCACATCCAAGCCCTTCCCCAGGAAGACCCCATTACACCGGCTCCAGGGCACAGGGCAGCTCTTTGCCTGCAGGAAAACAGCTGGCAGCTGAGGCTCACCCCGGAGCCAGGGGGATGCAAGCTGTACATACCCCGCAGCATGTTCTGCTGATGCTTTGCTGTGCAAATCAACCTGCTGATTCCTTCAATGCACTGGCTCTTTGACTCAACCTCCTTGTCCTTTGTTTTCTTGGGTAAAAACATCACTGGAAGAAAAATCAAACGAGCAAACAAGTGAATCTCTGCTGCTCACAAGAGATGCACCAAGACTCACTAGTGGTGTTGTGTTGTTTTTTTATTTAAATATTCATGTCGCAAGGTACTAACTGAATTCATTCTTACTTGTTTGGCAGGAGTTGGACCACGCCGGCACTCTGCACTGCCACCTATGCGCATGAAGACTTTAGGCCCAAGTGTCTCAGCCTGGTGGTCAGGGGCACGAGCTCCCTCCTATCTCACCCAGCACCCCACACAAGCAACAAGGAACACTGCTGTGGACAGCGTCCCTGTGCATCTCCAGGCCCTCTACACAGTCACCCACAACTGACCTTTCTCTGTCCCCATTGTTCCTTTGAGCTATGCCATCTTAGCTGTTCAGCTGCGAGCATGGACGCATCTCCTTACAGCACAAAGAACCATCACCCTTTCAAACTATCACCTCATTGAGCCACTTCCTACCCAAAGACAGACTAGGATCTGGGGGCTGACTGTAATGCAGTACTGACAAGTCAGCCCTGGGGCTGCAGAACAAGGAGAGCAGCACTGCATTCCTGGCCTTTGGCAACAGTCAGCATGTCTACCTTACCTTTCTTGTTCTTCTCTTTTGTCACGACGGTCATGGACATGGTTGGAGTGGTGGCGATCTCCCCGCTGGCAGGTAACCTGCTGACCTGGAGGGACCGGAAAGTGCATTTCAGTGTGTTTTTGGTAGAGGAAGGGTCCTTCTTCTCCGGGTCTCTCTTTCTGTCCATGGGTGGAGCTGCAATCCAGTAATCCACCTGCAGGCCCATCAGCTCAGCACCAAGGCCCTGGCTAGAAAACAAGAGAAGAAGCTCATTTCTGCATGATACTCAGCAGAGTTCTCCCCATCTCTGTTTTTCAGTGGCCACTGCTTTTGACCAGACGATGAGAGAAGTGTTTGGCTCTCAGTGAAATCAGGCAGCAACATTTCTTGGTGAGATCCATGAGTCACAAACACACCAGAAGTCATCACTTAGTGATGCAGCCCGGGTCACATTACAGGGTGGCAGCAGCTCAGCAGCACAGCACTGCAATGAGCCGTAACGAGCTGACCTTCTGCACAGCCATGGAGTTAAGTAGTGGGGAAGGGATCAGACAAACCACTTCCCAACACAGAGTGCAGTGACCCAGCTAGCAAACCTGACCCCTGAGGTGGCCCAGGGTCGCTTCCAGTCTTCAAGAGGGGATGAGAGGCTGTAAGCACCTACTGGCTGCTGTCTCCCAAGCACTGATGAGTGAATGGCCTGGCCAGGCACAGCACTGCCAAAACAATCTCTGAATTATTTCCAACTCCTACGTCCCTGATCTCTTCCTGTCACCAGCTTCCTTCCTTCCTGTCCAGATGCTCCACCAGGTCACACAGGACCCCTGTTCTCCCCAGGTCCCTGTTAAAGCATGAGGCAATCTGCTCAACAGCCCCGCTTGCTGGCTGGGGAATTCCTGGGCTGGGTAAATGCTTCACAAGCCCTGTGATGTTTGCTAAACAATGGCAGATTTCAGGACATGATGCGCTACTGAAAACTCCCGCGCATCATGTGGTAGCAGACGTGTCACCAAAACACACTGCCAGCCTTTCTAAAGCCAGAAAAGGGAAGATGAGCAACCTGGGAAATTCCACCACCCTCTCTGCCTGCCCCTTCCTCTCACTAACCCACCCCCGTATTTCTTCCTACACAGTGTTGAATAATATGCAAGTACTGAACAAAAACTGATCTATCAGTCTGCTGACTAATTATATTTAACGGGGTCTCGTTTGAGAAATGGTAATTGTTCAAAAAAAGAGATTAATTGGTGCTCTTGAATGAAATAAGCATTCCTCTACATCACTTGTGTAATCAGAAACTCTCATGTAAAATAAGGATGGACCACCGTTACACTTCTCTGAAAATCATTTCCTTTGTCAGTCATTCAGCTGAAGCCAGACAGCAATAGAGTTCATCCAGGACCACCAAAACCAGGGTTTGGTTTCTGAGTACAGCTTCAGAACTGAGATTGCTTTAAGGATTTTTCACAGCACATTTCTCATCTCATTTGTAAAGCCGGTCCCAGACACGACCTTTAGTTCTATCCTTGGCTAAACAAGTGGCTCTTTCAAGTTTGGATCATCCTCCACCTCCTGTGCTGTCACATCCAGATCAGCGGAGATGAAATCATGTTGAACCTAAACTTCCTCTTACCAGCCTGCACTCCTGGGGGTACAGGTTCCCAAACCACTTCCCCATTTGAAAAGCCCATGTGGATCTCCTGCAGGAGATGTCAGCTCTGCCCTCCAGAGCCTGCACAGTCCCGGCAGCACCAAGCAGCTGCTGCTGGGACTCTATGGGCAGGGAGGGCTCTCCCAGAGGCCAACAGCAGGGATATGTAAGTGGGCTCCTGGGGCATGCTGAACCCACTAACACCTTCCACTCACTGGGCGTCTGCTAATCCAGGACTTCCACATTTCCAGTTCCTTTGCTGAAAGGAAACCTTAACCTCTGATTTCTAAAACTGGCTTGAAAGGGCCCCATGGGGCTCTAAGGAATAAGTAGGAAAGGGACAGTAGGAGACGCTGTTTACAGAGAGCAGCCTCTAATTGCAGAGCACTCTCTGACTTCCTCAGTCTGACGATCACAGGGCTAAGGATGTCAGAGGGGACCATCCCTGTATCATCCTCTGGTACCTATTAACAGATCTGCTATCCATAAATTTGTCTAACCCCTCTTTGAACTGCTGATCCTGCTGCTACAGAAGTAGCAGAGACAAACATGGTCCCAACACACCTTCCTGCAGTGTGCAGAATCCCCTTCCTTTCTCCTTTTCAAGTGACCTCTTGTTAATTTTATGTGTGCCAAGGTCTTGTACCATAGGTATGGTAAAATCCAGCACCACTACAATTCTGCAAAACATGAGCATCTTACCTCTGTCTCCTCTTCCCCAAAACTGCAGGATCCAAGCACTTCTGGCCTGTCCTTATAAGATGCTGCTCTGTCCCCTTGATCATGTTACCTGTGCTCCTCTGAAACTGCAACTTCATCATGTGCTTCTGGAGACGGGTACCAGAACGGCACAGCAAGAGCAAGATAGCTACACCAACATTTTGTGTTGCAACAAAATGAGTCCTCACCAGGACAATTCTTAACTGGCAATCTTCTACTGGTTTCCTCCCTTTAAGTCTACACATTTCAACTAAGGCAGAACTTCATGTTGCCTACAGATGCTGTCTCCTTGCTATTCAGATATGCTCTCGGGCAGTTTGCATTTCCATTTTGCCACCTTACAACTATCCCACAGATAGTTGTCGCAGAGACAAAACCTGCTCCTTCCAGTGAGTCACTCTGACTTTACAGTTTCTTGGTCCTTATAAACATTTTATAACAACTGTGAGGGATTAAGCCAGCTACAGAACAGGTATTTGGGGATTAGGGTCAGTATTTTATTTGGCTACATAACTCCCCAGCAGAATTCAGTCTCAAAGTGAAATTTCCAGAAGATGGAGAACACAAACCTTCCCAAACAGGTTGCCACAGAATCACGGTTTCTACCAGGCCATCAGAAACAAAAGCTGCCCCTTCTCATTGAATGTGTCTGTCCTTGAGAAATGTTTCTATCAGGTGTAAGATCCCCTCTACCCTCCTCAGCTACCCCAGGGCCAGCAAGGACCAGGGGCAAGAGAGGTGCACAAGAGAGGTGACATATTCAAATGTTTGCTGAGAAGGAAGAAGGCAGAGCTACAGGCTTTCCTTCTGGAGATTTCCTCCTTCCTGGATATGTCATAACACAGACAAGGGGGGGGGGGGGTGTATGAGACAAAACATGCCTTACCTTGAGGATGAGAAGCTGCCTGTGACAGACGGTGAGGAAGGTGGTGTGGGGGAGGCTTCTTTCACAGCAGGAGACACAGAAGGTGGGGTAGAAGAAAGAACACTGGAGCTTGAGGGAGCTGCGTCGTCAGAGTCACCTTGCAGAGAGAAAGCCAAGCTGTTTGTCTGGGTTTGTCTCACAGCCCAGCACGTGCACACTGGGATAGCTCAGTATCTTTACCCACGCTCCTGCTGTACACATCTCTGTGTTGGCTTTGTTCACATGCAACCCAGAGATCAGCTAGCCCATCAGTTGTGACTGCTCCACACCTACAGCGTGGGACTGCCTATGACTGAGTAAGAGGCAGAGACATTCGCAACGCTCTGGACTCCCCATTGGCATCTTCTCTCCCAGCATTTGTTCTGAGGTTCCCAGCTGATTTTTGATTAGGAAAAAAATTTCTGATTAGCAGTGTGTGAAGGAGGAAAAAAAAAGTTTACACTGAAAAATGTCACTACCCCATGTCGATGGATAGGTGTAAACATGTGTAAACAAACTTTTCACTCCAACATTAAGACATCTGGGCCAAAATTGGTTGTTGGATTGGCTGCCTGTCTTGGTGCTCCCAGTGTTGGGCACATGTTTGAGATTGAATTCATTAGGGAATGAAGCTGCCTCTCCAGTTGGGAGTAGGAAACCTCAAGTAACCATAGTGGTGAATCCATATCACATACACATAAGAAAAACGGGTGTTTGCTCATATCTGAGTGGAAGTTCCATGATGAGGATGTGAGAATTTCAACTAGCCTGAAGCTCTTTGAAAAGTACCAAGAAAAAGGACTCCTTGAAATAGAGTGGACAGCCACTCTGAGTTAAATGCAACAGAACTGAGAGCTAACAGAAGCAATTTCACCTTACGAAAACCTCAAGATACGAGCAACAAACAGGTCTTTCCAGCCTGTGAAATCAGCCTCCCGCAATCTGTGTGACACCAGAAACACATAAGAGATGCTTGTTACCTGACGTCGCAGAAGATTGTTCCACTATTCCAACCTTCACCACCTAGAAAGGGAAGACCAAACAGGACAACTCTGAAACAGGAGCCCTATGAATTTTGGGAACACTTCAGCTCCCAAAGTCAGCCCAACCCTACAGCTACCCGTGGCACTGTACCTATAGTCAAAGCAGCGTAAAAGCAAAAGTATAAAAAGTGGAGTCTTGTAAGGGCTCGGCAGGTCCCAGCCATGTCCAGATGACTAAAACAGCTCATATCCCTTCCCTTACTTATCCAAAAGAAAGCACAGACCCTACAGAGCTGTTACAAACCTGCACAGCTCTGGCTAGCCCAAGGTCAGCCCCAAGCCATGTCACCTATAAGGCCTGCCCATGCCACCAGTGGGAATAGGGTAGAGAGGACAAAGGAATACAAGTATCTTTCTAGCACTGCTCTGATGCACATGCTAGGATTGCTCCCACCACACAAGTGCAGCCGCTTCCAGGCTGCACCAGAGCTGGGTTGTGTTAGGAAACCACAAAAGCAACAAAGTACTGATTCTGATCGGAGTTTTCTAATCTCCAAACAAGAGAAGTATCTGGCTAATAAGACAAAGCTCCTTGCAAAGCCTGTAGGCACAGACAAACCATCACATGTACAGCTCAGAACAATCCCAATCACACTGTAATATGGCCACAAATGCACACTGATACAAACAACCACCAGTCAGTACACTGAGGTACACTGAGTGTCCTCAAGTCAGTAAAACACTAGAGTGAGAAAATACATCACTCTGCCTATTTTGCTTGGAAAGAGAACATGATTAAGTTTGTGTAGAGCACATCTTTAGGGAGCAGATTTCTTTGCTACAGGGACAACAAATAGGACTTAATCATTAAAGCAAAACATTCTGCACAGCTCTTGAAGTGGCAGGAGTGGGCTGTACACTCAGCACCAGACTTAGAGAGCTTAGAGGCTCTTTGGTGGATTGTTAACCCCAGCCTTGGAAAAGCCACCTGGAACGCAGCAGTGTGTGCACTGGAGTGGCTGGGGAGATGGAAGTAGGGCTCTTAGTGGGGCCTGCAGCTCAGTCTGGCCAACCTTTGTTTGAAGAGGAACAAATCAGGATCTGGAGTCAACAGCCACTTGTGCTGCATGTGTCAAATGCCAAGAGGATGTTTCACAGACTCTAAGGAACTGGGAATGAGGGGAGACGAGGCAATAGAGCTAGGGAAAGAACAAGAAATACAGAAAACTGCCTGCAACCACCTCGATCTGCAAGCCAGAAAGGAAATCTCTTTTGGCCTTTTCCCTTTTGTTGGCCGACTGATGCTGCTTGAGGTCAGACACACGGGAGGAAGACGAGGCTAAACGCCTTCCCTTCATTCAGGAAGGGGCTTGGGACTGCTGCCCTTTCACCAAAGCCTCCATCCAGGAACGATGCAGCCAGCCTCCTTTCCCTGCAGGAAGGATGTGCATCCTGTTAACTCTCCCAGCACCTGGCTGTTGGCACAATGCAGTGTCACGACCATGGCCTGTGCATGCAGTTGGCCCTTCACAAGGCTCTGCTCTCACCTCTCAGAGCCCAGCTACGCAGCACAGCCAAACCAGCTGCAGGCCTTCAGTTTTTGCAGCCTGGAAGCCAGAGTCCGCGCAACATTTAGAGTCCCAAACCCCAACATTTCCAGCTCCCTCCCTCTTCAGCCAACAGCCCCAATGTCAGGAGTACTTCAGAGGCAGAAATAAGCAGTACTGACCTGACCCTCTCCATCAGCCAATGAGGAAAGTCAGCTGGTATTTTCAAGGCAAATTTGGGGGAAGTTGGCAGCATTACACACACCGTAGACATTTCACTCTTTCTCTTCCACACAATCAAATCCAGACTGGAAAAGCATTGCTAACGTAAGGATAATGATTGTTTAAGGAGCAACCAGACAAACCCTCTGAATCCTATTTACTTGCACACAGCAGTGTTGAACTAAATCAATGCCAAAGAAAAGCTTTGCAGAGCCTAACAGCTCAGTGAGACGGGCCCAGGAGCCTTCCAGCACTTCTGAGTCTTTCCTGTTACTGGGGCGGGGAAACAGCTGTTTCATGACAGCAGTTCTTGCCCAGCAGCCACAGGACACGTACAATACCACAGCAAAAATCATCAGCAGGAAGCAAACTGAGAAGATGTGCCCCTGCTTTAGCAGAAGGTATCTTTCCCTCCACAAACAAAAGTATATTGTCATCATCACAGGAGCACTGCGGAGAGATCTGCACTGCAATGAGACAGAGTGAAAGCAAGGTCAGCCTGAGTGCAGGAATGGATCAACTCTTTAAACTGCTTAGGATTTCAGATTAGCTCTGACGCATTGATGGGAATACAAACGGGAACACACACCAGTCAGCTTAACACAGAGAAGGTAGGAACAAGGCAACCAGCATGCAAGAAAAAGGAGCTACAGGGGAGAGGCAAGAGCTGTGGAAGAGGACATGGTAGCTGAAGAACAGTCAAGGGATACCCTTTGGGCCACAAGACAGTGACTCAATACCTAAAACTTAAGGAACTGAAGAGCATCAAAGAAGGGGAGAGAATCTATTGAAGGCAAAGCACACGGTGCACAAAACACACCAACAGAAGCACAAACACACCCTGCCTAGATACCCCGCACTTTAAAGGTAAAGGCAAGAAGGACGAGTCAGGGACTACCATCCCAACTGTATATTCACATGATAAACTACATTAAATAGCTACTGCCTTAGGCAAACCTAACAGTGAGATGTGTGATCTGCCCAGTGGGATGTACTCTCCTTTTCCCAGGAGTGGATGGAATATTTAGAGGGCTGGAGATCATTCACGACAAGCATACATAGAACTGATAATGGAATAGTACATTTGGCCACACTGATCATGCAAGGTAACACTCAGCATAGGAACCTGAGATTAGGTTTCCAGGAACACACCCCATTCCCCTGCGTATGGCCCAGCAGTGACTCTGCACCAAACAGGTGCTTTGGTCTGAAGCAAAGACAGGCCATGGGGCAAGACCATTTTGGCAGCACGCTTTCTTCTCTGTACTGAAGTAGGTAACAGCTAGGCTATGGTGCTTGCTCAGTGCTGGCAGGTGTGCAAGCCTGGAGCTGGCTGCTTAGGAAGTGAGGCACCCAGCAATTTTCTGAGAGGTCTTAGAGGCTTGCTTACACACGAGGCGGTTGCATCCCATCATCAGATGCTCATGCTAACCCTCCACCTTAGAGCACACAGTGCTTCCGCTGTACTCCAGGGACCAGGGAAGTATTTTAACCCTGTGGCATAAAACAAACTAAAATACACTCACCCCAACAAAGGGAATGAACTTCTGCGAAGATTCCTCATCAGGGCTAAAGGCAAAGAGAAAAGAGCTGTTAAGAGCTTGCTTCCACACTGGGCACAATACTCACTTTATACGTTGCATTCAAGCATGCAGCAGGGATGGATAGTATGCAAGCGCCACTCCAATGTCTCCTCTCAAGGCCCCCTGCCAGCACGCTCAGATCTGCACGGGCAGGGAGGAGCACATAGCTTGCAGCCCATCTCCGAGGGGAAGGTCTCTTCCTCCCTCCCCTTCACAGAGAAACATGCTTTATGGCAGTACAGACACACGGCCTCCTGCTGCAAGGAGATGGATCTGTGCCACAACAACACCAAGAACTGCGTGTTACTTACTGGGACCTGAAGCGCTCTGCACTCACGGCCGTCACACGTCCCACCTTTGGAGCCATGTGCCATACCTTGCACATCCCAGCATCGCTAAAGCAGTTAGCCTGCCACAGGGTTACAAGCCGTGACACGTGGTTATTGGTACAGCACCGCAGGGACGCACGCGCACACACTCACATGGATGCACGTTCCCCTCCATCAACAGCTTGCACAAGAAATGGAGCATACTGGGGAGGTCAGGACACCAGCTTGAGAATGGCAAACAGCTAAACCAGACCCAACAGAACGCACACGATGGCCTGGAGACGCCTGAAGACAACACTACATATGTTCTGGAAGCAGGAAGAACATTACCCGTCCTGCTCTGCTCCCATCCAGGGTCCAGAGAATAGAGAGTGAAGACAACAGGCCAGCAAGGCAGGCCACAGTCAGACCTGACAGGTGCCAGAGAGAATCCACAAAGACAAGAAGGGAGGATCCAAGTGGGCTGGGAGGGCTGCAGATCCACTGCTCCCCTTGAGTGCTCCAGACAGAGGCATGGGGGCTGCAGAGCACACCCATATGCTCAGAGGAGCTGAAGTCCAGCAGTGAAAGCAACTGTACGAGGAAGGTACACAACACTTCTCAGTGGCCAAGCATGGGAAATAGCTAGGAAGGCAGACAAACACCCAAGATTCCTCACATTTCTCTTTTTGCACATCCCTCAGTGCTCAGAGCACTGCAACATTCAGGACAAAATTCTGCACTGCCTACACCCAGAACGTTTACGTTGTTGAGGGGCTTTGCTCCCTCCCTGCTCTTAATCCTAAGCACTGTATCTTCACTCCTTCCCCAAAGGGCATCAAAAAACATCTGAGCTCCTGATGGTGGATCGGTGTCCAACCATGGATGCAGGCCCCCAGCAAATTTATCTCTTCAGAGCATAAGACTTCCAGCTCCACTTTTGTCAAGGGAAGGGAGAAACCCATATTGATGCTGAGAGAAGCTCAGCTTTCTCCCCCTTCCTTCAGCTCCACAGGCTGCAGATCAGGCAGCACCAAGTCCTGCTCATCACATGAGGGAAGCGCAGCCATAGCTCGATCATCTCACAGTTACTACATGGCTTTGCTCCTAGCTCTTCAGAAGCAAACCTTGCCCAACTCCAGCAGATAACTTGCTCGTGTTTCCCCAGGAGCTCTGTCTCACCAAAGAGAGTAGAAGGGCTACTCTGCAATAAATCACTTGCTTCAGCCACTGCTTACACAGCTCACAGTGACACAAAGGCAGTCCCAAGCAATCCGGCTGGGTTTCAGCTGGGCTAGTCCCGTCACACCCTCTGGGCAGCTCTGATCTTGTATATACACCTCTGAAAATGAGCTTATCAGAACAGCTGCTCTTCATGTCCACCAAAGGAGAGCTAAGATGACTGTGCTGCTTCTTCACTTTCTCTTTTTCGCTCTTTCCTACTTCTTGTCCTTTGGGATCCCAAAACACTCATCCAGAATCCCCTCACCTTAGCCAGTATCTCTTCTACTCCTCTTACCACATGCACGCATACCCACCTTTAATGCAAAGCCAGACCTGACCCTGGTTTGTGATATTTTCAACTGTGGTTTTGGATACTTCATCTATATTTCTTAGGAAGAATAAATCCTAAACCCATGCAGAGAGGCTAGAAAGAAAATCTTCTTTATCCGTAATGGGTGGTTGTCAAATTATTGTTTTTGATTGGGTATAATCCTTCCACCTCCAATCAATTGTTCCTATCCAGGAGCAGATTTACATGTTCCCTCCCCACCAAAAGAAATTAATTCAGATCGAACAAAGACACACAGGCAGATTTAGATGCTCTAAGGCTCTTAGAAATGAGAAGGTACATCAGGAGTCATCCACCTGACAAAAGGAAGAAATAATCTCTCTCACTTCTAGGACAAAGGACAAAATACGCCTCAAAGCATGCTAGTATCACAGTAAAAGGAACTGAATAATCACTAAGAACAGTTATGCCAGTTGTTAGGCTTTTCTTAAGATTTTGTTTATAAGTTTCACCAAGTCTCCAGAGCTGAAATGAAGCAAAGGGAGGAAAGGATTCCAGGTCCTGATGACATTGCATGAGTGACCTCTCTGCTTCCCCATAAAACTCTCCTACAGTGCTCTTCATGATCCCACAGCAGACTGGCTGTATGCAGCAGGATTTCCAGTGTGTTTCTTGAGCCTTGATTCCTTCCTCTTCCACACTGCTCCATCAGGCAAGGCGTGCAGGTAAAGATTTCCACTGGCTGCACGAGGAGGTTCAGGCAGCAACCAGCTCAGTGGGACCAGGTCCATCTTCACAAGCTGTGTTCACACTCAGCAGCTGCTGCAGGGTGCAGTTTAGAAGCAGCACTCAAAGAAAGAATCTGGACTCTCTGCCTGGCCACTTCCCTGCAGGAGCCAGAGAAGTGCAACAGGCAGAAAATAGCATTCTCTCTGCTTCCTATTGCCCAGGAGCCCACGCAGGCTTACTCTTTAACACAAGGCACTTCCTTGTGCTCCAAAGAGCAAGAGCTGTGGAAGTTCTCTTAAAACATGAGCTGAGAGCTTTTAGTGAATGACTCAGCCCTCTCCCTACCAGCGAGCAACACTCCATTTCCAATAGCCAGGCTGCTTCCCAGGTTCCTGCAAGGGCTATCCAGAAGCCACGTGGCTTTAGCTGTGCTGGATGCTGAATTGCAGTGGCTGACACCAGCCCAGGTGTGCCAAACTGATCAGCAATCCAACTGTGCTGGGAGTGAGTGGCTGCTGACAGATCTCTAACAATGTGGGGTTTCTTTCAAGAAAGCAATGCAGAGAGCTAACAACATTGATGATGCACCCCTCCTAGTGAGAGGCCCACCTCTGCCACCGGGGTCTCAGCTCCCAAACATTGCCTGGATTGCAGCGTTTCTTGACAATTCAGTACCCATTAGTTCTCCCAACGTGCAGAGAAAATACCAGTCACCCACTGTAATGCAGCTGAGTTGAAATGGCAAGGATTTTCTTCCTGAGCACCTTCCCCATTCCCAGCTCTCTCCAGGTAAGGTCAGCAGACGCTCCAAAAGAATAGGACTAAGCTTTTGCACCATTCGCAGTCCACCACAGGCAGCACATGCGCCAACTTTTCGGCATGACAAACAGAACAAGGAGATGGGAAGGACAGTGGAGGTCAGTCAAATAGGGACAGCTGGCAGTACAGTTACAAAGCAGCTCATCACATACAGCTACGTCCTAAGGACTGGCTAGCTGGCTTGGCTTTCCTTGGATCTTGGGCTTGTTTAACAGAGCAAATGCTAGGATACTGGGAGATTTGTCTTGCAATGAATTTGTAGGTAGTGCTGCTGCCTATACATGGAGCATTGCCTTGGAAGCTGGCCTTGGAGAAGCCATTCATCTCTGGCCTTGAGGGTGATGGAGTTGCAATAACTTTATGAATAGAGGTCAAAATAAGCCATGTCCAATAATCATATGGTTTGAAGCAAGGGGTTCTTGTGGGCAGCTCATGGAGCACAGTTCCCACCACTAACGTACATTCTATCTCCTCTCAGGCTCAGGGAAGTCCCATGTGCCTGTGACAGCCTGCCAGTAAGCGACTAGTCCTCAACTTTCTGATTACGGGGAGAAAAGTCATTGGTCTGCACTCAGACACTGCCTCAAGTGGCTCAATTCCAAAACCGGGAGCCCGAAACATGCCCCGAGCCACTGAGCACCACCAAGAGCACCCTGGTTTGAGCAGATGGGAAACTGAAGTCTGCTCAGTCCCAATCCTTCTGGAGTTACACTACATCTTCTGACACTGCAACTAAACAGCAAGGATTGACTAGGAAGTAGGGAAGAAAGACACCTACTGCTCAAAGCTACTTCCTCCATAGCTCCTTCATTCCTTTCAGCCTACGCCCCAGCAACCCATACACGTGGCCCAAAGGCAGAGCAGTTCTTTTAGTAATGCATTCTGCCAGCAAGTGCCATAGTTTCAAAGCAGCGAGCAGAATATAACCTTAAGCACATACTGAGCATCCCAGACTTGCACGAACTGTTAAACAAGGCACAAAAGACCAGCTCGAGGGTGGAAAGGAGACAGGAGACGGGAGAGGGAACCTAAAAGGAACTGATACCTTAGAGTAAAATCAAAATGAAAGCTCTTTTTCCTTTTCAGAAAGCAACCAAAGAAAGAGATAAATATGTTATTATACTTACAACAAAGTGAGGCATTCATTTAGATAGTGCTCTTTTTTCATAACACTCTCCCTAAGAGCTGCAGTTCTAAAAAAAGCCACGAGGAGACAACTGCCCATTGCTCCACAGGACAGTCTGTTCCTCTGGCTCATCCTTCAGTTTACTCATGTGCTGCTTAGCTGAAAGTGGAAGTTGTTTCAAAGCGGAAAGAGACACTGAAAGACTGTGGGCTACGCCACAAGTCTGACTTGGTCTCAGTGGTCTCCTCCAAGCAAGCTCCTGCAGGGTTTGAGTTTGCAGCACCACATGAACCTGTCAGTAGTGTCAGGCATTGTACCACACAGTCTAGAATCTAAAGAGATCAGACCAGCTTGGTAAAGAGGTCACACGCACCACTGTTAAAAGTGTGTGTTGCTAAAGTAGACTTCAGGCGTTTTTTCAACAAAATACTTGTATGACCTTTTTGAGCACATTAGACACTCAAAATGATGAAATGTGCATTAAATACAAAAGTGAACCTGTAATTGAATGGGCAAAGCAGCAGAGAATAGTGCAAAATCCAGCAAGTGAAGGGTGCAGAGAAAACAAAGCAGCTACCAAAAAGGGTTAATGTTGCACTGGGGGGTGCCTAAACTCTGTGTTTGTAACTAAGTCTTCACACCAAAAACAACAAAAAGCTAAGAGCTTTGAGCACCCTGTGGCTCTTCAAACTTCACTTTTAGCAGCACAGAATTAAAGAAGATCATGAATACATGAAGAGAGCATACTCTTTAACAGTCATCCGGAACATTTTCATTTAGAAAAGCATTATGAAAGAGCTAAACTTTACTGAATCTTTTCTGCAAAGTAATGTAAGAGACAAATGGAAAAGCAATTCCAAACAGCAGTGAACATTTCCAAGACGAGAAGAAAAATGTAACCATCCACACTTTTAATTCTTCCCTGTTCTAAAGCAAACAATGCACCAGTGATAGCAATCAGATATAACGTAGGAGGGGTAGCTGTTAATTAAAAGCACCCATGCCCCACAGGAGATTGCTCATCCTGAATGGAGAAAAATCACTTGATGTAGGTGTTTGCCCTGCTCTGAAAAGGTATTGTGATTTGTATGAATTTGGATTTATTATTCTCCATTGCGCATCAGAAATAGTGCATTTCTCCCCCAGTGATAAATCACTCTTCTTCATGGACAATGGCTGCACGAGGGTCTACATACTTCTGAATCTTCTTTTTAGACCCTCCCTCGGACAGGCTGCTTATCCCTTCAAAGAAGTTGAAATAAAACCTGGCAGGGAATGCCACAGCCCACAGCCTTACTTCCCCACAGCTTCCAAAGAAATCACTGCATGAAGTAACCACACTGTGGCGGACTCACTGTTATCTAAGTGCAACACGTGACTGCATGCAGGGTAAGATCAGGCTCACAAGATGTCTGCAGTTTTGAGTGATTTTAAAACTGTGAGTACACAAGACAAGAAAAGCACTTCACCTCCATTGCGGCGGCCATTCTGGAAAGCCAGCATTATGTTAGCAACGTACCTTTTCTGCTTGTACGTCAGCATCGCTTCAGCAATGGGCAACTGGTGTGCACAGTTTGCCCCTGCTATGTACTGCGTTATTCGGGAGACAACATCAAGCGTTTCTGTAACTGCAACAGAAAGGAGAAAATCAGTGAAGTGACTTTGCAGACCATCACCAGCACTACCCTCCATTTGCTCAGCCAAGCAGCTGATGGTACGCAGCTAATTGCAATCAAACTGCATCTTCCAAAGGAAGCTGTGCGGCCCACTCCAGAGCACTGTAAAGCTATCTAAAACAAAAAACATCCTCCAAGAGTACCGAAGTATAAACATAAGGAAGGTACACTACATATACAGGCCTCTGGGCACAGTATTAGTTATCGAAGTATCACGGTTATATTTGTTAAAATTGCTTTTCTCTCAAAATGTGTGCCTGCTCAGTCAACTTTAGACATTTCTACATACCTTGACTGCGTGTATCTGCCAAAGAAATTGCCTAGCCACCTCTCCCAGAGCCCCGGGTACCTGCTGTGCATTTAAGTTTCCTGATTTCCTTGTGAGCTCAACAAAGACATGCTGAGCTCATCGGAAAGACCAAGAGCCATGCAAGGACAGGAAGAGCTCAAAGACCACTTCTGTAGCAGCGAGTGCGCCTGAGGTCTGTTAGAATGTGCTTGATTCCAGTCGACAGGAAGGCATTTCCCAAATGTCTTCCCCATCCTCCTGCTGCAGGAAGACAGTCTCAATTGTGCAATCAAGCAAAAGCAAGCTACCTTCACTCAGCACTTCTGTATCTTAATGGGCATTTTTACCTACAGTTTTTTTTTTTTTTTTTTTTTTTTTTTTTTTTTACAGTTATTTGAACAGGGAACCATGAAGAGCTATCATTGTTGGCCAGATCTTCCCATGCCATCACAGTGTTTCTGGGTAGTTCTCACTGTACAGATGGAAATAGAGAATCTACAAGGCCTAGATGGCAAGAAAAGTGATGCCGTATTTTCCTCATAGCATGCAGGCAAGTAAACAACAGCTGCAGCATACAATCTACAGAGAATTTACACAGCTTCTGAGCTGGATCTATGTAATTAATGATACAACCCTAGAAGCCAGACACAACAGTCAAATTTGTATTGACATTTGTCTCTATTTTCAAGACACTAGAAGATACCTGTTCTGGACATTTCTTTTTCCATGAGTTTAGAATTAACAAAAAACGATGGCTGGGTGCACATGGAGGTCTCTAGTCCAGCCTCCTGCTCCAGGTAGGGCTAACTTCACCTCTAGGACAGTCTGCCCAGGGCCTTGTCCAGCCAATTCCCGCCTGCTGGGAAAAGCTCTGAATAACCCCTTGCAAAGATGTTCCCTCTCCCCTCCCACCGCTGGAGGACTCCCATGAACATCCTGCTCCCTAGGGAGCCTCCGACACCCTCTGCAATTCCAACAGGAACACTGCAACCTTCCACTCCTGCAAGTGCTCTGAAAGCCCCAAAGCATTTTCCTGCTTATGAAATTCCTGCAGGGGATATGCCTCCATAGCATCACTCCTCAGTGATCAGATCTCAAGCCTTCAGACAGTCCTGAATGAAAGACACAAATCCTCCTCTCCCGTTTCTTTCTGATCTTGAAGGAACAGATGCATAAATATGAATGCTTACAGTTTTTCCAAATAAATACTATTACAAACAGTAAGGTTTTATCCCAGCCTAGAACAGATTCAGATCAGAGCAGAAACTTGTTGATCTGACCTAGGGCAGCTCTCACATGTAATAACACTGGTGAGGAACAAAATGCATTTTTAATGAAAAAGATCCTGCCAGCGAATTTCAGAAGTGCCAGCATTGTCCTCCCATGCACCAAACAGAAGTCGGACTTCCCAAAGTTCACAGTTTTCCAAATGTTTTAGGCTGGACGGTTTTTGAAGAGCCACAGGATGCACAGAACTTGGTAGCGAGATCTCCACATCAAAGAACAAAGCTGAGAGCTAGGTAAAAACAGCATGACTCAGGCACCGAGTGTCTTGGAGCCAACAGCTGTTTGCAAACCACCAAGTGGAGGACACACAAAGGTCAGCATCTGAAAAGGGAATGTGGTAGAGGAAGGGAAAAAGAGGAACAAAAACATTTGTCTGCTTCCTCTGGTATTTACTTGACCTTTGCTAAAATTACTCATTCAAGCCTTTTATCGCACACAGGCTAGACACAGACACATGGTCTTACCAGTGGTCTGTGCTTCAAGTTTGTTGAACAGATCTCTCCAGGCTACATCTTGGAAGAAGTTGTTGTATCTATAATCTACTGACCCCAGATACTTGGCCACTGGATGAGAGCCTAAGAAAGAAAGGAAAATGTGACAGTTGTTCTCCCCAGCACTGAATACAGGTGTGGCTTTTTTTTTGTCTGTAAAGAACTCAATTCCAAAATCAAACTACACTAGACACTCCAGAAACAAATTGCCTCAATTGTAACAACATAATTTAGTCCAGCTTATCCCTACAAGAGCATGCAAATAGACTTCCCAGCAGAGAGACTGCTTCAGCACTGCTGATATCTCCCAGTGGTACCTCCCCTTCCCCCCACCAAGTTAAACTTTAAAAGGCCAAGGCAAACAGGACTGGGAAACTGCTGAGGAAATAAATGATTTGGGAGACACAGAGGCCCCTGCAACTCTGCATCTCAGCTGCTCAGTTTTGCAGGCAGCTCTCCCAGCAGTGTCTTCTTCCCCACAGCTGCACTGTGGGCACCACAAACGAAGAAGACTGACTCTCTCCTCCAAATACCATTCATACACCATTGCTGTTTGCAATACAGAGAAGGGGAAAATCACCTGCGACCAGGAACCACCACCAAGGGAGCCTTGCTCAGTTGGTGGAGAAACAAAATGTCCACTAGCTCAATAAGTAGATTGTAATCTAAAGACAAAAGGATGAATCCAAGGATTATAATCCCTAGTGAACGTTGGCAAGTGCGTTAGGTCTTTGCTTGCCCTAAGCCTCATGCTCCTCTATGAGCATGGATAGGGCCTACTGTCCCAAAGCATGTGTCCAGCCCTGGATGGAGGCCTGCCTTCATGCCTGCACTGAGCAGGAGTTTCTGCCCTGCCAGAGGCCAAAACACCTGACACTTTCCTTTTTAGGTGGCATGTGTCCCCAGATCAGACAATATGTTCTTGGAACTACTGCTCCAGCCTACCAGCATAGGAGGGTAGGTGTTCCAGACCTGCACATTTCAGGCTTTGCTGTTTCCATGCCCAGTGCATCTTGTGTATGTACGGCTTGTTTTCATCCTTCCTGCACACTGAATTCTCACATGGAGCCATGCTTCCAGAGACCACAACAGCAGCAGCTTCAGCTGGTCATCAGCACCTGACAGCTCCTCCCAAAAACACCTGATTGCTTAAATATGCTCAACACTCACCACTAAAACTCAAGGCGGGGAAACCCCATTGCTGCTCATCCTCCAAACTAGCCCTGATTTTCAGATTTCCACAACAGGTTCCAGCAGAAGTCTCTAAGCTCCCTTCAGCATCATTAGAAACTGAGCTGAAAGTTCTTTTCTGGATAATGACTGCTTGGAGACTTTTATGCCTTTTATAGTGGAGTTTTAAAGAGTGAATGTGGAACAGCTCTGTCTCATGCACTGGAGAGGTGACAGCTTTCCCATGTGTTGGGCAAACACATCACACATGGCAGATGCAGCTGGAAACAAGAACCAAACGAAAGATCTCTCAAAAAGTTCTATCCACTGGAGCTAAATAAAGTTCTAAAACACCAAAAGCCAAACACATGCAGACACAATAACTCTCAGCCTTTTTTTCCTCCTCCTCTTTTTGCTCCTTTTCATCTGTTTCTTCACCAGTTTCAACATTAGAAGTGTCTTTTGGCCATAGAATCAGAAGCACAAAGCAGGACTGAATCTCCCAGCAGAGATGTTTACTGACAACAGGCGTATCTCAGTGTTAAACCATTACGGGCTGGCTCTTCTGTCATTGCAGCATGGAGTTGTGGACTAAAAAGGTCAAACCGTCTCAGAAAAAAACCAAAACCAACTCCTTCCCAATCCTACTTTGAAGGTGCTGCTAACAGCAGAAAGTTTTTTCCTTATAAGACATTCATGGCACGGTCACCATTCTGTCTTTGGTGCTTTTTCAATTGTCAGAAAAGAGAGGCTGCTCCTCAATCACTTTAATGAGCTGCCAGAAAGCTGGCCAGAAATAAGCATCTCATCTGACCAGGAAATACTGCAGACCCTATGGGGAAGGTCCTGATAGAGAAGCTTCTATATTTGAAGTACATTCAAAAAACATTCACAGCTCTGAAGCAATTGCATTATAAATTTAAAGTGCTTTATTCTTTTGTTTTTCTAACTATCAGTGTTTTAAATTAAAAAAAAAAAAGTCCCCCAAACACTACCTAAGCCTTGTGTATCACCTTCAGAAAGGGAATATTTTCAGACCATTAAAAACTGCAGATGGAAAACTCCGCTTTGAAGGCAAGGTGACAGGCAGCATGTGAGGACCAAAATCCTCAGCCACACAGACTCCTACTCAAAGCAAAGTTAAGCCTGAAGAAAACCTTTTTCCTTGTTTGTGTTTCTATACTTAAAGGGTTCTCTCTCCTATTCCTGCCGATCCCTTTGGACACGAAATGCCTTTCTTACAGAAGGATCTAGCTCTTGTATTGTCTTCTCCGCTTGACTTCTTCAACTCTCACCACTATCTCAATAGCCAAATCCCCACTGCACGGGGTGCTGGGCAGCAGCTTCTGGTGCCTCCAGGAATGCCAGAAGCTGCTTCCAAACCCAAAAGAAGTGCTGGGAAAAGCACTTTCCAACGTTACTGCTGCCTTCACCACCCAAGTGCCCTGCTCACACAAGGCAAGCCTCAGACTAGCCCAGCTTCTGGCCTCAAACACCTACGATCACAGCACTGCCCAGATGCCCCTGCCTGTAAGCATTAATGAAAGCCTGTCCCCCTGGCCTCTCTGCTACAACATTCCTGACATTTCTGCCCTTCAGAAACCCCTAATGCTGTTATCAGTCTGTCCCTGGACACAAGGGATGCAAGCTGGGTTACTTCCCAGCCAGGCAGACTTGTCAAGCTGTTATAAGGGCACAGATAAGGTACTGGGAGACTGAAGGAAGAACCTGAGGAGAACAGCATGTGAAGGAAAGGTCAAAAGATGCATACAATTTCAATAATTTAAACTCTCAGCAGTTTCAAAGCCTTTAAAAATATTTCATCTTCCCACTCCTCCACCAGAAACATTTTCTTTGTTAGCCTCAGAGAGACCACAACAGTTACTGCTTGGGGAAACAGTGCCCAACGAATTAAAGACTTCAGCCAGAGAAAGGCCTTCAAGAAAGAATATTATTCTGTGCATTCACTGTATCATGATAAAAGCTATATATGAGCCTGCCCATACGGGAGAAAGGACTCAGCCCCTTACTTCAGGCCAAACATTTACAAGCAGACTTTGACATCAAGAACGGAGATGAAATTCACTCACACGAGCAACGCAAGCATCAAGCAATACTATGCCAGCATGACATCTTTCTCATTTAACAGCCATATACCTGGCCAAAGCCTTCAGGAGGACTACTGCTGAGGGAACACATCACATTTAACTCATTCATCTTTCTATGAAGAAAAATTGTTCCTTATTTACCTAGAGGGATGATCAAAAATCGCATGTAGCCAAGCCAGTCTGGGGTTTTGTGAGACAGTTGCTCTACAAAGAGCCTCAATACAGCACTGAGGTAATTCTGGGCTCCGGCCACTGCAATTTTAATTGGGCTTGGAGGCTGAGAATTGCAGTTACAGCTAGACAGAAGAAGAGGGAACATATTCGTAATTGTGTTTCCAATCATTTCAGAACAATTAAAAAAACTGGTTAATAACTAAGGTAGAACACAGCTCATTCAATACACAAGGCAATATCACAATGATTATCAGCAGCACTGTCAATAAAAAGCAACATTGCTCAGTACTTTCTTAATTGGTCTTCCTGATTTCTTTCAAACGCTTTAGTAGTCTATAAAGGGTTGGACTCAACAGTCTAGGTTGGGATGTGCCTACTGCTGTGTCAGAACATAGCCACAGACTGGGAAATGCCTCCAGGAATTGAGAACATTAACTGGGAATTAATTCAGTGTGTATGGGGAGGAAAAAAAACCCAACAAAACTGTTTTAAAATCTGTTACCTTTGCATGCTTTACAAATTAGATCTGACATTGGAGGCAGGCTCCACAGTAAAATCTTGTAATATCAATGCTGTCAGTGTAAGGAGACTTGCATCCCTCCACACAATGAGGAATAGCAACACCTTGCAGGGCTGGCGAGTACTGAAGAACCACACTACTCTGACTTCAGGAGAGTCAATTAAGAAGTATTGGAAGGGAAAATTATTACTCCAGTATCAGATGGAAAACTCTCTGAGCACTGGGGCACAGGAGCTGAGAGGCTTTTAATGCTGAGGACCACAAGGCCTCCTTTCTAGAGGAGACTCAACAAGCAAAAAGGCATAACTTACTATCGCTGTATCCTGGAGACAATAGTGCTGAAAGCTGCTTGAATATCAGCCGAGGAACACGTACAGACCACAGGCAAGGTATGCTTTTGTAAGACATCTGACAGGTACTAAGGAGAGAACAGAACATATTAAACTCCTTCAGTTTGTCGCAAGAAGAAAGTCTCATCTCCCCACACTCCTATGAATCCTTACAACAAAGTGTGGGCATTCTCCCCATGACCAACATGTAGGTGACAGCTACTTCCCAAACACTTTTCTCCTGTGCATTAGTGAAGGAAAAGCTTTTCCTCTAGAAAAGTGGAAGCATTGCATCTGCTTGACAAACACTAATACTACCTCTAAGGACATGGCATTTTTGCTAATGCTGACTCTAGGAGAGCAATTCGTATGGCTGCAGAGAGCAGGGCAGGAGCAGCAGGCTGCCTGCCTAACAGCCAGCACTGGGTAAGAGCAGATGCTCTTTACTCACCTGTTTGTGAAGCTGAACATGCAGTGTTCTGATTAAAAAGACTTGACAAATGCGATATTCTGCCTACCCTCAAGTACTAAAAAACCTAAAAAGCAAAGACACTAGCAATACATATTCATTGTGATTGACTGCTCCCATTCCATGCAGCTCTGAGGAAAAGCAAGTTAACAAACACCCCAAGTACACACGGACATAACACTGATGAGACTGAGCAATTATCTCACATTTTCAAACTCTGTCCCACTAACCCATGCACCGCAGCCAATGCCATCTTTGTCTCATCCGATACTGCAGGCAGTGCTGGAGGAAACATACACAGCTTTCTTTCCAACTCTGGAAAACATTTCTCTAAGTAAAGAGCAGCTGGAACCAGCAGCTCAACTGGTATTTTTCATCTCTTACACACTGAGACCCCAGTTCTTTCAAAAGCAGAATGTGAAATCAGTCAATCTACTTCCAAAAACCTGGTATAAGTTCTACAGCCCGCAGTCAATCAGTACAGTTTTCATGTGCCTCTTCTGTATACATCTTCAGACTAAGGATCAGAAAAGAGCAAAATTTGTTCCAACCACCCATCCAAACCCACTGCAAATGACTCCATGTTGCCAGCATAAGAGAGCAGTGCTCAGTTCTCCTTAAAAGAAGTATCACACACTAGGAAAAGATGTGATAACACACCCCCAGCCAGCCAGGAATCACAAGAATGCATGCAAGGCCATACTGCTGAGCTGAGGTATTTTCTCCTGTAGTCATCACCTGTGCCCAGAAATATCAGTCTAAACCACAAGTCAGCCTTCCCTGCTTCCTTTGTCCCACCCTACTGTAGCTGAGAAGCAAATGCTTGACCGCAAGGGTGCAGTCATACCCAGCCTGCTGCTAACCCAGAGAAATGGCATTTCATAGAACAGAAGAAAAGAGTTTTCCCAGGGAAAAACTGAGTAGCAAAACCTTAAAAGATCCATAGCATCTCTTGGTCAAACTGATCTATAGGCACCGAACCCCAGCATGCTGCAACCCCCCTGCACCACCCACTGCTCTTCCAACCAGGGAGCGGAGCCTACTTGGTTAATGGTAAGGCTCAAGACTGGTCCATTCCCAGGGAGGAACAGCCAAAGTGAACTGATAACACGTCTCCTGCCTTTACCTGTCCTTGCCAATCTGAAGTATTGACAAGAATAATGTTTTCCGGCAGCTGGTCGTCAGAAACCAGGATGTGATTTAGTTGGTCGTACACAGTTTTCCTGGGGATCTGGAAATGAAGACACAGAACAGAAAGTAGGAGATATCAGTTCTAATCCTCAAAGCTTTGTCTGTCATTGCTCCTTCTGCAATGCACTTTTCTTAAAGTCAATTTATACCAACTAACAGTAGCTCAAGGAATTCTGGGTTTACAGAAGCCAGCAAAAACCTTTACCAAGGAGGGAGTTAACAGAGTCCTGCAGTTAAAAAGAGCATGGGACAGAGATACTTTGCATAAATCAGTCTCCATTGCAAATTCTTGCCATTTGCCTTATTTCAAAAGAGCAATTCCTCAATACATGCCTATTTGTTACTCATAACAACAATCCATTCCAGTGTTTTCAGTTTATGCCTGGCTGACAAAGCAACAAGCTGGCAAAAACCAGCAGACAGGATGGAAGGTACAATATCAGCCAAGAAGTAAATTCCCTCCTTCCTGGAGCTGCAGGGTTCATTATTTTCCAGCAGCAGCAGCACTTTGGCCAGAAGGAAAGGGGCCGCAGGGGACAGATGGAAAAGACAAAAACTGAGTGGTTGGATAAAAAGCAATATTTTTCACACCTGTAAGTGGTGCCGGGTGTCTGGAGATCGTTCATTGTCCAGGCTGTTTGCTCTCTCATTCTGTGGCCTCACTGGCTGCCTCTCCTTCAGAGATGTGCTTCTTCCCCGGCGTCCAGTTTGCTTCCCTTCAGACCTGCTAGAAACAGGTGCTTTCAGTCCATGCTTGGCTCATACCTGAGCAAGATTCATTCCCAAACTCCTAGGCCACCCCCATCTGGCAACCTCAGCAATTTAACTCCAGGCACCGGAGAATCATGCATGGAAACCTGAGGCAGCATGAGACCTGTTAATTCCGCATCTAATGGTACAGAAGTTATAGAGAACAAAGTTCAGCTGCAGAGTATTCTGTCATCATGTTTACAGGAGTCCCAAGCAAACCTTCACAGCCCATACCAAGAGCCACACCACCACTCTGCTAATTGCCACACCAGCATAACGCAACCCAGCTACACAAACTGCAGACACACATCCAAGAGTAGCACAGAAATACCTCTTCAAAAGAGCATCTATTTGCTTGAAATAACCAAAGAAACGATATGGTTGGGTTGCTGAAGCCCACATTCACTCTGCCATTTGGGAACTCAGACTTAACAACTACCTTTAAAGCCAAAATCTGCATCAGACAACTTATCTTTGAGCATGAAGCCCCAGAGTAAACAGTTGGACTAGATGATCTTAGAGGGTCTTTTCCAACCTTAATGATTCTACGATCCCTGAGCAACATCAGAGCAAGATTGCTCTTTGTGGTTCTTAGAACGCATTTATCAAGCACCCAAGTTCCTCCTCTCAGGTGCCTGAACACACGGCCGGTCTTCTTGCTTGATGGCTAAAGACCATACAGAACAAACGATAGCAGGCTGTCCATGGCTTCCCAAGGAGCCTTGCAGCAGGGGCAGTGCTGTGTCACTGCTCTACCTGGTGGATGGGATAATGAGGGACTCCGTCTTGGTGATCTTCCCGCTGGGCGGGAGCTTCTCAACAAACACATCCGGTGCAGGAAGTTCCGCTTCTTGGACCTCGGCTTGCTGGTTAGACTCCTGCAAACAGAACCATGTGAGGAACAAACACTTCCCTCTCTCACTACTGCAAGGGCTCGCAGGAGACACGCCAGCTTGGCTCTGGCTGGGCCACACTCAGCCTCTCCCTTGCAGACATACTACTCACTGCCAGGGGGACAAGCCAACACTGGCTATCTTAGGCTCCCTGTTCCTAGCTCTGCCACACAAGGGAGCTGGAGGCTGAAAAGGTGCTTGAAAATACTACTTTGGAGCAGGCACTCTCTCAACTCAAAGCCAAGGACAAGCTTCCTTACACAACGCTGATTAATTCAGTTTACCCAAAAGAACCAGTGGAGAGAGAAATACACAAGAGAAAAGTTACAAATAGCATATCTTCAAAAGAGCAACTTGAGCTTTGGAATTTTCCCCCAGGACCAGCTTGATTTCTGCCAATTCAAATTGAAGGTGTACTTCTGTCTAGTATAATGCACCAGCTTTGAGGATACTTTTCAGGACAAGACACATGCTCAGTAGCATGCTCTAGGCCAGCTCTCTTCAAATCAAGAGAAAGATTGTTTAAATGGAAGGCCACGTAGAGCATTTTAATTTCAGAAGGCTGAAAGATGAGAACCTCTGACAACTCGGGTCAGGAGGAGAGCCCAGCACTATCATCACTGCAGCTAATGTAATCTACACAGGTTGTGATGCATATGCAACTATAAGAACAGACAGACATGCGCTACCCAGTGCAGTTCACAGTTGACACTCAAACTGCCAGACAAAGTTAAGAAGCAAGTTTCCAACTTACAAAAGAGACAGTGTCAGAAATACTGTCATCTGTGTGTTTGGTTCCAAGAGTCTTCGTCTTTTCAGGCACTTCTACCTGCTTGAGAGGAGAAAACCGTTAGCAGGTACAGCAGCAGCACAACTTTTCAGCCACACTCTCGGAATCAGACTGTTTGAAAGACACAGTTTAAACACTGGACAGTTCTCCAGGAGCACTTAGGCTCCTACCAGGACTGAATGCATCGGTATGGGATGTAGCAAGGCAGCAGATAAATCCTGTAAGCATATTTAATGCAACAGTCACATTTAAAAATTGGGTAATGAAGGCCCATGAGAAGATCTGTTACCTACCCAAAAGATGCAGGCCCTGCAAGACGTCCCCCCCAGGTTCTACAGTTGTGGTACTAGACACAGGCATCACCCAGAACAGACTGCCCTGCAACTGCTTCACAGAAACAACCCTGGTGTTGCCACAGCCTCCCAATGCTACCAGGACCTGGCACGTTGTTGGTGACAACACAGAGGCAGATCAAACATGGGATGAAATGGGTAATGGTCACAAATAAGAAACGTGTGTTTGGCAGACCAAGGGAGGGCGCTCAGGGAAAGGCCTGCACAGGAGCCTCTATTACAGTGCTTCTGGGCAGAGAGAAGTAATGTCCAGATCCTGAGCATGCTCCTACTCTCTACTTGGGAGGGATGCTGCTGATTAGTGCTGTGAGGTGCTTCAGCACCTTCCTTTCATTCAGTCTTAGAAACTCAGCACCTAATACCCTCAAACAGATCTGTAACTCTATACTAAGAGATGTACTACACCATACAGAGTATAAAGAGAAGTGCTTCAGAATTGGGCTGATATTCTCTGTGCCTAGAATGCTCATCTAAATAGGGATGGAAAAGAGTGAGCTCCCCTTCAGAATTCTCTCCCAGCCACCATGAAAAGGAACGCAATGTAGTGTGGTAAAGGCTTCCCCGAGCAGCACCAGGGAGTCCCTAAAGCCCCCAGGCAACATCTCCCACCCTGGCTATTGCAAACTCATGGGAATCTGGAGATACTCATACCATTGGCAATTATTCAATACATAAACTGAAGATGTTCACTTGAGTTAATACTTTATTTGCATTAAAAATAAATAAACCAAACCACACTTTCTTCAGAATATTCGTGTCTCTGCATCCGAGTCTTCAGAGGAGGTCACAGAGGGAGTCTATTTACACGTATAAACAGAGATGGTGCAGGTAACAAGGCTGAGCACGGCAGGATGATACCAGGCAGTCAGGGCACTTCAATTTCAAAGGGAATGTAGGTGGGTAGAGAAGACCTTGAGGCTATTTTAACTACAGGCAGATAGCCTTCTTGAAACGACTTACAGGACTCGATGGCTCTCTCTGGCTCCTGATGCTGTGGATGCTACCGATTTCTGTCTGAGAGCTGGAGTGTGACAGTCCTTCAAAATAAGGTCTGAAGAAGGAAAGCAAAAAGTCTCTTGTTATTAAAAATATTAGCAGAGAAAGTCCACAGCAAAAGAAATGTGATTGTTCCAAAGTGTCTTAACACTCCTCAGTGGTTCCAGTAAAACTCAGAAGCCACTTTTGCTCCTCTGAGTGAAAGAAAAGAAGGGAAAAGAAGGTCTCCAGGACAGCAAAGGAAACAAGAAAGTCTAAGGACCTCTGTCTAGTCCTGACACTGACTGACTGACCTCCACTTAGCAGCTCCAACACGTCAGCTGTCTCACATTAAATCATATTCATAAAGCTCTCACAAGGAATGCTTGCATGCTCTCACGCTACATGCCAAACAGAAGTTTTTATTTCCATAAAATCTGGGATGGGCCCATGGGTCCAGCATTTTCACACTGCAGAACAGAATGCACATTAACTCCACAGAGGCATTTGAGTCTTTCCTACCCCAAGCACCAGGCGCAAAGTTTCACACTGTGAATTTTGTTTCAGCTCTGCAAATGCTGACTGAACAACATGCCATTCCAGGCAAGGTTTAGCTCTTGATGGAAAGACAGCAAGTGAAGGAGAATCACTGCCCCCCCACCCATACTCTGCTCGTGTGGGTAAGTGACTCTTGATGCTAACATGCATTTTATTTCCAGCTTGCATCTGGATTTGGCTGCCAGCATTAGGATCCAATTACACATTTGCTCAATAAGATAAGATAAGATAGCACATACAATCAGATCGTGCTTCCATGTCAAAAGGCAGATCATCACAGAAGGCTTCAAGGCTCAATTATGATTTAAGGAATTAATTTTTTTTTCCATGAAAAAAGATGCCTACAGCCATCAACATTTATCACATTCCTTTCACAATATGAACATAAGGACCAGACAGAGTAAGACAAAGTGTCTCCCCAGGATCAACTAGAAGTGATCCCTGGCTCAGTTACACAGAGCTGCCATATATCAGCACCTACAAAAACTAGTTCAGGACAGGCTTGGGCTGTGCTACAGTTAGTTCTCCTTGGGCTCTGAAGAACTACTTTGTTTCCTGCAGTTCTGATTCCTTAGTCCCTACAAAGGCTCTTTCCACATAGGATCCTATCAGCTTTCCCAGAAAGATTGCCTTGCCCATCACAACTTTCTGCCTCTGCAGCTTCTAACTGTTCTGCTGCAGCACCAGATTTCCTGTCTGTTTCTACCACCTCTTCAAAACACCTGTGTACAATTTAATTCCACTGTCTGCCTGTCAGCAATTCCTACTCCTGTGGTAAGGTGGAAGGGCAAGCAGAATAACTGCACAGGAAACAAGTAAAAAAATACATGAAGGGAAATTAGCTCATAAGCAGTCATTAAATTATCATAATGTACACTGGAGCTCTGACACGAGCTTGGGGAGTTGTGGAAATAAGGTGGAGGGGTGTGAGTAGAATATCTAATCTGTGTTGACACTGCACACTGTCTCTTTTCAGTTCCAACTCTTGGGAGACTGAGTCCCAAGCAGCTGCCCAAACTGACTACTCTGCACGGGACTGCCCAGTATCAGCCATGCCATACTTACTTTAACTTTGGCTTCGGAGTGCTCAAAACACTGTCATCATCTTCCATTTCTGGCCCACTGTCACTAGGGTTCTCTATATCCAGTGTGTCATACAGAAGGTCCAAGTCCTCCTCCACCTCTGGAACGTGCTCTGCAGGGTCCTGCTCTGAATCCAGAACCTACATGCAGGAGAAAAGCAGGCATTGTTCACTAGGAGTCAAACAGATCTTATGTCACCAGAGATCCCTTGATGACTGCAGGGCACCAGGCTTAGATTCTGTTCCTAGTGCGAGGATACTACATCTAGCAGAAACATTAAGCATACCAGGAGCGCTTGTTGAGGGTGAAGCTGTCAGTGTCCGGTTAAGCAACACTTACCTATTAGATTAGGTATCCATAAACAAGCTATTAACCATAGATCATGCCAATCAGTCAATCATGTTCTATAAACAAAGCCTTAAGAAGGCACCCAACGAGTCCCACTTTTCTTAGAAAAGGTACAGAAACGTGGTACTACAAAATGAGTATTGCATCTTGGGTGTTCCTGAAAAAGTTGTCATTACACCTCCTGATTTTGCATGTGGTACCCAACCAGGCAGAAAAGAAGTAAGAACAATGTCCACAGGAGGCATCAGAAACCTGGACAAGGATCAGCTGCAACCCACACGTAAATCTGAAGAGAACACAAATCTCACATCAAAACTCCCCTCGGTTTCTCTACACATACAGCATAAGCATACAGGTGTACACAGCTCTGAGTCTGCTTTTCTAATAGCAGCTCCAGAAAAACAACAGCTCAGCTGGCTGAGACCTCAGATACGGGTGCTGACTCTGCTGAGCTAACTTGGGAAGAGCAGCAAAGCTAACAGGACTGTTTGGAAGCATAAGAAAGCACGAGGAGTTACTCTTTCCCACAAGCCACAATATCTGCACACAGACAGACAGCCAAATGAGCCGTTAACAGTTTTTATATTAGGTACTTAATGTTACGCAGGCTCTTGTGTTCGGGACCTCTTTCATTTTTAGCTCTGACCAGAAAACTGTATATCTTGTAGATCTACGTACTGAAATTTTTCAAGTCTTGCCTGGCTGTTGTAGGGAGACTATCAAAGCAGCGGCGATTTAATTTCACACACATACAGCACACCGCTTGCCTCTGAAATGGTCAAAGACAGTTTTGAAGACTGCTTTGAAATTAACGAGTAAAGAAATGAGTGGTTGCCAATATCTAGTTTTGATAAAATTTGATCTAGAAAATACTTGATGACATTTTAAAGTTGGCCCTCAAGCCTCCATGCAAGGCCAGGGTGCCACAACGGGTTATATCGACTGCAAAATGAATGGAACTAGGGATAGACAGGAGAACGTTCCTGTGGACTACAGCAGAGACCACACTGAAGAGGTGAGAGAGCAGCATGCAGACAGAAAGGTTCTAGAATGCGTTACTCACCTCATCAGTCACTTTAAATCTCTTCAGCAATGCCACAACCTTCTGCTTGAAGTTTTGTTGCTGCAAGTCAAAGACATTTTTACATGAGTAAAGCATCAGTGAACTGCTTTCTCCCAGTGTGTAAGAAGCCCAGACACATGACACTGGGGCTTTAGCTGCTGCTTCAAGTCAAAAAGACTGCTGGCAGCACAAACCAAGTCCCTGCTGTTCACATGTTGAAAACAGCTTTTCCAGACCTATGACACTTTCTCTACTGCCTTGCAACAAGCCAGGTCCCACTCTGCTAAATCTAAGAAACCTTCTGGTCCTGATGAATGGCATACCACTCCTGGTTGGATGCACAGAGAACAGCACGTTTCTGGTAAGCATCTGAGAGTCAACTTTTCTGGTTCTTAACACAGTGAGAGACAACATAGGCATCTATCCACTAACTCAAAGCACAAATGCATTTTCTATCAACAAAGCACTGCTTTACCCTGTTGCAGTTCAACCTGGCAGGCTTGCTTATATGACTAGCACCACTGCAGAACAGTTGTGAGGCTTGTTCCACCTGCCTATCAGAAGAACATCTTTCAAGTCTGACATTGCCAGATCACAGATAAAGCAGTCACCTAGCCCAAAACAACACAAGCCAAACTGTTGCACTTCCTTTGTGTATATTGTGTATATAGCCCATAAGAGCTATTTCTCTCTGGTAGAACCAAACAGCTGAGATTTATTATGAGCTACTGAGCCACTCGCAGTCACTGACCAAATATTCATGTTCGTAAGAAAAGGTACATGAGACCCAGGTGAGAGAGCTGGTACAGGACATTTGAAGTGGAATCCCTGTCAGGAGGAAAGGCAAGAGAAATGCCTGGCACCAGGCCACACCTTGGTGAAGAAAGTTGTTTGCTGGCTTGCCTGTATCTCATGGGAGCTTTCCTAGTAAACCCTACTGGTCCTGCCACTCCAGCCCCAGGCACTTCACAATGCCCAAGTCTCCAAAATTCACCCTTTACCACTGAACTCAAATCCTGCAAGCTGCTGCCACCTTCTAGACAGCTGAAGTTGAGGTGAAATGAAATCACCATGTTCAAACAAGATTGTTCAAAGAATGGTCCCCATTGCACTGGCAGGAATGAGATGCTCTCATTTTAGAGTTGTCCTTTGACTCAGGACGTCAAGGAAAAACATCCACCATGCAGACCAGCTTGGATCAGCACGGCAGTCTGCGGAAGGAGCACACACAACAGGCAGTAGCTAAGGCAACATGGCAAGGGCTGTTCTCTGGCCTGAATGGTCTGACAGTCAGAACACAGGAGCCCTGCTGAGGCTGATGTTAAATTTACTGGCAGTACCTAATCCAGACTTGCACCAGCCCTATGCACTGGAGATTCAGTATCAGTTCAGTGGTCGGGGACAGAAAGACGTTCTCATCATAGTTAATAAACACAGGGTATACTTTGTCACCTGCTGTCACTAATGCCTGTAAACAATATTAAAGACATCAAGGATATAAGGTAGCATGCTCCTAGTCTTATATAGAGTCTTTTTAATCACAGGTTCAGATCAAAACAGTGCTTATTCAAGATCTTTTCAAACATGGATTTGAGAAATAGCCTCACAGAGGGTACAAGTGATCTCCAAACATGCTTCAAAGTCCAAAAAAACCCCACAACCAACAAACCTAGCCCATCCTTGTGATTTTGAGTTATTGCCATCACAGACATGCACAAACACTTGTGTAGGCAGAAGGCCACATTATGCACTACAGTGCAGTCAAGCGCAGGTCAACACTCCACATGGAAGTTCAGTTCTGCAGGCAAACACATGCTTGCTGTCAGAAGGCAGATGGCTGGCTGCATGCTGCTCACCAAAGCCTTCAATATCCAGCTACTTCTTTGGCCTCAACATGCATCACCTCAGGTTCATCCGTTTGGCTCCAGCCCTTAACTGAACTATTGAACTTCGTTCTGAAACTTTCCCACAGGTCTCTCCCATGCAGAGCACAAGCAGAAGATCTTTCCTTTGCTTAAGCCTACTTTCAGGACCACGTGAGCACAGACCTTGCCCTGGCTTTGCGATGGGGCTGATTTTCACATACTTACATGATTTTTGGAGCACCCTAAACTTGCAGCTAAAGGACACTCAAGACATACACGCACCACGGACTGCTCCACTCCCTGATCTGATAGTTTCTGCTGGTTCTTCACATGCTGCAACCATGCCCCCAGGCTCCCTGCCAGCACTCCAGCACTGCTGCTCCTACAGGCCACAAGCACTGCACATCCTAGCCAAACCCCATCAGTGTTAGTAAAACTAATTTCCACCGACCCTGGTTATGGACGTCGTTCTTACTATCGATCTCCGCTGCTTCTTGGGCTTCCCCAGCTCGTACTCATCATCATCCAAATCCTGAACAGAAAGAGGATTCCTTTGTTACCTTTGTGGTTTGGGGACACATGATCATTTAAGTCCTAACAACATTCCCTCTATTAATCTGCTGCTCTGTCTTGCAGACCTTCAGCATTTGCTTCATTTTTCTGCAGTTATGATGGCAGAGGGAAAAGGAATTGAATTAGGTTGGCACAGAGCTGGGAATGCAAAACAGCCCAAGTTCTAGAAAGAAACAAGGATTCTCTGAGTCCCACATTTCAGTGGGTTCCTCTCAGTACCCTCCAAGACACAGAAGGCAAGTGATGCCAGAGTCTGAAGGCAAGTAAGATCCAAACTCAAAAGCATCTCACTTCTGCACAGGGAGTTCTGTCAGGACCCATTCTGCAGGAGGTACTAAAGACTGAAATCTGACTCAGATCCCACTAGCCCTTAAGTTACAGCTGGGGGCCTTGTTGGGCTCTTTGAACCTAATCAGCATTACAGAAACAATCAACTGCTGCCTTGACAATTGTGCAGATAAACTCAATATTTTACTGTTTAAAGGGGACTCAAGACAACACATAAGGAGATAAATCACAGCATGGTGAAAGAAATGGGTTGCTGTGCATCTCCATTCTCCTTCTGCCGCTGCAGCTCAACACTTGGTGACAGTCTCACACTGTCACAGCTTACCTAAGGAAACACACTTATCAAGTGTGTTTCAAGCAGAAGCTGAGAAAAGTACAAGCTCTACAGAATGTTTCACAGGAAGAAGCCATGGCCTAAACAGTACCTGGCCCTGCACAGCATCATCACTGGCCTCCTGCTCAGAAGAGAAGCTCTCGTACTCCTCCTCGGAATAGTTGTCTGAAAGGGAAGGAAAGAAGGGAGAGATCCCATGAAACTCCTTTAATGCGAGGAGAAAATCTCATCTGAAGAGCAGAGAAAAACAACTAACAGTCACAAACCAAGAAAGGAAGCACATAAGGAAATGCTTGCTTCTTTATCTTTTATCTGTGTTAGAACCAGTGAGATGAGAACATCCTGGAGATGAGGAACAAGGAGAAACATATCTATTAAGAAGGATAGGCCAGCACACAGATAAGACTCCTTAGAATACCATTCCCTTTTCTCTGGAAAGAATCACCTGGCAGACAAGATCAAGTAAGGAGTTTTCCCCACAAGGGAAAGAATTTTTCCCCCTTAGTGAGTTTAACTGTCTTCAGAAGACATGCCAGGAGAATCTAAATTCTATTGACATGACACTTGAGGTGACCTGCCTGGCCTCGGGCAGCAACGCACAAGCACCTGAATGTACTGCCTTCAACAGGTCACGCTGCTGGCAGTGAGCAGAAGGCTGCTACTACAGAGAAGGTGGAAGATATCGCAAACAGAAGCCCAAGTACTTTCTTACATAGTGAGCAACACTGGGGATTTACTCTCATTAAACCAGATAATATTCAATTTAAAAATGTGGCAGCTTTGTAGTTATTAGGTAAGTTAACATATATTTCATCTCCTGAATATGACACGGCTAGCCATATGAGGAGCTACAGGTTCTCAGCACACCCAGCAGTAATGCTGGAAGAGCACAGGCCTAACTTGCTGGATGGTGTAAGCCTGGTGTGAACCTTTGACAACCCCTAACTCTGGCAGCCATGCTCCTTGCTTACACAGCAACAGGTTTGCAAAGTTGGTTTTCTTTGCAGTAACCAGTGAAAGATACAGGCATAGGTACAAGCCTTATTCTTCCCAGGAAGCATCTAAGCTCAGGTGAGGTTTAACTCCAGTTAGTTCAGGAAGGCTCGTACCCATCCCTTGTCCCCAGAGCATGCGGTTGTACTTCACCTGTAGACTTGATTTTCTGGCTGGCCTGCATAGTGCTGTCTTCATGGTCAATTGGTTGACTTGACAAGGAGAAGATCCAGATTTCTGCTACCTTTACTGCAGCTTCTTTGATGTTGCTGAAAAGGCTCAGTACCTGGCCACCTTCTGTGGGGTGCTGCATGACCTGGGACAGAAATCAAGCAGAACAAATCTGCATTTAAATGTATTTTAACTTGCACCATTTGTATACTACAAGAGTTATTTATGTTAATAGAGTTACTCCAGATTTCCAAACAGAGAAGACAGACAACACCCTGCAACTGCAGGAGACACATGCAGGCAACACGCAATGCTAGCTGAAATTTTAGTTGACTGCTAATGCAAGTGATAGAAGGAAAGGAAAAATTTTCTGAGCTTGACAGTTGATTAGCTCACTCATGAAACACAGTACTTGAATACCTCATTACTACGTATTTGCTTCCACAGCACAGTACTGATTTGAATCATCAAGTTACCAACCTTCGGAACCAACATAGGTGAGGAACTTTAGAGCCAAAAAAACCCCCAAATTATCAGTGGGATACACAGCAAAGTGCTTCCTAAAGCAAAAATTCCTGCTCCACAATCTTGGAGGTGATGGCCATACTGGGCTAATTAAGCAGTGAGTCACAAAAAGCAAGATGTGGTGGAGGCAGACACATCTCAGTGTGGGTTTCTCACTGCAGCCGTCTCCCCTTTGACACCCACAGCTCCCAGAGCTCTCCTTAGAATCTAAGGCTCAGGTTCTTCTCTTGTCCCACCAGACACAGCAATTGCTTCTCCATCCCCGCTTGTCTGCGCTTCAGCTTCCTACCTCACACCAGGCTGCTCTGTCAGCTCCTCACGTGGCTTTAAAATGACCTGAGCTGATGAGGAACATATGCCCTCTCAAGCTCATGCTTTCACTAACTTTTCATCGCTTTGTTTTCTTTCAACTCCTATAATAACTTCGTGTGCGTGTCAGTGCTGTGTAGGGGTCATTAAACTATAAACTGCAAAGAGAGGGAGGCTTGTAAAAGGATACAGCATTTGTTTACCCAAAGTCTTCAATTTCAGAAATATTCCAGATGAGCTGGAAAGTAACTGTTTCCCAACAAAGTGAACCTTTGGAAATGCATGACCTTCTAACCTCAGTCAGCTGACATTACAAAAAAGACAAGAAAAACCACACACAGCAGTAAATGCCCAGCACTCAGAAGCTCACTGATGGATCTAATTAATGGGCCCACGCATTTTCTGCCTTACAGCAGTAGTCAATTTCTAGTTCTTAAACTAAACGTGGTACAGGAAAGATGTTGCCTATAGGACTATGAATCAGAATTCGGACAGTTCAGATGGGGAGATCTAGATTTTCTGCAAGTCTAAGTGAAGCTTAGCTCACACAACAGAAGCATTCTTTATAATGAATTATTTAACACTAATGACTCACCGCAGCATAACATTAATTTACAGGTGGAAACAATGAAAGTATTCATTGGCAGAATGCAGTCTGATGAAATACGTTGGTGTTACACTGAACCTGGGAGGCCTGACCAAGTGACCTAACAGCCTTGTTTCCACAAATACGAAACATTTTACATTTCAGAACATGAGACAAGTGCGTTAGTTCAGCTCACCCAAATGTACTAATAAAAAAGAAAATGCATTAGTATTGAAATACATGCAGAAGTGTTCTGAATGCAAAGGGGATTTGAGCTGCATTTGAGTGAGTCGATTTGGACCTCCTAACTCAAAACAAAAACAAACAAGATACTCCACAAACCTTGTAAGCTAATAAAGCCTCAAGAATCCTTTAGCTCTCAAGATGTTATCCAGAGAATGTACAATATTAGTACTCAGTACTAAGGTCTGCTTAAAATATTGTTCTGTGAATACTAATTAGCATTAAGATAGTTGCATGAAATCCATCCAGGTACTTCTCTATAAGGAAAATAAGAACGTTGGATTTAAAGTGATGGGAGAATCCCACCCTTCTAAGTACGGACCATGCCAAACACTGCTCACCTCAGCCATGTTGATAGACCCCACAGCCAGGGTCTTGTAGCCTAGAATGGTTCGGTTCTTGTATCGCTTCCGCCGCTGCAGCATGATCTGAAGCTTGTTGCCTTCTCTCTTCAAGAAGTGAGGGTACTGGGGTTGGAAATAGAAAGCAGAAGTTCATTATGTGCTTTGATGTTATCTCCCAAGCTGTTTGGTTCACAAGTAAACTCCATTCCTACACTGAACTAACCCTCAACGTACAACCCTACATTACCCCAAGGAAGCAATCATTTCGGACTCTCATCTTAAAAACACAGCCTTTGTAAAGCTCTGCCACAGAACCCAAGTGCCACACAAGGGATCAGTGGGCATGGGGAAAGCTCAGGTAATCCTATACCCTTGCTTTTGTAGCCCCAGGACAGGAGGCAGCTCAGGCCTTGTATGTCTGCATTACACAGAGGGTAAAGCACTGTGGTACCCACCCACCAGGCACTGACAAAACAGTCCTGGCTGTTCTGTTTAGAAGGGCTGAGCCCAAGTCCAGTCACACAGGGACGAGCATCCTCCAAGAGATGGGCTGCAGAAAAGAGAACCTCACTGCAGAGACCGTAATTGCACACTTAAGTGAGCGATACTTTGTTTCACTATTTTTTTTTTCCCTCCTCTCCCCACTTTGGGAAATTGTGAGAGTAACTTCCTGCCTCTTAAAAAGCTTGATAAATACAACTGCTGAGTACCTCCAGAAACCTTGAGATGTTAATTTGCAGTCCAGAGCAGGCCTGACTGCCGCGCAGAGAGCCAGCAGCAGTGGCCACGCAAACAAGCAGAATACTAATTAACTGACTTCTCTGCAAGGATGGGATCGACTGCCTTGCACAAGGCAGCAGCCCTGCAGAAGGCAGGAACAGCAGTCCACATAATTAAACGATCACCTTAAAACGCATTTGCATCCAGCCACAAATTGAATGCGTGACTTCACAGATCCGCAACACTGAAGGAAGTTATTGAGGACTGGGGCTGGCAGCGGGGGCTCACAAGGCAAGAGGCACCTTTTGTATTCAAACCTCCCACCCTTCTGCAGCTGAGACCCTTCCAAGTGTTGGGAAGGCAGTAGGAGAGAAGGATTCCTTGCTCTCAGCTGGAGGCACTGGGGTCCTCTGAGGCTGCTTAAGCACGAGCCTGCAGCTGAACTCTAAAGTCATGCTGCGTCCCAGGCCAGTTTGATCTCAATGTCTACAGTTTTCTGGGATTCAACTGGATGGATCAAGTCCATACACGTGCAAGTTTCTGTTTTTCAAAGGCGTGTTTCCTGGCCACCTCTGATGAAGATTCACAGAAACGATTAAAAAAAAAGAGACATCCAGAGACATTCAGGCCACTCAGCTCCTCAGTTAAAGGCAAGGTGCACTGGAACAGCCAAGCCATCCTCACTGCACAGACAGTTGTTTTTAATTCCCGCCATCGCTTGACAAATCTGCAGAATGGTTTCAACAAAAACTTTTTATTAACTGCCACTCCATAACGTGGTATTTGAAAAGCAGACACAGGAAACCCCAAGCACTGCAAGCACCTCCAAGGGCAAAAAGAGGGGACCATCATACAATGCCAGGGAACTTCAGCTGATCCTGAGAAAACTCACAGAGGGTCAGGACGAGCAGCCATTCCAGCAGTCAGGGTGACAGCAGCTTACCTGCCAGAAAGGCTACTGCTGGTCTCAGCCTAACTAGCTAGGTGAATCAGATTCAGACACACCATAGCTCTAGTCCTGCCCCACCTGCATAACAAAGCGCTGCCCACCCGGACAGCCTGCACAGTGTGCACGCATGTAGAGCGAAGCATACAGGGCAAAGAGCTGACAGCACAATATGGAGATACTGGCTGCTGCTGCAAGACACTGAGGCTTTCTCATGCTGAAACATCCACATGCTTTTACTCTGTGGTCCATCACCACTCTTAAAATATCCCAGGCACTAAATTCAGACTGTACCTGGCTCAGACTATACTTAGCTAAGAGTAGCTTCCAGCCATCGTCCAATTAAGAAATAATAAAAGCTGTCATAAAAATCCTGCTGTGCCATTTCAGGAAGGCTTCCCAGACCTCACCGCATCCAAGAGCACTAATCCTTCCTGCAGCAGAGAGATCAGCAGCACGTCTCTGCATTAAGCTTGCTCATCTCACACACTGTTCGGAAGGCTTACAGCGTCATAGGCATCATTATTTCCTGTTCTGGCTCAGTTCCCAGCCCCTCCTGAGGAAACCACCTTAAAAACAATGCCGTGTGTCCTGCTGCAGTATTGCTCTGAGTTGCTGGGGGAAAAAAAAAAAAAAAAAAAAAAAACCACGTTCCAAAACAAAATCTGCAGAAACATTTGCTGACACAGGATGGGCAGAGGGAGATCTGGCTCATCCTAAGGCTCTGCTCCCAGCCATTGGAAAGCTGCAGTCTTAAGAATCACACATACTTATTCCTGGCACGTGAATTTCTCATTCCTTCTCACAAAGGAGGGGATGCAGTGCTGCAGTTAACCCAGTTTGCAAGCTGCATTAGGACAGAACCAGAAACACCAGCCATCTATGTACCTTCCTGTGCAGTCCCAGGGTTATCATCTGTCTGCAGTGAAACCTCACCTACCTCGAGCCTACCGAGGTCTCAGAGTAACAGCCAGTCTGTCCTGCATCACCACTACAGCCCTTCTTATCAGATCAAACTCCAGATGGCAAAATCTAACCCTCAGTCCCAAAATACAGATAACCTAGACAAGAACGCTTCTGAGTGTCTGCTCCATGCACGCAGGACTCTCCCTTGTGCTCACAGCAACCCAGCCTCTATTTCCCTTATTTCCCTGCTCAAGAGGTAGCACTAGGGCAGGATGCTCTGAGGAGAACAACCAACACAATACAGAAGGATCCTCAGTGCAGACCCACAGAGCACATCTGCTCACACACAGGTGCCCTGGCGCCCCGTCCCACTTACCTGCAGCGAGAAGGTCAGCGCGAGCTCCGTCTCCACGTGTCCACTCGGGGGCAACACGATCTCGTGAGACCGCAGGATGCGCTTGGAGCCCTGCACAGAAGCAAAGCCCATGTGGTGAATTGCCCAGCCAGCCACTTCTTTGCCATCCACGGCTGAGCCATTGGGCTGGAACTGGAGAGCTCCAACTACAGGCCTTACTCTCCCTGATATTACCCAGAGCTGCCTTTGTGCTGCCTCTCCCCAGGGAAAGGATAAGGCAGCAGATTCTGAAGGCAGGGCTGTCAGAGAGCTGGGCTGCAGGCAGTGCTGGAAAGACTCCGGCCTTGGAAGGGGCAGAGGGAAGGAAGACTGGACTGAAATGGAAATAGCCCTGGATTGACATCCCACCCCTATTTAAACAAAACTGGGAAATGCTTTCAGGGATTACCACAGAGAAAGTGAATGGATGAATCTGACCTTGCACTTGTGCAACATATTAATGAGATGAAAGGGAGATATTTGACTAATAAAGATTTGGGCGTATTTACTGTCCCTAACTGCAACAAAGCAGCTTTTGTTTTGCCAAACCCCAGCATTCAAAAGCTATGAGTCAGCCCCCACCCCTCAAAGCTGAAGTCTCATTTCACGACTGCAGCTAATAGGTAGTGGCACCTCCTGGGTTCGAAGGCTGCAGTGTCACACGTACATCTCTGGCATTAGCCTTGGTGGACCAATCTTTTCCTTTTGTACACACACCCCTCTCTGAGGAAAGTGGAGATTTTAACCTATTTAAACAACTCTGAGTTATTGAGGTTACAGAATTTTAAGAAATCCACCATGCCTTGCAGGGAGTCTGGAGACAGAATGCCATGCAACTCCACACCAGTGCGGTGTTTGGAGTTGCTGAGTTACAGAGCTGTCTGCTGTAGGAGCATTTTGTTTCAGGGAATGTTTCAGAGAAAACTAGAAGGGAAGCACAACAAACTGCTGCCTAGCAAATGCTTCTGTATTGTTCAGCTAGTGGTAAGTTTCACAGGTCTCTGGCTCAATATTCTGCTGAGGTTGCAGCTCTGGCTTTGTCCAGACGGGCTGATCTCCCAGAGGCACAAAACTGTAGCCCTCAAAAAAAACAGCATCTGGGAAACCAGAGACAGACAGGGAGTAAACACCTCCCAGCTACATCCAAAGTAAAACTGCGCATGTCTACATCAGCCCCAAATAACATCCCAAAATGAGGGAGGGAGAAGGGGAGAGGCTGAGGCTGACTTACATCCCTTCCACCTCACAAAGCCAGAATGCTGTGATTTGCAGGTGCCCCCAGTACATCAGACAGCAGAGCAGGTTGAAAACTGAAGGGTCAACCCCAGCAAAAGCAGCACATGTGCAAGTAAAGCACAGCTGGCCTTGCCACTGACAATAGCAGCATTTGTTCCATGCTGCAAATCTCCTAACAGTAGCAATCTTGCTTTACTTGTTATGCAACTCGAAATCTAATGAAAGCCCAAATATAGCAGCTTTAAAAAGACTGCAGCAGATAAATAGAGCAACAGCCTGGGAAATACGGTTGACAAGACTTTGAACATCAGGAAGGCTGCAGGGAGACATGGGAAATGCAGGTAGGATGCTCTCATTAGGTCTAAATTCAGTCATTCCTTCTGGAAGGACTGCAGTGCCTGACACCTCTCTTGCAATTCCTCATACAAAGCCAGCCAGTCATTTGACAGAGAACATATACTTGAAGATCCAATATCACCAGCTGCAAACAATAGCTGTGTCAGAAACCTGAGTGCTGGCAAATTAAGTAGCCTTAAAAGAGCTTGTCAGCATCATAATAACCTGCAAGCCATGAAGGAGGGCTTCAAATCTGCCTGCATCTGAGACAATCGCAGTGCTGCTGCCCTACCATTAAATAGCCATCACGAGATATGAGCAATGATCAAACTGCAGTGCCAGGGACACCCAAGGTGAAGCTATGGGCACCCTCTGGGACATCAGTTATTGCAGCCACTGTGACCTCAAGGCCAACTGGAAGGACAGATCAAGGCAAAAACGATAGGTAGGGATGCAAGCTGCAGCCTGGGACTTGACAGATAAGCATCCCAAACTTTTCCAGTTACAGAGGGCAAGTCCTTTGTCTTTCCAGTTCTTCAGGGATCTGCCCTGCCACAGAAGGGACTGCAGAATAATTGCTCAGGTTTCAGTGTGTGACTTACTGTAGCAGGACAGATCACAACATGTATTCAGAACAGACAAGAAAGTCCCAACTATTAAAACTCCCTTTGGGCTTTTTTGGGCTTGCATGTCTGGAGCAGCACATTCAACCTTTTCACCCAGAGAATGTGTAAGCCCTAAGCAGTAACCTGGATGGGAAAAAGCTCTGTTCTAGTAAAAGCTACTGGATTTCCCAGCCCAAGCCTGGCACACCCTACCTGTAGATCATTCACTGAGAAGCCTCAGGCCCTTATGGTGATGCACACACTGACTTGGAGTACAAACATATGGTGAGCTTTCAGCCCTGATCAGCAATATCTGACAGCCTGGGAATCCACAGCTGTGCATCTTCAGAATTCAGCTGTGTGAAACTATTCCCTATCTTTCTGCTCCCTGCTGTGGGTGTGTGAACCCCTCCAACACAGAGGGACACAATTTTGCTGTAGCTGGACTGCTCACAGAGATGAGAGATGTTGGCTAAATGCTCAGCTGCATGTCCTCAGTCCGCAAAGCCTCCATGATTTCACCTTCCAAGTTAGGTTTTAACACAAACAGATCTCTGCAGGAGTTTGCCTGCCTCCTTTTTGAAAAGCAGCTGCTTTTCAGCATGGTTAATGGTACTTGTCTACTTACAGGTCCGCTAGGCTTTTAACCAGTAAGCACTTCAGCATTTACAGTGGTGGGAGCACTCGAGCTAAGCTGATGCTGTGACACACTGTGGAACTTACTCGCTTCCTGCTGAACACCTACCTCCAGGCAGTATGACCTATATGTAGAAACCTAATTAAGCAGCACAAACCCATGCTGCAAAGTAGGTTATTTACCTAGGATGAGAGCTGTATCTTATGGAAACAAATTGAAATGTACAGGCACCCTATAAATCAACTGACAAGTACCTGGCTACAAACATGGCTTGGACTTCTGACAGCAGAGCTGTCCATCAGAAGGCGGCCCAGCCTCCAGAGCCTCCCCAGGCCAGGTCTAAACGACCAAGATGTTCTGTCCCAGCAAGAGCTGCAGCATACTAAACCACAAGCTTAGATTTGGTGACTGCTCAGGAAGATCAAGTGACAGCATATGACATGAAATGAGCATCTTTACCAACATATAAAGCTCATGCTGAGTCCTCAGTGAACAATATTCTTCACTCACTACAATGAGATTTGGTAGGAACATAGGAAAAGGATCACAAGAGACTCTCCACACACACAGAACATCAGGATGCAAGTGTGGGAAGTGGCCCACAGCCATGGTAGAGCTCACAGGGAGGCACCTGCCAGTATTTTTAACTCAAGTACCGCATTTGATTCTTAGAGCTGACAGCAATTACCTGCATTTTGACAGCAATGACCACAGAAATAAGCTCCTTATCCAATTCCTTTAAGACTACCAGTTTCTTTAGTGTCAAGCTGCACAACCTGCAAACAGGAACAGAAGAGAAACAGTTATAATCGTGTCTGAAAAAGGAAAAGCTCTGAACAGCTTCCACACAGCAGCATCTCTGTTTGAGGGAGAACAGACTCCAGCCAGGAGCCACACAAATACAGACATAAAGACAGCAGAAATATCTGAGGCTTCCCCAGCTCTTCAGGCTGGATTTCTCCACGCCCCCCCAAAGAGAAGGAGGCAGCCTGCAGGTCCGTCTCACGGCTTGGGGCCACATGGGAGAGCCTCCCAGCACAGGCCTCGCAGACCGCAGCCTGGGAACGCTTGCTCTGAGTCAGACCAAGAGCTGTAGGGTCAGAGGAATTAAATTCCAGCAATGTAAAAGCAGTGGGTCAGGCTAATTTTAAACTTCTCTGCAAAGCTTTACTAGTCTGTTGGCTCTTTCAGTTTCAGGTTCTGGGTTCCCAAAGATCTCACTCCCACCTCCTCTCGTCGATCCTACTCATGCCCAAAAAAAAGCGCTAGCAAGAGGTTCAGACCTCTCTAATGGGAAAGGAACAAAAGAAAAAGGAGAGGACTCGCACAGTGCCCTGCGGCCCTGGCATGCACATGCCACACATACGCAGCTAACTCACATTCTTTGCCCTGGCAATGCTGCATTGTTCCGGTTAACACTGTTTGCACTTCTGCCTTCCAGCACAGAGCACTTGGGAGGGGAGAGTGTTTGGACTAGGTGCAGCCCGAGCTCGAGCTCTGAGGTAATGGAGCCACGATATTGGCAATGTCACAGTTTCACAGGAGTTACCACCAGCTGCTTTAAATACAAGGGCGTGCCTAGAAAACAGATTTGGGGGAGGGATAAACCTGAGGAAAGCTGCGGCCAGAGAAAGCTGCATGGGAGGCTCTGGGGACAGACATCACACATGATGCAGATGCTGGCCAGGAGCGGGCTCTGCTTCATGTCCAGGATCCGAAGGAAGGAGGCTGTGATGCCATTTGTTTTCTTTGTGAGGCCGTAGCTGGAGGACAATTGCCCCAGGCTTTCCAAAAGCCAGAGAGCTGTGGGCGGTCAGGTGGTGCGAGCAGAGGTAGCACAAGGCGCTGGCATTGTCCGCCTGGCAGGAAGGGAACAAAGGCCCTCTCTGTGTGGCCCGGCTGGAGGATGGAAAAGGTACACGAGGGAACAATGGCGTTCTCAGCACACCCAGCGGAGCAAAAGGAGGGCGTTCTGCCATTCCTTCAATTCATCATTTATGAGCTTTGATCCGGCCCCGTGGATCGCTTACTGCTCAGAAAAAGGAAAAAAAAACTATAAGCCTTCTTCACAGCGATCAGAAAAACAAAAGCTGCTGGAAAAGACACGGGACGCATCTGCTTTCTTTATCCCATTGCTGGACTGCTGGTACTAAAAGGCGCTTCACACAGACAACAATGAAACGTTTATACTCTACGTTAGGAGAAAAAAAATAAAAGCAGAGTTTAAATCTCACCAAAACACTCTCACCCTTAACATGCTTAGAGTTTCAGTCTAAACACAAATCAAAGCAATATTAAGAATACATGGCAGAAAGGGGCCACAAACTGTCACGAGCAGCATCTTCCAGGCATGGCGGTGTGCCCACAGCAGCAGTGCAGCCCTAAATGCCCTCCTATGCCTCTGTAACCGGGATTGATGCAGGGGGACCTGAAACAATCTTATAAAACAGGATGAGGTTACACTTGGAAGTTTCACCTACATATGTGATCTCAGTGAACGCAGGGGGGAAAAAAGAAAATCACACGGACATACGATGGGAATTGAGGAAGTCTCAGATCTGAAGCTGAAAGAGCCTGAAGTATTTTAAGTGGTCTATAAAAAGTCTGGAACCGCATGACAGCAAGGGTAGGCAAACACTTTCGTTGTGTGTTTATTTCAGCAGTGATCTGTGGTTGCACATGGGGAGCTCAACTAGCAAAAGCACCAAGCCAGCTGAACCTAACTGCAGAAAGAGCAAAGGAAACCTGAGATTTCCACGCCACTCTGGAGGTCCATAGCAGACCTCCCCGCGCAGCACAAACTGGGGTGCAGAGGAACTCATGTTCCCTTGGTCACACGCAGCAGGGAGGCACAGGCTGCTCCCTCCTGACCCCATTCCCCAAGTCAACACATGACAAGACAACTAAACGCATCCTACAACAATAAAACCTGGTTTTAAAGAGGAAACCTGGACTGGACCCAAGGGCTCCAATGTGCCTGGCTAACGCCAGCTGTGCTGCACGACTCCACCACATGCTCCTCACCTGGGCAGCAGCTGTGGGCACAGAACACGTTTCAGTAACAACAATCCCAGTCCAAGCAGGCTCAGAGCAGCCACACGAGGTGCCGGATTCTTTACTCATTGGATGCTTTGCTTTTGCATCCCTCGGAGTAGAAAGATCAGGAAAATAAATCCCCTCCAAGAAAGACTCGCTGAATTAAACGTCTGTCCCTCCACAGGGAGCACAATAATTGCACTGAGACCGTGTTCACACAGAGACAGCCAAATCAACAGGAAGGAAAAATTAAAAATTAAAGACTTGTATTTTAATTAAGCCCGATGAAAGTCAAGAATAATAACAGAAGCATCCACAGCTACAAGGGCTCCAAGTGCAAGACAGGAGCAGGAAGGCTACATCTCATGAAAATGTCCTTGTGCAGGCTGAAATCTGTAAGATGCTATTCCTAGAGGCAACATTTCATTCCAGGAGCACTTTCTTCTGAGAGATGTAACCTGGGCACTGGGCAGTTTCACTGCGCCCAAAGCTACTTCAGTGTTAGGGACAGCAAGCAGTCTCCTACCCCTCAACACTGAGTGTTCTGCACTTAAGCTGACACTTTACACTTAAGACAGTCCCAAAATAAATTGTGAGCCACTTGGAGGAGAGGTGGAGGGAGACACTGCCCACCTGCACTCCTCCAGGCAAACAGAGCTGTTCTGCACATAGCTACAGGGCAGCTGTGTGGGGCAGGCTGGAGAGAGGAGCCCTGCACAGCATTGTTCCAAGGCAGCTGTCTAAGCAAGGGATGAACACAAGCAGAGCACAACCAACCAACTGCATGCATAGTTTTGGACACCTGTTTTGCATGTGCAATGGTAGAAAACACAGGAAGAGTGGTTCTTCACTCTATAAAGCAAAGTTCCATCAAACATTTCCACCTTGGTCCACTCTCAGGCTGCTTCCAACCAGGTGCAAATTAAATGAGACAGAGATCAAGTGCCCAACTCCTTTCATGCCAGAAACACAACTTGGACAACTAGCAGAGGTGCGTCATGGCCCTGCACTAGTCTCAGCCTGCTTCTCCTTCATTCACACTTACCACTAAGCTAAATGGAATCTTTAGTCAGCTGTTTTGGCTACAGGTGCATTCAGCTAAGCTATAAGCCAGGAAACAATTGCAGGGCCAGTACTTTCATTGTTCTTAAGGAACTTGAAATCCACTTCCCAGCATTAACACCGAGAATTAAGCTCTTAAAATTCTGGAGACAAAGATCCACAGAAGTGCTGCAGCAAGCAGATCTTGTTCTAACAGGTAAGAGGATGGCAGCTTATTTTATGCAACAGGCTGCCCCCAGGACCTCACAAGGACACACACACACAGAGCCAGATGCTGCCCTGTTACTGCTGAAACACTGTCCTACTCACTGCACATATTTTGCAAGTGTACCCGCTCCAAGCTGAGCATGCAAAAGGCGTGAGGGTGTCAAAACTTCACAACGTACATCAGTCCGAGAATCAGTGATTCCCAGCCACATGGGCAGGACATCAGCTTGTTTGTCACCAACCGCATGCCTCCATCCGCACACTCAGAACACTGCCACTGAGAAACTGATGCATTCTCTCCCTTTCCAAAGTTCTTCACATTTCTGGAGACCTCAGCCAGAATCTTAGTCCCTCCACACTGGTCTCTTCATGCTTTGTTTTGATAGTTTCAAATCCCTCCACAGGATGACCTAAAGGAAAAATCATGAAGAAGGGATTATGTCTGTTCCTCAGACAAACAATGGTGTACAAAGCAATCTAACCCATCTGTGTGTTTACACCACACTGCCTGCAAATCCAGGCACACAGCTAGCTCCATGCACCTCTCTCGACTTGCCTCCTTCAAATCCAGCATCCAGAGCACCAGGACCGCATGGCATCCTGACAGCACAATAACTGTGAATGAAGGATCCCATGGTGCCAGTAGATTGGGTTTAATCAGCGCTCTAAAAGTTCTGAGGGAATAGGATAGTGTCATTTAACTTTAAAAACTGAAGTAAGCTAATAGCAAAAAGATAACTGATGATCAAGGCTCCTTTGACAGACCAACAGGACTACACTTCCTACAACACAGATGACACAAACATCTCATATTTGCCATACTAATTTAGGAGTGGCTGGAACAACCAAAGGTACCGCTACCAGATTCCCATTGAGCATGTGAAGAGAGCAGTCAAAGCTGCACACTAGGAAGGGGGGGCTTTGGGATACGGGCTGTCAAGCATTTTCTTTAGCTAGGGCTTCTCAGCTAGCCAGCAACAAAAAAGAAAGCATGTAACACTGTAATGCAATGGAAAGCTCAGCAATGACAGCATAGCAGCAAAGTCCTAAGCGGCTTATCTTTGGAAGGCCTCAGGTACACAGGGATCTCCAGCAAGATACCTTCACCTCCACTGCCAGCCCTTAGATGAGGTCTGGGAAGGGGTGGATCCTGGCTCCACCCCCTCCATCACTCAGGTGCATTGCATACACCTGAGCTCCCCTGGGTTGGCCCTGCCTTCCCACCAGGTGCTCAATCACTGCTTCGGGCTGTGACTTAGCATTTCTGCTACAAGGCACAACGCACTGTGAGGCAGCCAGGCAGGAGGCAACTCCCCACCATGCACGTTACAACCAGAGCAGAACATTATACCCAAACAACAAGCAAAATTGAGTCTGGGGGGAGGAATGCAAAATGCCAACAGATGGGAAGGGGATGAAAGGAGACATGCGGCTGCAACAGACCCAGCGGCTCTCCCCTCCTCGGCATGCCCTCCTCCCACAGCCTCCCTTCTTGCTGCTCTCCTGCCCCGGCAGCTGCACATGGCACACAACATGTGCACTGGGAATTGGCTGCACCAGGCATGCCACAAGAACATGCTCCCTGCCTGCCCTGAGCCCTCTGGGGCCAGCGGGAGCTGCACACAGCAGCCAGCATGTGAGGAGGACCCCAGGAGCCTGCTGCAGAGCGGGGAGCAGCACATGTGTCCTGCACATATGCCAGCACCCTCCCCGTTGCCAACACACAGTAAGCTCTTTGCAGGAGCAACTAGCTCGGACAGGCATAAGAGGTGGCATGGAAGAGCTGCACAAAGTGCCTCGTGCACACATTTGCACCAGCATGTGCCTTGCCTGGATTATCACCCTTTCTTTCCCCCGTCCTCTCCTGCACCATATCCATGAACTCTGAGCGCAGCATCCCCCAGAGCAGCAGCAGGCTGGGAGCCATGACATCTCCACAGCAACTGGGGATGTCACAGCCTGCACGTGACCCAGAGTGCTGCACATCCAGCAAATGAGACGGGCCCCTTCGCAGCACTCCAGCTGCCTCCTTACCCCACTGCAGCACGACTGGTATCAAATCCTCCCTCTCTGCCACCAAGAGTTCTGCTGCCCATACAGCCCAGTGCTTGCCCTGCAGGCTTCCCTGCCCATCCAGCACTGCAGGTCATGCCAAATTACTTATTGCTCAGCCACCCAAAAATCACAAGCACGGCCAGAGCCGAGATCCCCACAGCACACAGGCCTTAACACCAGTGCCTGTCTGAAAGACCCACCTTACACCACAGTGAACAAACAGACTGTACGAACATTGCTGTCAGCCTTTTAAAGGAGTTTTACCTTTTAAAGCTCACTGACCAATACAGACCCACAGCAGCACAGCCGGGGCAGCTGGCCCATTCCTAACAGCACTGTCATTCTGTCTGAAAGCAGCCACATCAAGTGCCAGATGAAAAAGGTTGTCTTTGCTAAGCTTGCAATGTGGCCTGAAATAAATAAGATGGGAGAATCACACAGGCATAATCTAGAGCTCAAATGGACGCTTCCTTTTTTAGTGAGAACTCAAAATGTCCTCTAAGGGTGAAAACGGATCGGCCAACGGCAGTGAGAAACATTTGTGAACTCTGATGGCACGTTTGGTATCAGCCAGCAGAGCAATCAAATATGCAAAGCATGCCGCTGCTGGGCTTGTTTGCAGGCCAGAACACTCCACAGATCCCAGCACTGCTCTGACCACATGGAGTCTGTGTTCTGGCCTCCTTCCAGATGAGGCACGTGCACCCAGCCACCCCTATGCCCCACTGGGACAATGCTCCATGCTGTTCCTCTGCGTGCCCCACATTTAATGCCAACTCCTTCCTCTGCTGACTACGGAGATGAAGGGGATCACAGTCACAGAGATAACAAAATTCATCACCTAAGTTAGAATCAATTTTTTTGCGCAATTCTCATCATGCCTCAAAGCACGAGACTGTTTAGTGTTTATTTAGATCTGAATGCTGCCAGTTTTCACAAGGCAACAACACACAGCTGACAAAGCAGGCTCCAACAGCGCTAAATATAATTCACAAAGAACTCCAGATCCCGCCACTAAAGCGGGGGAACTCTATTCAGCATTAAACACATTGCAAATTCTGGTTAGCATCCCTCAAACTGCAATAAGCAGCATGGGTAAAGCTGCTAAAACGTGCTACCCCTCGCAGATCTGTTCTCAGCGAGGAGGGGAGGGGGCACACTGAGATGAGCTGTGTGCTACAAGCAGTGGTCTGAAAGGGCTGAACCTGCAGAAGTGTTCTGTTCTCCTGTAAGAAAAGTAGTGTCTCCTGTTGCCTTTGGTTGAGGATGCACCACACTCCAGCATCCCTGTGTTTCTTCCATCAGATATTCTGGGCAGCTCTCACTTGTTTGCACACTGTCTGCTGAGGAGATAAGCTGGGAAGCAAATCACCAAAGAAGGGGAACAAGGGATCTGGTGAGATTTTGAAAGCCAAACAGCTAACCAAGATACGTAGGCTGACTGAATGGCTGAAGTGGAACTGCCACCACTGCTGCAAGGGAAAGAGCTTCCGCAGCAGCCATCAGTGCTGTTTGAACTCCTAAACCCAGCTGAACCAGGCTGGAAAGGATTCTGGAGCACAGCAGCCAGCCTGCTGCTGAGCACAGCACAGCTCTGCACGCACCTCGGTTTGCAGAGCACTTCTGCTCTGCTCCCATTGGAGGCAGCTCCCTCTGAGGGAACCGCCAGCCGCCAGGTGATCTCAAAATGTCTCTCAACACCACTTCGAAAACATCTTTTTCCCCTCAGTCTCTCTCTTCACAACTAAATATACTCCGCTTGCTCTACTTTGAGGTGCTGTGACTGAAAAAAAAGGGAAAAAAAAGAAAAATACACTTGTTTGGAAATAGCACAAGATTTTCTGTTTGTTTCTTTTTCTCCTTACCCCTGTTCTGAAAGCTGGCATCACCTTTCTGTTTACCAGGGAGAGAAGGAACCACATTTTTCATGAGAGGGGCCCAGAGGACCCCCAGTGCCAACTGCTTGCAGCAGAGTGCAGAACGCAGCCATGTGCTGCAGAGACACATTTATATTTGCTTCATATTCTGATGCTCTTCAGCAGCTGTCGGAAGTTGAATCAACAAGCAGAGATTCCATATTATTTAGAGACTACATTTCTTCAGCATCATTGCTGGTGATATTTCATTCCTGAGAGCATTAAGAGGCCGGCAAAGCAAACCAAATGAGTTTGCTCATTCCATTTGTCAAAATACTTATTAAAGCACAGGAGCAGTACGTGTGAGTGAGGAACGCAGCACGCTGGGAGGGACGCTGGCCTGCCCTGCAGAACCACGCGTGGCATGGGCAGGTGGAGGGCAATGAGGTGGATGTGAGCAGCCCTCTCTCAGCAGGCATTAAGGCTCACTGCTGGGGAGCTGAACTCAGAGCCTGGCCAGCATTACAATAGAGCCACTCCATCTATGAGCAGGAGCACCCCACGGGACCACTCACTGAGCCCAAAGCCCAGAGCCAGACCAGCCTCAGTGCCCTGAAAGCGTTCTCTCCTCATGCCTTTGCCTTGTGCACCCAGCTAAGGCTGCACCTGTGATGCTAAGAGCAAAGAACAGGTACCAGCATCATTTCTCCTGCCTGCGAATGAGGTGAGGAATGTCCTGAAAGCTGAGCAAGATTGCTTCTGCCACAAAACGTTCAGAGCCATCAGCAGGGATGGAGCAGATCGGACAGGGACCAGCTGTCAGGTGCCATGGCATTCTTTCAACCATCAGGATGGGATGCATCCTTATTTTCATACTCCCTTGGCTCAGAGGTTTGCACCCAACTTCTCATTTTCACCGCACACATCAAACTTTGCACTGGGAGCTGTGGCTAGTCACATAGGAAATGTATTTTTGTGCATTATATCTTTCTGACCGCTGAGACTTCCACCAATAGCCTCCAATAGACAAGCAGGAAAATGACCTACTAACACCACATATCCCAGAGCTGTTACACGATCCCCATCTGGCATATTGAGCTGAGATTTAAAAGGATAACGCAAAAAGTTCTCTGTTGAGGTACCAGTAAAACATTAAATCAGCTTCTCTGTGCTTATCCATTACAAGGCAATAAAAATGTCCTGGATAATAACAAACAATGACAATAAACCTATTTCATCTTACCTACAAACACATGCTGACTCTTCGTGTTGCTGCGATTCGGTCACCCCCGAAATCCCAGCAGCACGAGGGCATACCAACCACAGCAAAACACACTATGCCTGCAGCCTCCAGGTGCTGGGCTTTGTTATGCACCATGAGGGCCACGAAATCACACGTGCATCTCTTTTGATGCCTCCAAAGAGGAAAGGGAGCTGCGAAGTCCCTCCATTCAGTGGGGAAGGCAGGGGATGTTACCAAAAGAAGTCTTTGAACAGTGCACCAGAGAGCTGTGGCACATGAGACTGAATATTCCTGATCCTTCTAACATCAATAAAACCTTTACCTGCGGTGTCCTTTACTGTACCCCAGCTTTTACATACAACACAGCAAGAGCTAAGGAAAACTCCACTACATACCCTGGTGTCAAGGGCACAGTTAACATAACTCCTCACTCAGGCTCTTCCCTGCTCCTATCTGCACTCAAAACTCACAAGTAGTCAAAACGTTCTCAGAGCTTCATAAAAATCCAAGCCGAGCGTTCTCAGCAAAATCCTCTTTGCTACCACACTCTGATCGCTCAGCTCCTGGAACAGGAGCAGTTCTGAGAGATGCCTTCACAATGAAGTATCATTAAACAAAGTGTTTGCAGCTGTGCATATTTCACTTCAGTAGGACGATTGTGAATTATACCTCAGTGTGTCCTTGTAGAAAGGAGGTGGGCTGTTAGGGGGATGGGAAGGGGGAGAGAAAAAGAAAGGAATTTCTATCAAACAAAAGAGCTCCAAGGAAGCCATACAACTTTGCTGGAAGCTATTCCCAACCCACTCAACATTTTTGACTGTATACAGACATACCAGAACCCCAACAAGGGACATTTTTCACAGCTCAAATGTGAACCATCAGCAAATCTGGCCACCACCAGAGAGAAATATGACAACCCAGTGGAAGCAGAGAAAAGCACACTGAAATCATCCTATGGCTGTCCTAAATCAAGAGCTTGCTCCGAGAAAAGAAAGTGGCAGACTCGTACAAACACATGCTCAGCGCCCTGCGCGCTACTACTCACAGCTAAGCAAAGCAGGACTCCTGCACAGTTGCTTGCTTTACTGACTGAGCAGTCGTTTACTCTCTGCTTAAAAGCGCACAAGATAAGGAGGCACCTTCTCCCTGCTTGCCAGAAGCCCTATGAAGAGCTGTCTGACTTTACCAGCATTCACCCAGATGGTTTTACAGTGAGCCATCCTCCAGGAAAGCACACACTGGCTCTGCTGGGAAGCCAAGCACTGCGCAATCCCTTCACAGCCTGAAACCACAGCAAGGGCCTGTGGCAATGCTGAGAGGCCAGGAGAGAAGTCAGCACCACAGGAACGCAGGAGACAGCATGTGCCTGAGGCACAGGTGAAGTGAGGTGAGGGCAAACATGCTCACAGCCCCGCTCTGGACCATAGCTTGTTGCACCTGGATGCAGCAGGTGTTGGCATCCACGGATCCTCCTGAATGCTGGCACCATACACCAGCAGAAACACTGGGAGAACTAGGCTACTCTGATCTGCAGGAAGGCAATGCTGCTAAGCAGACCCAAGTATCCAAACCCACGTAAAGCAGAAGCGTCTTCAAAACTCTGTGCTATCAGCATCTGTGCAGGGCACTAAAAAGAGCTGTGCAGTGGGCACCAAACACATGGCTTCATCCATGCTGCAAAGAGTGAGGTTCCGAGACCAGAGGGATGGGCTTGGATGGGCGGAACAAACAGCCACCCCACACCGCCAGGCTGCCTGTGCATTTAGCTTATGGTCCTGGAACAAGGAAAGAATTGAATCAACCCCACAGAGTTATCACAGATATTTTTTTAAGGACAACCACAGGACCTACCCGTTACATGTCAGAAAGCCATCAGCTCATTGACCAGATGTCAAACTGAGAAAATCCACCTCCAAAAGCCCTCTCCTGACACAGCTCTACTCACTTGTTTGAACTAAGCACTTCCCGTGCTTCTCGCCCTCAAGCACATCCGCACAGGCCAAAGGTAAAAACCACTGTAGTTTCGCCTCAGGGAGCAGATTTTCACCTAGGCTGCCAAAGGACACATGCTGGGAGGAAAACATCCTCTGATCCGCTTTGGTATCTGCAGGCAACTGGCTCAGCGGGGCCAAGCATGAGCAGACAGAACTTATCCGAGTGTCTGGAGGTGCTCAAAGTCTATTTGTGAAGCAAGGACAAAGCCTACTTGAGTGTTCGTCTCACTGAAGCAAAATAAGGCAGATTCCTGGCAGAAAGAAGATACAGATCCTGCCAGCCTGAAAGAAATCGGAGCACCTTAAATTCTGGCACACTCTCAGGAACAGCTTACGGAAGAGGTGGAAGAGCAAATAAAAGGGAGTTCAGCCCCTAGCAAGCCGCTGGCACCATGAAATATATATGATCCAGTTCTTGCAGTTCTCAGCTTTCCTTGCAAATCCTTCATTTTAAGGCAGTGGGTGCAACTCGATAGGGAAAGAAGCATATCATCTTTCTGAAAGCTAGAGAGGAGGCAGATATATATCCACAAAAGGGGACATTTTTGGAACAATCCTTTTTGACAGCAAAAACTCCCCATCTGAGAGGAAGAGACTACAGAGGATGGCTGCAAGACAGCTCCTAGAAACTCAGGGCAGACACCGTGGACTGTAAATCAGCATGAGGATGGGAGCATAGAAAGGGTTTGGGGAGGAGAACAGGGCAGATGTACTGGAAATTGGTGATAAATGATGCTTTGACAATAGCATTCTTTTAAGAAGGAAGCTCTTCCTGCTGTACTTACTCTGCTGAGGCTCAGTGGAGATTCAAACTGGGAAGGACTACACACAGGACCGGCAACTCCTTGCACAACTAAAACTCTCAAACCTCTATAAAACCTAACCAGTAACAGAGACCGTGGCACAGGGGGAACAGCCATGGCATGCAGCTTAGTGGGGCCACTCCAGCCTATGGACAAAGCCACAGAAGAGGGCTTAATAAGGTCTTTTTCAGCCACATTTTCTAGGTTCATAATTTCTCTCCACCTCCAAGAGGTCATGCGGATGAAAACATCAATTTAAGTAATGCCAGATGGGAAAAAAAAGTTGAGACATGAATCTTTGCTTATTATAAAGCTACCCTCGTTTCTTGTAGAAGCAGGGAACACAGTCACTGGCTGGATATTTTGTACATAAGCAGAAAACATCTCTAGGCTGTTTATATTGTAAAGACATTAAGGTCATGTGCTTCTGACCAAGTATTCCAATACCACGTGGCACATCTATGAAAAAAACAAGCCTGATTTTGAAGCTATGCCAGGACACCAATCTGCCCCAAGAATCCAAAATAATTCTTATTAAATGTTCTCATCAACTCAATTACAGATTTACTGGGTAAAGCTCAAAGATTGTGTTTATACTTTTATTCTCATTTTGGGCATTTCATTTACCTTCAGTGAGCCACAAGTATCAGCAAAGCAAACAGCACTGAAATGTGTGAGTTCACTGTACTACTGAAGCAGACTGCTGAGGCAAAGGAAAGCCTCAGCAATGAACGAACCATTTGCCAGAACACCCATGGGTCACTCACATAAAATCTACGGTGAAACTTGGTTTGCATAGGTATGAAGACCACTGAGAAACTGTTACAGGTGCAGCTTTGCAAGTCACACTCTTACTATAAAGTCATTAGCAATGACAGACCCAGATGCTGAGCTCTGAACAATGCAAGCTGTATTTGTACGTGTCCCATTAGAATCCAGGAGCACATGTCTGAATTTGCATAAGAATCGGTGTGGAAGATTCAGTTACCTCCCAAACAATCTCCAGTGGCTCTGGTTACACTGTCAATTATTCAAGTTCGGAAGTGCCTGGCTGACAATCTCCTCGCCGGCAGCCTGGATCGCAAATCCCTCTTCCCACCGGGGAGCTTCCCTCCATGAGAGACAGAGGGGCAGAGCCCCAGAGAAGGGAACACCAGCCCAGGCCCACTGTGCAGCCCTGATGGCAGCCAGACCACTGCACGCTTCCAGCACGCACAGCTCCGTGCCCTGCTGGGATAGAGCTCTTCTGCGAGAGGGCTTCTGGAGCTTTGCTGCAGCAGACAGAGCACTGGTGGATGCTCTGTGCCTTGCACACACACCGACCCACCGCACAGGTGGAGCAGGAAGAGGGCAGGGAGCCCCGATACAGGCTGCGATCGCTGTGCTGGGAATGGCAGCATCCCTGTCCCCGTTACGAACCACCGGGTTCACCCAGCTGAGGCTGCAGTGAAATCAGGGCACACGTGACGAGGCGAAATTAAGACTGCACATGGATCTGATGAGCTGGAAGCAGGACCATCATGAGATTAGAGCCGGGCCACAGACACCCATTTTCAGAACAGCCCCCCCAGAGGCAGTCAGACTGAGCGCCGGCACGGCCTCCAGCTGAAGCGTGCTCTCCCTGAAGAAACTCAAGACCGAGCGACCTCAAACGCTCTTGCTATATTTGTAAAGCCCGTGAGGAGACGTCCTCCAACAGCCCCGCGACTTCCATGGGCTTAGGAGAGATGCAGCACATCTTGCCAAGGCTCCCATCAGAACAGGGTTAAGAATTACACTGCCAGCACTGCACCCTAGAAGATGTGAGAAAGGAATCAGCCTCTCCGATGCAAAAACAGACAGAGCTCTTCTTTTGAGAAGGAATGATACAATTCCAGACCCAAACGCATCCAAACAGATGCCGTGCCTCCAACAGAACCTCGTGACATTTCCAGCTGGTACAACGTCATCAGTCTCACCACTTTGGCTCCAAGATATGGTGTAAAGAAGCTTCATGGGCAGCAAACTTTTTACAGCAGAAAGAAGGCTGTGCTGCTCTTCAGCTGTCCCTCAGAAGCTGCCAAGACAGCCTCAAAACCTGCTGGTGCGCTGGCTGGACTGGCTGCATGGTATAGGGAACATCCTCATTGTGGAACTGCACCCCCACGCACACTAATGAGACCACACCGCTGCACGAATGCCAGACCTGTCCACCTCGCTGCGCGTTCCCACTTCTCATCAACACCACCTGCAAGCCTTTCTTTTTGTTGTGTTAGGCTGAAGCAGATGGGCTGAGCACTGCAAGTGTGTTTTCAATCCACAAGCAGCAGCACGCCTGTGCAGCCTCCTCTCATGGTACAGCCTGGCAAGCAGCTGCACAACAGGGAATCGCACTGGCACAACCCCCACAAGAGCCGTTCCACAACAAGGCACTGCCAAGCTCTGATCTCACTGTGGAGCACCCAGAGGACCGATGTGTTCCGAAGGCGCAGGCACAGCACGAGCAACGTGCCCCAGCACTTGCAGCTGTTCCCTCACACCCAGGGCTGCTGCGTGCTCCGAGGCTCGCTGGTCACAGCAGTGTGTCACCAGCTTGTCACAGCAGCGGGCCGTGCAGCTGGGGCCCTCAGCAGAGGGTGCAGGAGCCAGACAAACGAGGATGGCTCGCACAGGGCACAGTAGATGTGACACTGCACAGCCATCTCTCTGTTGGTTCTCAGAAGCTGGGTGGATCTGCACTAATCGTGCTCTCTGGGCAGAGACTGTCCTCTCAGCGGAAAGGGGATACAGACTTATATAGACTATATATAGATAAGGCTTCCTAAGAATCTCTCGACGGGGCTTTTTCTGTGCTCTATATCTAGATCTGGCCTCGTGCCTGTCGGGAAATACATAGCAGACACGCGTATGTGCAAACTGCTACGCTCTGTAGCCATTAATGGGAGCCCTTGAATTGAAAGAAACCCCTGAAACACAGGCCAGAACCACAGAACGGACTCTGTGGTTATCCTATATCTCCGTTTGCAGCCCTCCATGTGTTTCCCTGCAGAAATCTCAAATCTCTCTCCTGCTCACCACATTTACCTCCCAGCAGCCAGGAGAACCTCCCAGCCCTCATGCTACAGCAGCTTTGTCAAAAAATAAAAAGAGCAGGGAAAGATTTTTTAGCTGTCACACTTAACAGAGCAAAGGGATCTCATGGAAGGAGACAGTATCCTTCCTGCAGAAGAAGCTATTTAGCTGAGTGGTGAAAACATTCTTCCCTTCACCCTGCACATAGGCACACTCTTGAATCCCCATTCTCCTCCACAGCCACACACCTTCAAGTCTCCACCTCTCCATGTATCTTTAGATGGAGCTTGAAGGGATCCTGCACATCTGAGAGCACAGATAGAGGTGGTTTCACTCCCACTAAGTGATCACACCCACCTGTCCGACCCTACCGCAGGGCTGCTGCAGGAGGCAGGGTGAGCTGATGTGAGCTCTCAGTGTCCTGGTGCTGTCCTCTGCCCAAATGGCACATGCTGTCCCTGGGGGCATTTCCCAGCAGACTGAAAGACAAACAGCTCTCCAAGCCAGCACAGAGGCTGTGGATGAGGAGCACACTGCCACAACATCAAAGCTGATTTTGTATGCTAATCTGCCTGCTTGCAGAAGAACAAATGCTATTTTTCTTGACAACCCTTCTGAACTAAGATCTGAGCAGCTACACAGATTTCAAACTCTTTTGAAATAGCAGCAAACCAAACACTCTGCTTTCAGCACTAAAACGTCCAAGAACAACCACTCTGCAGTTCAGCCAGCAGCTTCCAAGAGATGCTCAGCCTCCAGCAACTGCCCCAAGCACTGGAGCTGCACGTGAAGCAAGACCAGTCCACAGAGTGGCAGCTACACAATGAGAGAACAAATGAGGCACCCCAGAAGGGATGCACAGCTTGGGACAAGAGTCACAGCCACGCAAAGCTGACCAGAAAAGGCTCAAGTGCTTCTAAAGGAGGTTCTAAAGGCTTCCAGGCTGCAGCACGCAAGCAGGCAGCAGGCACACCAGCTTCTCCAAGCTCACGGAGCATTCATCCTCCTCCTTTCCCCTGACTCAGATTCACAAGGCAGCTTTGCAGACCCTCTGCTACAGCTGCATGGACCCAATCAGAAGGTCTGCACATGCAGTAGGTGCCCATCAGCCTAATTTCTGAAGAATCCTCTCTCCAGGGCTGCTGGCTCCTGCATGCCCAACAGAGAGCTTTCCACGCAATTCATTGTTTTAAACAAATGAGTGATTAGCGAGGATCCACTCTCTCCTTGCGAAGCTGGCTGCATGCCCTGCAAGCCACCACATCACTGTGCAGTACTATAATCCAATTAAACCTCACCACGAGAGAAGCTTCACGCTATCACATTCAATTAGGCATTTAAGCCTCTTATCATCTCCACATTGGGATCCGTTTGGACTCCAGCTCCCACAGCACTGTTTGAGAGGTGGCATTCTGCAACCAAGCAAGGCTGAACACTGACATCGTGCCTGGAGCCACAGGACGACCATACAGTATCGCTGGCTTACGGGAGGGAGAAACAAAGACAAAGTAGAACCCAGCCATGGGCTCCTGCCCGCTCACAGCTGCACGCTCTCCGGGGGCCCCACTCCCCAACTTCCCATAGAAATAGAGCAGTTCTGGAGGTCACAAGCGGTCCAGAGGAATTTCTCTCTCCTTAGTAAGGCAACGGAAAGGCGAAGGCTAATGGAGGACCTGGCAATACAGAGCTTTTTGGCAGCCAGCCACCAATTCCATAGGAAATACCCTCCCTAGAAGGTCACCATAACGGTGGCAAAATTTGGCCCAAAAGAATTGGAAAAAGCTGCCAAGATGTGACGCAAATAAAGGCAGTGTGCAGGCCAGCTTCCTGCAGAAGGCCAAAACATGGAGCGCTCTTGGAAAAAGAAAGATTAAGGGCTGCAAGGAACATAATGGCCTCTTGTAACAGCTCTGCTGATGCTTTTCTTTTCTTTGGCAGAAAAGAGGGATGTTTTGTTGCCGGTTGATTAATCTATTATGCAAATCATTTCATAGCTAATTTGATACAGCCACACGCTTGCCACAGCAACCATGGAACGTTCAGGGCTGACGAGAGGCACCGTACCAGCAGCTCTGCTGCTCTCTGGCTGTCCTGATTACATTGGGAGCACAAAGGGAACACTTCATCTCGCTCAAGGTAATGTTGTTTTTGGCTTCTCTTCCATGATGGCTAAACCCAAAGCAGGGGAGAAACAGGCACCAAGAGGAAGGGGTTTGGCCACTGTGTTTTACCCACACACTTCACCTTCACCGCTCAGTTTTGGATGCTTTTCCTCAAGCATCTCAAATGTTTAACGTTGCCTTAGCTAGCAATTTTTTTAAAGCCTACCTCATGCTCATCTGTATTCAATTTCCTCCAGTGGTAAAATGTTAGGCATTCAGTGCTACTTGAACAAAATCAAAACAAAGCCTCCAAATAAGCACTTCTGAGACGTACCTAGTCATCTGAGTAATTAGACATTTTCCTGGTTCCAAACGTACCAAGAATCCGCTGTCAGCTCCCAAGGACTGTGCCAGCAGCAACCCTAACAAAAAAGACTTCTTTCTAAATGTCAGTGAACCAATGGATCAGAAGGTTGATATGCTTAAAACAACGCCTCTTCCTACCTGAATTAATCAGCAGTTTTATTTGCTCATTTATGTAGCATCATGCAGCCACAATTATTACAGCAGCAACTTGTGCACAGCCTGTTGTTGCCACTGCTCGAGCCAGGCTAGAAAGCAGGGACTCATTGGCCAAGCAAAGTTCCCGTTTCCAGCAGTGGGAAGCATCTTTTGAACCCAAAGGCATTGCGCTCCCTTCTGAGGGCACCTGCAGAGAGCAGGCAGCCAGGGGCTTCCCACAGATCACCACCATCTCAGTGCTCAGCTGAAGAAGGACAAGGCACCACGTCAGGGTGCCAACACACAGGTGGTGGGACTGCTCCTCACTGCATCGCTCTGCTCGCATACCATGCTGACACCTTGGCGTGCTCTGAGACTCCTCTGCTGGCCCCAGCAACTCACTCACCCACTGCAGCTGACTGCAGAACAGAGCAGTGAGAGATGGAGCTGGCACTGCAAGAGCAGCACAGAGCCTGGGGCATGAGCGAACTGCTCCGATCTGCTCAGCTGCTGTGAACCCACAGCCTCACTGCAAGCAGTTTCCATTGCCCAGGGATGTCCACGTGCTTCAAAAGCCATCCTGCAGCACGGAGCATTAATGTTTCTGCAAAAGCAGCCTCCTGTTCCAGTGCGGCACACAGATTCTCTCATGTTTCCTCACCCACAGAGGCAAGGTAGCATGTGAAACTCGGGCAGTGCCCAAACAACACAATCTTTTTCCATGTATGTTCCACGGGTTTCCTTCATATCTCTAAGTGACATCTGGTCACTGCTGCTCCACGCACAGTTCAGCATCTCTGCACTCCACACCTCAAACCTGAACTTTCCTAACCATGCGGCAGTTCAGGCAGCAGCTTCTAACAAACCCCATCCCAGGGCGAGCATTGAGCTTCACTGCCTCTTGTTCCAGCAGAGCCCCTGCCGACAAAGACCTCCCCCAGATCTGTGTCTTCCTCAAACAGCCTCCTGAAGCTCCCTCGAAACAGTAGTGGCTCTGCCATTCACACCCACAGCTCCATCAACAACATTCGGGAACAAAAAGGAAAAACAGAACACAATAACACTGACCAATTCTGTGTGTGAGGAAACTGAGCAATGAGGTTTGATTTTCTCAGTTGAACATCACTCTTGTTTTTTCAGGTACTGAGGAAACTTTGTGCAACATAACCTTCCAGGAAGGAAAATATTTCAAGGCACAGAAGTAAGAAATGGGAGAATAAGGTAGGCGTCTCTCCCTTCTAGAACATAGCAGTTACATCCAAATGAGACAGCTTGAGTTACATTGCTGGGATGAATAAAAGAAAGAACCTGCATTTCTGAAACAGTCCTGTCAAAAAGCCCAGGAGCTACATGTACTTAAGAAAGGTGTCAGAAACCATTGCTGCAAATGGCAGGAGAGAAAGAGAGACCAGTACAAGCACAACGCTTCACCTGCGTTTGTGTTTCACTCAAAACACATAGCTGCAGAACAGCACTATGAGCCTTCGCTGTTACTCTTCCTTAAGTTTAGACGCAGCCTGCTCAGAAAGGGAAACTACAGAGGCACCAAGGCAGCCTTCCAGATCTCACTGAGCCTCTCCAGGCCGAGAGGACTCTCAGTCAATCTGCCAACATGGCTGACCAATGAAGAGCAGTGCTTGGAGGTCTTCCTCCTGCAGCGCAGCTTGCAGCCATCGCCTGGGGAGCGCAGGGCACACCTGAGTAATGCCAGCTGCCCACAGCACAGCCTGCAATGCTTCCAGCCCACCCTCCTGCTGCTCAGCTCACTGTGGGAGAAAGGGTTGAGAAATGGAGTCAGATTTATTTCCATAAGAGGGGAAGGAAACAATGCTCCCTCCCCAGACACACACTACTCTGTCATGAATCCTCTGCCCAACTCCAATCTCTTCTGAGCTACAAAGGCTGTCCTGCCAACAGAAACCTGGAGGGGAACTTGTCACGGGTGGAAATCTCAGACGAGACCAAGGCAGTTCCACATTACTTGACCCACTGTCCTCCACATCCTCTTCTCACGTTTCAGCAGATATCTACCAGGACAACAAGCTTATCTTTAATACCATCTCCCCCACAGAACAGTTTTCATCTCAATATCTCTCATTTTAACACAAAAACATCTTAAATGCCTTTGTGCCACAGAAAAATTACTATACTATAAGCTTAAAATATAACTTAAGGTTTTCAAACTCCTGCCTTCTCCACCACAGTGATTCATGCAAAACCTATAATGAAACACAAAGCATGGACCTGAAGTAGCACCACAGGACACAATGTTTAATGGTGAAAAACAGCAGAATGTTGGTTCAGCACTCCAGCTGCTGCTACAGGCCTTACTGTTTGCCTGGCACAGGCAACACAGCACACTCCTCCCCTGCCATCAGACCAACACTGCTGCAGGGTTGCAGCCTCGGTGCTTCTGACCATTTCAGAGTAACAACACACTTGGCAATCACAGTGACAGTTGCAGTCCTGCCACACATTGCATCCCTGACACAGCACTCATACAGCCCAGTCCATATGGAGCTCGCAACCAGCTGGGCAGGATGGGCAGACAGCAACAGCTGGCAAAGGCAATGGCAACACCAGGGTTGAAGCCAGATGGACCCACCCACTTGGGACCTCTCACACAAAAGCTGTGTTCCTAGATGGAACACAGGTGCCCCAGTGCTCCCATCACAGATCCAGAGCATGCAATCCAAGCACTTCCACCAGCTCCTGCTTCACAGCTTGCTGCAGTGCCTTCAATGCTTCCCTCTTGAGCCCCAGCTCTGCCCCTTATGCACCGGTACCCACACTGCCCCTCACACCACTCAGACCCCAGCCACCTGCCTGCCTCAGGTGCCACCCTGAGCCTCCATGCTCTACCACGCATCCAAGCAGGGCCAGCATCCTTACACTGCAGTTCCTGGTCATCCACAGATCTGCAAACAAGCAACCTATGTCGTGAGCTAGTTTTCATATCTCCAAGTATCAGCATAAATGGTAATGCAGAACTAAAAGTCCTTGACAGCGACGGACGTTTGTGTTTTTTAATTGTAACAGCTACCACTAAGAGTTGGGTGAGATGGAAACCCTACTGCCTTCCTGGAGCCATGGGTGCAAAGGAGAGAACAGTGTTCAAAGCAGCATTGCAAGAGGGCTGCATGTCCTCTGCACAGCACCAGGGTCGTGCGAATGGCACTGGAACCCAGCGCAAAATGCAAGAGTGTTCCAACTGCTCCCCTACCTCATTCCGTGCGGCAGCACAGGGACTCACTGGAAAGAGGCACGTGCCCTCCTGGTGGCAGTGCCCTTCGGAAACCTCTCGCTGCAGAGCAGGACAGCTGAGCAGAGAAAGTTGCTGCATGACACACCTCAAGCTGCCAGCACAATTGGACTGTCCTCACCCAATCCATCCGCAGCTGCAGAACTCGGGTTTTCTGCCCTGTACTATCACCTTGTCCGCAATATCCGAGCTCGGCGTGCAGAACAGCCCCAGCGGACAGCTGCCTGCCTGCAACACAGCGACTGTGCCCATCGGCAGAGGAGATGGAGGGACCCGGGTCCAACCGCCCCGTAGCACAGGAGATGGAGGGTCCGGGGTATCTGCAGAGCTCCGCACAACCGCGAGCTCAGCCTGATGACTCCGTTCCCCGCTCACTCACTCTCGCCGCGCCCCCAAGAAGTAAAAGACATTAAAATCAAAGCAGAGAGGCGCTGGGATCTCCGGCACGCCCCAGCCCTAAGCGTGCGCCCGCTTGCAGGCTGGGAAGGGGTCCGCCCGGCGCCGAGCCCCCGCCAACCGGACGGCCCCGAGGGGCAGCGCGCTCCAAAATGGCGGGGGGCGCCGCGTCGCCACGGTAACGGGGGGCTGTGAGACGGAGGGACCCCCAAAGCGGGGCAGAGGGGCCGAAGCTGAAGGGAAGAGGGGCTGAGTAGGCGGCCGGGCAAGGATCTCTGACCTGCGGGGTACTGCCCGGCCACCAGGCCCCGCCGGCTGCCCGCCGAGGGGAAGGGGCGAGGTGGGCGTGTGTCCGCTGCCGTTACCTGGGCACGCAGCTGGGGCTGGAGCCGTCGATTTCCCAGGTGGCGAAGAGGTTCATAGGCACGGGCCGCCCCAAGGCCCCGGCACCGCCCGGGAAGCTGAGGCGGCCCCGCTCCGCCGCCGCCGCCATGGCTGCCGGCCTGGCGTGCGCCCACCGGGCCGCCGCCGCTGGCTGTGCCACCGCCCCGCCCCAGCGGGGGGGTGTGGTCACGTGAAGATGGGCAGGCCTAGAGAACAGTGGGAGTGACTGGTAAAAGGAGTTGGGCGTGACTAAATAGGATGGGTGTGTTCATAGGGGGCGTGGTTCATCCAGGCACCGCCCACAGCTCCCCCAGATGGAGGCCGCGCTGCTGGCGGGGCGGTTTCCTGCTGCGCGGCAGGAAATAGCCGAGCGGCTGCTGGTGGAGGACCGGATGTTGCAGTGGCAGTTTCCGGCCAGCTCAGTAGTGGCTAAGGAAGGTGGACGTGGTGGTGGTGGGGCAGTGAGCACAGGCGAGGATGGTGCTGCTTACCATGATCGCCCGCGTGGCGGACGGGCTGCCGCTCGCCGCCTCCATGCAGGAGGATGAGCAGGTGGGGTGGGAGTCTCAGCCCGGCCAGGCCCGGCCCGGTCCAACCAGTCTCGCTGCCTTCCTTCAGGCTGCGGCCAGGCCCCGCCGCCCCCCGCGACCAGCCCTTCCTCAAACCGTTGGGACGCGGGTGGGGGGTGTTTGCCGGGTAACAGCAGCCGCCAGCAGCCTGTCTTCTCCCCGCAGTCTGGCCGCGACCTGCAGCAGTACCAGAGCCAGGCGAAACAGCTGTTCCGCAAGCTGAACGAGCAGTCCCCTACGAGGTGCACTCTGGAGGCAGGAGCCATGGCTTTCCAGTAAGTGGCTGTGGGTACGGTGGCAGGGTTAGCATCTGCTGTCTTCGGGGTCAAAGGAAGGTGCTTCTGGGTCCTCTTGAGAAACTGGGCTCTCCTAGGGAGGGTGAATTGTGCAGCTGTGAACTGCTGGTGGGGTAATAGATGTGCTGAGGGAGAACATGTGAGGTGTTTCATCACAGTTCTACCTTCTAGCATTTCAGCTGGCTTCTTAGCCCTGCCTTTACTGAAGACAGTGTAGATTGTGTTCTCTTTAAGTTTTCTCTGTTGATTTGTACCCTCTAATATCTCTCTTTGTCTCCTTTGGGTTCTCTGTACCCTCTGTCATTTTCAAAAACAGATGTCATTGGTAAAAGCAGGTTAGCAGTTCCATTGTGAACCTCTTCTACACGAGGTTCTCTTTTCCCTGTGTCCCATGAGAGTGTACCCATTTATTCATCCATATGCTGAAGCATATTGTCTGTCTCTGGCATGTTTACTCTCTCTAATAGCTGATAAGCATTTTTTTCACATCTGGTAGGATTGATCTTATCAATAAATTTGTTGCTGCTTTTAATTAATCTACTTAGCATTTGCCAGCTTAGCTTTTGGTCTCTTGGCCTTTCTGCACACTATTAAGTGAACTTGAATAATGAAAGCCCACAGAGAATGTGGATCGGGTACCATTACTGCCTAACCAGCAGCAGGGGGACCTGGAAAGAAAGTAATAGGTGGAAGAATTCATAGCCTACAAAAGGCAGGAGAAGAGGAAATGCTTCTTTATGTGAAATGTAACAACCTAGCAGAATAATTGCTGCAGAACTGAGTCAAATTCTTGTCAAGAATCAGCAGAAATATTAACGTTAGAGAAGCAAATCTCTGTGAGACTGGGTGCCACGTGGTATTGCCAAAACAGTGATGTGCAAAGCTTTGCTGTGCTGCCAGCAGTGGGGTTGCTTTTGCTCCCCAGATGCTGATGACCAGGTATGTGTTAATGGCTGGGTAAGAGGGAAGCAGGGGCAGGGATGGTTTGGGGTTTCTGTTCCTATAACAAGGGCCCTTTTGCACATCTTCTGCACTACCCTTGTCTTAAATGTTGAGGGATTCAGCTATATGAAAAGACAAAAACTGGAAGGTTTTTTTGGGAGGGCTGTCTCCAGCAAAAGCTGCTTGCATACGATCAATTGCTGTGAGATTTGTCTTTTTTCTCCCTTGGCTTCTGGCCGTCTTTGTTACGGAGCTACAGTGTCAGTGATTCAAGCAGTCTGGCTGCTCTTATCTCTTATAGAGCTTGGGTAGTGTTCCAGAGTTAAAGGGGAGTGCTGTTCTGAATCTTCTTTCTAGAAGTTAAATTTTTCTAGAGTTCAAAGACTTTCTTTCTAGATGTTCCAGTGGCACTGCATAGATGTATCTGTGACTGTGAAGCCTTGGGAAAGAGTCTTTAGAGATCCTGGTAAACTCCTTTGTCATGTTGCTTCCATGATGCAAGCAGATCAATGTCTGGGAAGACTGCTTCAGTTGCAGTGCTCAGGAAACTGAAGCCGGGAGGATTTGGGCAAGCTCATGTTTTGATGGATGTCTCAAAGAAACACCCAGATTACGTGGCTGGCTAATAAGCAGGGGTAGAAGTATCTATCTTTCTGTATTCAGTCTCTAGGCAAGTTCCACAGGCTGCTGACAGCTGCTACCACAAAGCACACTCATGTTGCTTTTATCATAGGATATCAAAGCAGGACCTCCGTGAAATGAAGAATGCTTCCAGACCCAAAAATCTCCTTTCCTAACAGTATAGGAAGGGGAGGAAATGGGGGAGTCAGAGATGGTCATCAGTACTATTTTAAACAATGCTGTTAGTTAACACAGCACGTCTTGTTTTCTGCCAAATCAGAGCTCTGACTGCTGAGGGCAGCATAAGCCAGGACATAGCTTTTTGTGGTGTGAGGGAGAGTGTGGCTGAACTTGCTGAGAAGATTGTGAACGTTTTTAGCTTGATCAGTTCAAAGTAGAGTCTCGCCTTGATGAAATCTGAAGCTCAAACTAAGACTGCTGGAGTGATTGTTATCAAATATAATCTTTTGAGCAGCTCCAAAGCTGTGTCACCGTTCCAGCTACAGCACTTGCAGTAATGACTGTGCAGGGACAGAAGCACCTCCATACTTCGCTGTGCTGTCAGTTGTGAGTTGACCTTTGGCTCATCAATGGCTTAAGTGGCTCTTACTTGTCATGTTGAAAACAACCCTTGGCCTTTACTGCTGATACAGTTAGAAGGATAAAGCTTTTCACTCTCAAACTTATCCCAGGTAAATACAGAAACGTGCTAGCTACCCTCAGTGTGCAGCAGTCTGGAGTACAGGAGTCAGAAGTGGTAAACTGCAATGTCTGCCCCTGGTGTGTGTGCACTGCTGGGCAAGCAGTGTGATCAGGTGCTGTGCAAAAGCTTAGAGGCGTGCACAAGTGCAAAAGAGTGGCATCCAGCTGTGCTGGAAATCTGTTCTGATCTTGGACTGAGGCTGCAGAATGGTGTGAATCCAGGACAGAAGGAGGTGTGGTTGCTTGCTGTGGTGCTGACAGATGAACTTTACATTTGACATCATATTAGGAAAAACAAGTGGGAAATACAGCTGAAGAGCTCCAGGCAGGACCAGCTGGCCGGAACAGACCACAGCTTTACTGGCTGGGCACGTTCCTTCATTTACTCTCATCTTTGCTCTGGCTCTCAGGGAATACTCCTCCTGTCTGACAAGAACCTTGCTTCTTTCAAACGCCTTCAGAAAATTTTTTGTTCATGGCAGTGGCTAAATCAAGCTCTGAGTGATAACTTAGGGCAATCCTGAGCTGCCAAGAAGGTCTCTGAGGGTGAGGAAGGAACAGAGGCAAGGCATACCATAGGATTAGTCCTACAGATTGATGCAGTCCGAGCTGAGGGACATAGAAAGGTCATAAAAACATGGGTGGAAATGTCTTGCTTCTGCTTGGGGTGGATCAGCTGTTCCTTGCAGTCTGGCAGGATTTGCACACAGACCGCAGAGGCAGCAGAAAAGGATACTCAGAGGTGAGTTGAGGATGGTTAAATCAGAGGGTCTGGACCTTTTTGAGTATCTGTAAAAACAGCAGGTTGTGGGAGGAAGTTGTATTATATGCTGGATGCAGCTATTATTGAAATTTTTAAGCTTATTAACTTAATAACTACAGTGTCCCTATGACTAGGTCAGTTCTCTAATACACTGTTAATCTCTAGGTTAACTAGACTGCTACATAATGGCATTATTATACACAAAGTCAGAGGAAGGTAAGATAAATGTAAAACTGGAATTCCATCCTGAGTAATAGAAATATTTGAAAGTGTATCCAGAGCTATCTGCCATCTCCACTACTTGGTTTTGGTGGAATTACTGTTGCCTTTATTTTTGTAATGGCCAAATGAGGAGGCAAACATAGGGAACATGCAACAGCAGACAGCTGTAGTGAAACCTAAGTAAAATCTTAAGTCTCATTCTTTCTTATCCTTTATTGCAGTAGGCTTTTTAGCTGCATTGTAATGGAAGTCTCCTCCCTATTTCTGCTCACAGAGACACTGGTGTCCACACTGAAACAAGCTCAGCACTAAACCTCTGTGAACAATGAGAATTAGCTGCAATAGGGAATGAGGTGGGGGGAAGAGAACATCTCTGCGTGTTCAGCTGCAGAATGGACAAAACAGGGTTAAAGAGCAACAGTAGCACCTGTTTCAGCACCAATTTGGGGGCTCCTAACATCACAGCCTAAAAACTGGTAGCAAAGTCTAACTTATCCATTGCAAATAGGATGAGAAAGTCACCAGAGCCCATCTAGCACCGGTATTTTTATTCAGCTGTATTTTGAGGTCAGCACATAGAAGACATTGCCCCAGCAACAGGTGAGTGTAGGGGAGGAAGGCAGCACCCAACCTTCCAAAATAGAACATGGGAGCCAGCAGTCACTGGGTGCCTCGTCAGAGCTTTAGCACACTGAGACCAAATTCCTGTGCGTGCCCACTTGTGGGCCTCGGGTAGCTGGCTGTGCTGCGTTTTCCTTAGACTGTGCTTTCCACCTTCCCCTCTTTCTGCTGGCAAACTTTCTTGTGCGTCTCTTCTTCTGGCTGCAGAAGGCGTGCATGGTAGGAGGGAAGGAGGCAAGCTGTCCTCTCTTTCACTCCCAAAATTATAGCATTTGTTGCTGGTATTTTTGTTAAGCTGGTAAAACTCACAGACCAAACGTGGTTCCAGTGAAGTGAAAGTTCAAGGCCATTTGAGCTGGTACAGGATCTAAGGCTGCGAGAAAATTTATTTTAGGTGAAGAAAAAATAGCCACTACTTTGCAGAAGGTTTATACCCAGGCCTGACATAGCAAACTGGAAGTACATTTGTCCTGTTCTCATTATTTGGGTAGCATTTTATTCAGGCTAAAATGAATCGTTGCTCCCAGGTTCAACTTCGGAAGTATTATAGGCAGTGACAGTGGGGTTTTACAAAGCCATCTAGGTTCTCAGCTTAGGAAAGCTGTTTACTTGGAGGAAGAAAGGTATGATGGATAGTGTCTAATAGGATGGGTACAAAAGTGCTTGATTGATTCTCTATTTTATGTTCTTCTAGCTACATCATTGAGAAAGGGGTGTGTTACCTGGTCCTGTGCGAAGCTGCGTTCCCAAAGAAACTGGCCTTTGCGTATCTGGAAGACTTGCAATCAGAATTTGATGAGCAGCATGGCAAGAAGGTGCCAACGGTCTCCAGGCCCTATTCCTTCATTGAATTCGGTGAGGTCCCTCTCTGCAAGGCTAGTTAGCAAGCTTATTGCAGGGGCTGCAGCCACAAGATGCTCCCCAGCTTGGCCTATGGAACTGACAGTTCAGTCTCTTTTTGGTGCTATTAAAATGGGTGCTTTTAGCACGGAGTATTTATGAATAGAGACATGGTAAGAAAATCGTAAATATCCTTTAGCTCAGATTTCTTGCTTTCAGTCTTTGGGCCTGTTTCCAGTGAATGTTTGCTTGCAGTCTGCTGGCTGTCTCAGCACTCCTCCCACTCCTTTGGCAGCCAGGCTGCTCTGTGTTTGGTGAGTGTTTTCTCCACACTGCATCTGGAGGAGGTGGTGTGGATCTAATAAGGTGTAGTAAGGCATTTTTGATACAGCACCCTGGATGAGAGTGAGTGGGATGCAAATCATGAGAACACCAGTGTCCAGCAGTGTGCTGGGGAGGGAAGAACAACTCCGACTTGAGGTCTTTTTGTTTTCCTCCTGGTGGCCTGCTTTCCACTGGTGTGCCCATTATGTGGGCACAGAACCAGGACTGTGTGGGTAGAGCCTGGAAGAATATTATTCTCCTGGAGGCAGTGCACATCCAGCAGCAAAGTCTCTCAGCCTTCATGCCTTGCTTTTAGATTAAGGCCCTTCTGTGCTGGCCTGGAGCGGCAGGGTAAGAAGCCCAAAGCTTCTAACCCATGTCTGCAGCCTCTCCCTGCAGCCACATTAATGGCTTGGAACCGGTTCTTAACATTTTCTTATTTTCAAATTGAATAATTAGCTTTTGAGGTGGGAGGGCAGAAGCAAGGGGTCACTCTGTGTTGTACTTTTTTTGTGTAATAGTTTTCAGTTGCAGTGAAAGATATATTAACTTGAAACAGAATGTTTCTGATCTTATGCCCTTTCGTGTCTCTATTTGAGGATATGTTTCAGTGAACACAGCTAACCAGAAACTCTGGAGCATTTTAACAGAGAACTGCTGATGTCTATCAGACTGTTGACTGGAAAGTCTTCAGACAGTGGTGGGTGCTTCAGCTGAAGAAGGCATAGGCTGAAGCAGAGACAGTTCAATTCCTTTGGGTTGGCAAAGCAAGCACCGTAGGGAGCTAAGTATCCCTCCTGACAGTTCTCTCTTGTTCCAGACACCTACATCCAGAAAACCAAGAAGCTCTACATCGACAGCCGAGCGAGGAGGAACCTGGGTTCCATCAACACAGAGCTGCAGGATGTGCAGAGGATTATGGTGGCCAACATTGAGGAAGTCTTACAGCGAGGAGAGGCACTTTCAGGTACAGGCGGTGGCTGCTGTTTGGTGTATGCTTACCCTCAGTCAGCAGCGTGGGTAGAGCATATCAGATGGAAAGTCTTCCTAATTCCACGGTCTCCTAAGAAGAGCAATGGGCTCAGCGGGTGCATCATTTCTATCAGTTGCATCTTGAAGCACCTGATGGATACTGGTGCTGCTTTTGGGTGGCCCTCATCCTAGCAGAACAAGCACTAGATCACTGCAGACAGGCACAAGGTGTGCTGTCATGCAATACTGCTGTGCTTCCAGCTGCTCCAGAGAAACTTACTCAGTTGATATAACATCTGGGTGATACGTGGTTGGGTTAATCTTGATTAACTTCTCTGCCCTTTCCCTCCAACAGCTCTGGATTCCAAGGCCAACAACTTGTCCAGTCTGTCCAAGAAGTACCGTCAGGAAGCGAAGTATCTGAACATGCGTTCCACTTACGCCAAACTTGCGGCTGTGGCGGTGTTTTTTATCATGCTGATTGTCTATGTGAGATTCTGGTGGCTGTGACCTGGTTACACTGAAGAGGGAAAGCTGGTAGCCTGGCAGGTGTGTGTGTGTGTGCAGGACACTGTTCACTGGGGGTGTGCATTAGAATCCACGCAGGACCATCACCTTTATACAAGTGTCCTGAGAATGTTAGGTGACACCTGAGTACTACACCTCTTAGTGAATCCTAACTGTAAGTGTAAAGGCTTGGTGACTACAGGCTTTTCCCCCGAGGCAGTTTGCACTAGGGTACTGTCGAGGCTGACCTCCTGTGGTTCTGCACCTCTCCAAGCAGTGAGCTTTGGGAACAGCCAATCAGTGCAGTTTAGCATCACCTTTTACGTCCTCCTCTTGAGTAGCTCTAGTGGGAACTGGACTCTAATGAACATTCCTTTTGTTGGCAATGTTTGCTTTTTTTAGGATCTGGATCTGCAGTTTTTTGTTAATATTTTCTTTTTTAAAGATCAGACCCCTGTTTGAAGGCAAAACACTGCTCTGTACGTATTGTGATAGCTTTCACCTCTGTTGGACTAGCTGTTGTTGAGTTTTCTGTGTCTGACACCTTGGCTTGTTACTTTCAATTGCTTTAGGAACAAAAAGATGGTGAATTATGCCTTAAATACATTCTGTCTAGTACTAGGAGAGGCAATGGAAGGCTTCTATATTACTGATCCCTACAAAACTAAACTACAGGTTTGTATATGTCTACTTTTCCTCTCCTGGCAGCTGTGTGTGACAGTATGTTTCCATGTGATTAAAAACAGGGTGCGTAACTCAAGCGCTGTTGGAGCGGGCGCAGTGCAAACTATGTCAGCATTATGTCTATTTTCCCTTCTCTCTGCAAATGAACTACATTATTTCCTTCCTCTCTACTGTACTTTCTTTCCAAAATGTGTCAACTGCTAGCATTTCATCTCTGGGATGCTTGTTTTCTTTCTCCCTCTCAATGAAAACAACCAAAAAATAAAAGCAGAACTCTGAATGTTGTTATGAAGAAAAGGGAGTGTTTCCTTAAAAAAACCACTTTACCTGTACATGAAGGATTCAAGAGGATAACTTAAAAACAGTGGAATCCTTTGGAAATGCCACCTTTTTTTTTTTTTTCCTGCAATCACCCTCTCCCTACCTCATTTGGGAAGCTGAAATTGTAGGTGAAGAAAAACTCATTGTGGGCAATACTGTATAGCTGCTTCTTTCTCACGGGCCAATCTATATAGTCTTAGCATAATGTGATTTTACTTTTATTCCACCTGTGCTAGGAGTACTATTTTATCCATCAGCTTTTTTAACTAAAAAAAACCCTCCCAAATCACAAAACCCTAAAGCTCAGGCCTTCCCACTCTTTTCTGCACTCAAGTGTCTGTTTCTGTAACATGGTAGGAAGCAGGCAGTGTCACAGAAGGAAGTTTCAGGGCTCACCAGTAACTTTTACAAGCACGTGTTCCTATGTAGTTCTGGAAATACTAACTGGGACGTGGAAGTGTTTTCTGCCACTGGGTAGGGATTTGGGGTGCTGTTGTCCTGCCCAGCCTGGTGCCATGTGGGACTGGCAGGGAAGCAGTTAGCACTGTCAGTCAACCAAGCAAACCTGATCTGTCTTGTACTCTAGAATTACCTGGTTTCTGCATGATGTCTTCAAGTGTTACTTTGTAGATTGCTTTATTATAACCATTTTTAATCTTTACAAGTGGTGTCACTAATGGGTGACTGTCCCAGTGATGTAGATCTGTGTGTGATGTGGGTACTGGAAGGTGAGCTGACACTGACTGTAACTGGATTGTTGCGACTTGAGGGGGTGACACTGCTCAGCGAGCTGTTGCCTGCTGCAGCCCAAGTGTCAGCAGTGAAATAAATGCTTCTGAAAAATCCCCTTGCAGCGTGACTTATGTCTCTGTCGTTCTAGAGGATGCTTTCTTTGCTTCTAGAGGCACAGGAGGGTAAAGGCCCCACAGTTAACCAATAGCTCTCTGCTGTGTGTAGAGCAATGCGTGCAGCCTGAGCGGTCAGTGCCAGTGCAGGCCCGGAGCTGTTGCCTGCAGATGGCAGTGCTGGCACGGTGCAGAGCCCTGCGACTCTACCTGAGGGCTCCCCATCTTGTTGCACTGCCCTAGCCTCCCCTCCCTGAAGCCCTACAGCTTAGCTGGGCCCAAGGGTTTGTGGGTTTGTTGGTTTGTTTCTTTTTTAAGAAAAAAAGCTGTTGGTGTTGGGCGCACTTGCTGCCACTGCTCAGGTCTGGGTGTCCCTGTGTCCATGAAGTGCTGGAAAGGATGGGGAATGTAGAAAGGATCGCATGGGGCTGTGCCTACCTTGACCCACCAGGAGGCTGTGCTGGGTGGATGGCAAATCATGTAAACCAAGTGCCATCTGGCACAGACCACAGCAATGCTCTGCATCATCACCTCTCCCCCAGAGAGAGCAGTGGTTTGGGTGCTGCAGGGTTTTGGTTTCTGTGTTTATTTAGGCACCAGCTGCTTCCCCCCACTTTGAACCAGCTCCTCATACTTGCAATCCCCCCCCATTTTTTTTTTTTTTTTTTTGGGGGGGGGGGAACACATTCAGCATCTTTCTTTCTGGAATCATGGGGGTCCTTGACCCCAGGTTGTTTCTGGCAGCTGCTTTGCCATAAATGAATGTCCTAGTGGCACCAAGTGTTGTGCCAGCATCCCTGCATCAGGGATCCACACATCTCCCTGAGGATACTGGTCACCAATTAACAGCCTGCACAGCGAAGGCCAGGATGGTATGGTTCGGGGTTCGGTCCTCACAGCACCCAGTCCTTGTGCTGTCTCCCTCAGAGACTTGGCTCTGCTCCTTGGGATGGGCTGGCTGGTGAGTTTGGGAGGCTGCCTCCTGCTCCTCGCTGTCCTCGCTGCTTGCTTTGCTGCTAAAGTGACCTTTAGAAAAGGAGGATGTGTCTTTGCTGCTGCCTGAAAATTAAAGCTCTTCAGATGGCAGGGCACTGCTACCACAACTAGGCTTGGAGGCCACCCAAGGGCAGCTGAATGCAGGGAGCAATCCTCCCTGGATCACAGAATCATAGAATGGTTTGGGTTGGAAGGGACCTTTAAGACCATCGCGTTCCAACCCCCAGCTATAGGCAGGGACATCCCCAATAACCAGGTTGCTCACAGCCCCATCCAGACTGGCCTTGAATGCTTCCAGGGAGGGAGCATTGACAACTTCTGTGGGCAACCTGTTCCAGTGTCTGACCACCCTCACAGTAAAGAATGCCTTCCTAATATCTACTCTAAGTCTACTCTCTTCCAGTTTAAAGCCCTTTCCCCTTATCCTGTCACTACGTGCCCTTATAAAAAGTCGCTCCACAGATTTCCTGTAGGCCCCTTTGGGTACTGTGACTTGTCTCAGCACACCATAGATGTCCTAGGGCACCCCATCCCCTCTATCTGGAATGATGCAGCTGGGCTGGACCACAAGGCAGCAAGCACAGGGCAGCCACTGACAGCCTTATTCACTCCCAGACCTGAGCCCTTCTGGGGTCCAGCAGCTCCCAAGGCCCTACAGCCAACATGTGAGAGAGGCAGGCTCTGACCTCCCCTCCTCAACTGCTCTGCCCACATTTCCCCAGCAGCCTCTGATAGCTGCCTACACATCTCCCCAGCTCTGCATCCACCTGGGGCAACCGTACCACCTCCCCTCCCCTGCCTGTCCCCCCTGTTCCCCAGCTCAGGTGCTGGCTGGTCCCCTTTGGGACATGGGGTACCCACTGTTTGTTGTGCCCACAGCACTGAGCCTCGCAGCAGCTGCTCCCAGCTGACTGCAGCCATACTTAAGCATGCAAACTCACTGCAGGAGATAAAGCAGAATTTGGTGGGGCCCTCCTGAGCTCCCAGCAGAGCCATAGCCAAGCGGGAAGGCACTAAGACCCACGCTGCAGGGGTTTCTCTCCTGTGATGGCTGCAGGGAGAAGCCCAATGTGATTTTGAATCATGGTTTGTAAAACCCCCTGTGGTTGAGCCCTGGTGCTCTGCTCAGGGATGATAAACTCGTTTCCTGTGTCATTTCTTTTTTTTTTTTCTTCCTTCCCCATGTTGAGCTGCTGCCAGCACTGCTTCCCACTAGACTCCCCGGTCCTGCAGCATGCCCCAGGGACTGCCTGCTGCCCCAGCCCACCGTGTACCCCTGCCTATGCTCACTGGGAGCAGGGCATCTTAACACAACCTGGAGCTGAAAGTGTGCCCTCCCTGCTGCCTGTCACTCAGGCACCCAAAAATGGAAGCAGACACAAGATTTGCATAGAGGAGCGGAAATAAGGCGCTCACTCATTGACCCTGAGACCTCTGCACATCCCTGCCAATATGTGCCAGAGCCAGTGGGAGCATGAGGAGCCCGGGGTTCCCTGAGATCTCTCCTGGAGCTGAGCGACAAACACTGCTAATGCCATCTCCTTCTTCTGCATTAGGGCCTGTTTGGGAAGGGGCCGTCTGTGTGAGGTGCTCCCTCCAGCAAGTACAGCCCCAGCAGCTCAAGGTAACCACAACTGGGTGAATTCTCACTCCATTGCATGCCCAGAGCTGGGAAGGCCCCAGGAGTTCAGCAGCCACCCTGTATGTCACCAACTTTGGTAAAAGCAGCACAAGCGGAGCCACGCAGCCCCACCACGGGCTTCTAAATATTCCCAGGCTCCTGGAGCGGGTGCTGCTGCCCAGGAGCCAGGCAGCCAAAATTCCCCCCGCAATTAGCTGCAGCACACAGACAGCTCGTGGTGCATTCCTGCGGGGCGCGGGGCTCCCTCCCCACCAGCCTGCCCGCTTGATGCAGGAATGCCTTTTCTCTTTTTTCAAGACCAGCCAGCAGGTAAGATAATCAGTGAGAAAGCCAAGTCATGTGAGTTTTAACAGTAACAGATGAGCCACAGGACAAGCTATTTGTGGTGCAGGCACAAGGTTGCCAATCCTGAGGATTTTGTTGGAAGCCTCTCTCCCTCCTATTTTTATTAACCCCCTTGACTGCTGAAGTCTTGAAACTGTGAAAGAACCCAGCTTCTATTTTAACGGAGCTCCAGCTCACCTGTTTGCAAAAGAGAAAGCTTGGATGTATGACTCAATCCCCCCCAAAACACAGACAGGTAAAATTAAGGCAACTTTGATATGGGTGTGTAAAACGCTGGGATTTAAGGCAGGCATTTGGGTGTGTGCTGTGCAGAGGTTTGAATGCCTGAACCGCCAGCAATGTCACAGAAAGGTTAGTGCAAGAAAATATAATTTATTTTGAGGCTGACAATGAGTTCCTCCAAAGCTGGTGAAACCAGCAATCCCTGTGAGGTACGGACCAGAGGAAAAGCACTTCTCACTCAGTGCAGCTCAGACACAAATGTTATCTTGCACCCCGTGGATTGAGCTGAGCTGAGCTGGGCTGAGCTGAGCTGAGCACAGCAGCACTGGCACACACCTGCAGAGCAGCGTGCCCCCGTTTCAGAGCTATGAGCCAACTGGTTTCAGTGGGCAGAAGGTGCCATGCAACAGGTGCGGGGCCCCAACTTGTGGGCACTTCTCTGATGGCAGCTCCAAGGGGACACCATCTCCCCAGCACTACGTCCCAGGTACCATGTCCCTATGGGCTTCCTCTGCCAGGCCAGAGAGCATGGGCTGGAGCAGGATTTGTTCTCCCCAGTTTTGAGAAGAGATCAACTGCTGGGGATCACACCACACTGGGACCTGCACCCCAACACCTCCGGTGGCAGCCCAGCACCATCACTCCAGGATAACCACCCATCAGTGGCCAGCAAGGCAGCTTGCTTTGAAGCAGTGGTGCAGGAAGTGTGACAAAGGCTTGAGCTGAAAAGCAGCCTGCAACCACTGTTATCAAAACAAGTACACCATTACTTTACACAGCAGGCTGCAGAAACCATTTCAGAGGGAGACTTGCAACACCAAGCTGCAAAGGCATCACTGCAGGGCAGTGCTGGGGCTCACTGACCGCTTGATCTCCCTGCCTTTGTCAGCCAAAGTGCCAGGATTTCCCTAATTGCCACTACTGCTTAAATAGCGATACTGCAGATCTCCTCTGTTCAGCTCTGCTAATCCCTCAGCTGGCACAGCTCACAGTGCTGCAACTCTCCAGCTGCCCTCCTCCTCCTCCTGCCCTCAGCACCCAGCGAGATGCAGCAAGGGGTGCCCGAGTCCTTGAGTCCCAGCGCTGGCTACTGGAGATCTCTGGATGGGAAACAGAGTGAAATGGCATGGCTGAGTCTGCAGCCTGCAAGCGTAACACGTGTTACTTCTGCCAGTGGGTTTCCCTACGTGATGAATCTTTGTTTATCTGCATACAGTGCTCTTAATGTGACTGTAATGGGGTGTGTAAGATGACGCAATGCTGAAACACATTTTTAACTCCCATGCAAACAGCTTGTTGCTTAATGAGGCAGGCCCACCAGTCTGTGATGGGGAACTGACTGAGCTTTACCTTGGGGATGTCACTGAGTACCATACGTTCCCCTGCTGCTCCTGTCTGGCCACGTGTCAGCCCCTGAGAGCTGTGCTGGGGTGGATGCAGATGCTGCCCCAGCTTGGAGGAGAAGTAGCTTGCAACCAGGCCAAGCCAAATGCCAGTGAGGGAGCACTGCCCGTTTCAAGGTCAGGGATAATGAGTAATGCACAGCACTGAGGGGAGCTGGAAATTGCAGCCTTCAGTGAAATACCAGAATTCCTCCCGAATTAGCTACATTAGGAGGACTGAACCCAAGCCCCCCCCATTCCAGTTACATTCCTGCCTTTCTTTTGTCTCCTCCCAACTTGGCTTAGTGATCATTTTCTTCTACCCGTAATTTCACATGTAGAGAGTTTGTACTCCTCAATTCCCTCACAAACATCAGGCCTCTATTTTTGGACTCTGCCTTCTACCCCACAGCCTGCAGATGCAGCAGAGTATGATCTCAAGCACAAAGCTGTCCCTGCAGGTAGTTGCAGACTTGGTTGCAGACTTGGGCACGCTCCAGGTCTTTACCCCCACACGTGAGGCACTCAGGGGAGCCTGGCATGCCAGTACTGCTGCAAGCACTGCTGTGTGCCCATGAGTGATGGGAAGGTCCAGCAGCTGCACGAGGCAGTGGGAGAGGTTTGGTCGAAGTTGCAAACCACTGCCCAGGCACGCCTGAAAAAATCGCTGGGCTCCTTCCCTCGTGGTGGCACGGCACTAAAAATCCAGCTCCATGCCTGGGAGGAGCCTCAAAGACCCAGTGAATTAAAGGGGGAAAACACTGGACTTTATTCATTGCCCCCTCTCTCCCCTGAGTTCGGCACAATCCTCCCTTCGCAGGAGATGCAGGCCAGCATGCCATGTCAGCACATAACACAAAGAGCTCTCAGTCTGTGAGGAGCTGGAATTGCAGCAGAAGGATTTTTAACACTTTAAATGATGGTTTAGGGCTGGATGGGCTCTTGAGATTGAATCCAGCCCCTCACTACAGCAAATAGTGTGTGCTTCATAATGTTGCTACCTTCTGTGAACCTCCTCTGGGAGAATTTGTGTCTCTTCCCGGGTTTTGCCACCCTCAACAGGGTGCTTCAACACAAGGAAGAGATAACATGTAGGGCTGAGATAACACTAAGAGCCTGCACACCTGCTCTTCAGACAAGTGAACTCTCACTCACACTGGAGCGAACCTCTGGCAGCAAAAACAATTTTCAGTTCTAGCTTCCCACGGCACTCCTGGCCTCTGCCCAGCAGCTGCCTCTGCCCTGCACGGAGCGGCACGGCCATGCTGGGGCTGCCCCTGCCGAGCCAGCAGTGTGGGCACAGAGCCCGGCTCAGCCCCAGGTGCCTGACCTGTCTGCGATGGCGGCAACGCCGCGTTCTCTGGGCACTGTCTGCAGGATGGCATCCCACGCTGGGTCTCTGGTGCTGCTCTTCACCGTGCATCTCTCCACTGCTGCACTGCTTGGGGACAGGGACTTCTCAGAGCCTTCCCACTCGTTCAGCCGTGACCCCAGGTTCCTGTCCCTGTCTGCTGTGTGGACAACCAGCTCTCGTGGAGCTGAGGCGGTAATACCACTCGCCGTGACGCACGGCCGGCAATGCCGCAGCACCCCCGGCAGCCCCCGGCAGCGACACAGACAAGGCCGCGTGCCAGCAGCTCAGGCTGCGTGCCGGCACTCTTTCAGCCACCCGAGGGCCGGCGGCCTGTGAGATGGCCGCCAACACAGCCACCGTACTAGAGCCCTACCCTCCACCCCTATCCCCATTGCCCTGCAGTCGGCCTGTTCGCGGCCCCACCAGCCCTCTGTCTATCCGCGCTAGGACTCCGTGCCCACCCGCACAGAGACGTACCGCCCCGGGACACCCACTCCGACCGTCCCGCCTCAACCCGCCGCGCGCTCCCCGTGCGAGCGCCCCCTTGCGGCGGGTGGGCGGAGTGCAGCGGGGCGGGGCGGGGCGGGGCGGGCGGAGGAAGCGGGGGAGTTTCGGCCGTGTCCCTCCGCGGGCGCCATCGGCGGTGCTGTCGGAGGATCGCTCCGCGCGGCGGTGGCGGGCTGCGAGGTGCCGGGCGGGCGGGAGAGCGGCTGTGGCCATGGCCCGCGGAGCGGGGCCGGCGTTCGCCGCCCTCTTCGGCCTGGTGCTGGCTGTGCTGAGCCGCGCCGAGCCCGCGGCCGGTGAGTGCGGGGCGGGGGGAGGCGGCGAGGCGCGGGGTCCGGGGCTGAGACGCGGGGCGAGGCGCTGGGGAGGGGGGGAGCAGTAGGGGGAGGGAGGCTGCGCTGAGCGGGGACGGCCGGCCGCTTTGACGCGTGGGCGTCGCGCCCCGCTCGGCTAGGCTGGGTGCTCGGGCTGGGTTCTCGGCCCGAGGCGGCCGCGGGTGGGCAGCCGGCAGGAGCGCCGCATCCCCAGCGCCCGCCCTGAGCGCCGACCTGCCCGGCTCTGTCCGTACGTTACAAAAGCGTTCCAAGAATGGGGAGCGGGGGAAAAAAGCTGTTTCCTGAGAGTGGTTTGGCCAGGTTTGCTCAAAAAGGACTGAAAAGGCAAAGGCTCTTAATGGCGTAGGTGTCTTATAAGGTCAGAAGTGCGTTCTCTTGGTAGAGGAGAGGCACGGTGCACATCAGGACTGTTTTGCAAACGGCTTACACGGCCCAGCAAGTACAGTGGTGATCCTCGTTAGTATAGTGGTGAGCATCCCGCCTGTCCCGCAGGAGAGCGGGCTGATAGGACGGGAGGTGATGGCTTCAAGCTGTGCCAGAGGAGGCTCAGGCTGAATATTAGAAGAAATTCCTTCTCAGAAAGAGCAGTAATGCCCTGGGATGGGCTGCCCAGGGACATGGTGGGGTCACCGTCCCTGGTGGTGTTGAAGAAACATTTTGACGTTGTACTACGGGATGTGGTTTAGTGAAGAAATATTGGTGGTAGGTGGATGGTTGAGCTGGATGATCTTAGGCATCTTTTCCAATTTTAATGGTTCTGTCATTCTAAGATGGCCAAATGCTGCTTTTGCAAAGGCTACACATCGTGCCCATTGATTTAAGCATTGCCATAATATCAGCAGCTTCCCAGCTCATTGCTGACTCTGAGGCTCTCACCCTGGCATGGCACCTGCAGTGTCTACCCCAGCCCTGCCCGCACGTGGGAGCAGGGTGGCTCTCCCAGGCTGGAGACAGCTTCTGAGTGCTAAGCTCCATTCCTTCAGTGAGCGGAGAAAGGAAAGCTGAAGTCACTGGAAGGGTATTTTCAGGTGTCTGTTCAGCTGTCTTGATGCTCTTGTGCAAGAGGCTGCAAGGCTCTGATGTCAGCCCTCTTGGTCAATGACCAGGAGGCTCCTGGATGCGCCATGGTTTGGACAGCTCAGCGCTGCCTCATCATGCAAGCCCAGTGGCACGGCAACTTGCTTTTCCAGTTGAGCCTCTGTTCAGTTTGTAGAAGCCTGCAGTTGAAGCTGCAGTGAGCTGGGGCGGGGCGGGAACACCTGCACTTTTGGTGAGGACACTTTGATAATTACTGTTAATGGTGGTGATGTGCTCCTTTTCTGATCAGCCAGCAATGAGTGAAACAGGAATGCTCACTGGTGAAGCCCACCCTGATTGCCCCCCATAACCTTTGTCACTGCTAAAGTGAGTAATTTGAGTTCTGAGTCCAGTTTCACTTCAGAGCAGGTGGTTGTGTGGAGCCCCACAAAGGTTTGTGGACCACACTTGGGATCTTTTGAGGTCTTGAGATCCTGTTGACAGTGCTGGTCTGCTTGCTTGATAGGGGTTTGTTGAACAGCAAGTTTTACTTGATCATTTGAAGGTGTTACTCTATCACATTTGCTCTTATCAAAGGTGCTGGTTTAGACTTTCAAAACTGAGTGTGATTAGCATCTGGCTCACTCACATCACTTCCTGCGGGGCACTGCTGGGAGCAGAAAGACGTGAAGGCACTCTCATAGTTGTTCTCAAGGTCTGAATGTTTGGGAAAAGAGGACTGGTGCCTCTGGTAGCATTTGACATTGGAATCTCTTCTGTTTCTTTGTTGCCTTCCGTGGCTGTTTCCCTCCTAATTTTAGGTGTTTTGCTGCAGTTATAGCAAGTTGCTATTTCCCTCCAGTGTGTTCTGGCCCTATTCACCCTCTCCAGTTTTCCAAAGTGGTGTCTGTGTTGCGGAAGGCCTTTGAAGCCTTGGGCTGGATGTGGCCCTCGCTGTCAGAGGGGCCTGGGCGGGTGGGATTGAGCCCCGTGTCCTTGTGGAGCTGGGAGCAGTGATGGCAGGGCACTGACAGCCTGCTGGTTCTGCACGCCAGCATCTCATCTAACAGCAGAACCAGACGGCTGCAGCGTGTAACTTCAAGCTTCAAGGAAGCAGCGTACGTTTGTAGTCGTGGCTAAAGGCTGCAAAGCCAAGGGATAGTACAGTGCTTCTTTAATTCTGACCCATTAAGGAAATGGCATCCATCTTGAGGGAAAAAAAAGAACTTCTCTAAGCATCTAAAGTCCTTCTGTAGTTCTTATTTGCTGTGCATTCATTCTGATATCATCTTGCCAACAGAAGTTGAGGGCTGTGTCTTGTCGGTGCCCATCCAGAAGTATTGCCTGTGTCGTTCTAAACACACGGTCCTCTGAGGGCTGCAGAAATAATTGCTTGTTCTGTTTAGAAAATACTCTGTTCCTAGGGCACATGTCCTTTTTTTAGCCTGCACGAGGATGAAAAAAGAGCTTTGTATCCCCAAACGGCACTGGTGTCTGCTGTTTGTTCCACGCAGCGAGTCTTACTCTTGTTGCTCTGACATCACCCGGGCTGCGATGGAAGCTAACGGCAAGCAGAGGGCTGGCATTTCACAGGGCAGGCATTCGTCATGTTCGAATTAATAGAGATTTAGTGCTGGAGAATGATGGAAGACTATGGAGGACATGCAAGCATGGCTTCTGTCTGCCAGATTTCCATAGAAACACCAATACCTCCTCAGCACTTTAATTGCCTTCCCTACATTTTTTTTTGTCGAGAACTTTTTTTTTTTTTTAACTCAGTGCTTTATGTTGCAGCTGTGGGTTTGAGGCATTTGGGCTTTGTCTGGAAAACTGAAAACATGGGAAGGCAGGGAGCAGTAGCTGTGAAAGGAAATGGAAGATGTGATTAGTGACAGGATTTTGAACCGTTCTACAAATTCATCCTGAATTCAATGTCTATTATAACTTCAGCTTTTATCAGCAGTTCTGAGCAGTGCTGTGCGAGCTGCCACTGGTAGGAATACAGTCTTCCAACTGGCTGCTAGGGTGAGACCTGAGGCAGAAGGACTTCATTTCCACCTGTGAGTTTGGACAGCAGTTCCCAGCCCTGCTTTTAAGAGGGCAGATTAGTGGTTTCTGCCAGTTCCTGGATTCTTGAGCTCATACTGAAAAAAAAAAAAAAAAGGTTGGATTTTAAAACCAAATCTCTTCTTACGGCCTTGTTCTTCTAAAATCCTCTTACATACACATTTCTTAAGGTTTTTTACACTTCTGAAGTCTGGAGAAGCTGGCAGAAGAAGCCCAACCAGTTTAGATCGTGGGGTTTTCTCACAGGGTGCAGAGGCCGAATTCCTTCATGCTGCTTTGAGCTCTGCTCAGCCCCACAGATGATGCGAAAAATTAGTGACTTCTTCCTCAATACATAATCTTACTTGAACTGTAATCGTTTGAGGTTAGTGTATCATGTAATTAGTTATCTGTCCTTTGTGGTTTTCCTTCAAAACGGGGCTATCTCAGGGTGTTCTTGGCATTATTCCTTACAGCTTGTTGTGCAGTAGGCTCCCTCGTTCTCTGCAGTGCTAGCTGCTGCGGAGGAATGTTGCCCCTTTCAGCACAGACAGAAGCTACCAGCCTTCCTCTGGAATTGCTCCTCCTCATTCAGGGTTTTCTTGGCCGCTGCTTTCACACTGTTATCCTGGAGGGAAGTGGGAGCAGTTTTTCACTCCCTTGCTGCCCTGATGTGCTGTGTTTTCTGACTGTGTTGGTGGTACTTCAGAGCTGATGAGCTGGCAGACGTGATTCCTGTGCATCCTGCCCTGCTGCTGCCAGCCCTGGGCTCCGAGTCCCTCTCTCCTTACTCCTGGTGTGTGATGGCAGCAGTTGATGTCAGTTGCGGTGATTAAATCCTATCAAAAAAGTATTTTACCCTCTTGTTTTCTTTTATGTATTTAACATTATAGTTTTTTTCTTCAGTGTGATAAGTAGGTTGTTTCCAACCTTTTCCCCAGAAGACAATGCATGCACCAAGTTTCAGCCAAATATGTCAGATGTCTAGATATAAAGATGCCGAGTTTCTATAAACTTAATGGAGGATTTGTGGGCAGAAAGAGGAGGGAGACCAATGCAGTGTCATTCTATGGAGAAGGCTGTACCGTGTTCAGTGGTCCAGCAGGCTCTGTCAGAAGATCCGTTTCCCCTTTCGCAGTAAAACCTTTGGTCAGAGCCTTCTTAGATGGAGGATCATTGGCCACACTTCACAGAGCTACAGGAAACCAGCTTCATAACGTCTCTTCCTTGCAGCATTAATTGTTTGGGTATTTCAGGTTTTTATTTCTGCTTGACTTTGTCTGAACTTACAGATGAGGAGCTTGTTGGCCGTACTTTCCTGTTAGTACTTGCTGCAAAGCCCCTTCAAATTTCTAATGGTTATGGCTGTTTCCCAGTGGCAGCCTTCTCTCTTAAAAGCTGAGCTGCGATGCTTTCAGCTCCCAATGCCAACTCTTTGCTATTTCTTTCAGTTTTCTAGCCTGGAAGGAGTCTGAGTTTATAGTGTGCACGTGAAGAACAGAAACCAAATCATGTCTTTCAGACCATCTTGGCATCCTTAAAGAACAATGAGGCAGAAGTGCAACTTCTTTTCCTCCAGTTTTACTTTAACAGTCTCTTTAGTCAAAAACATGAAACCTGAGCTAGACTGTACCGCAGCTAGCTCTGTGTTCTGCTTCAGATGCTTAGAGTCACGGCACATCCAGTGGATGTTCTGAGGGTAACACTTTGTGCCTGTGCTTGTTGTGCTGCAATCAGGCCTTGGAGAGCAATCCTGGTGGGCCAGTTAATGTATTGGGGTGAAGTTGGGCCTATGTGCAGGCTCTAGGCTGGGTCGTGCTGCTGATAGCATTTGTCTCGGGCACACTTAGAGCCCTCATCTTAGAGGCCTTTCAAGCTTATCTAGAATGCATGCTAGAAATTGAACACTTCTCTGCCTAAGTGGTGCCCTGCCTACTTCACCATAAGGGCTTCAGGCAGCTTTTGATCATCACGGGGTGATTTCTTCATCTCCCTACATGGTGCCTGGTGGGACTGGTAGAAGTGGCACAGCAGGGAGCCCTGGGTTTCCCCACGGCGACCTGCAGCACACCTGAATGAGGCTGGGGCAGGGCCAGAAACCCAGCAAACAATCCCCATTGCTTTTAATCTTATTTTTTAAGCACAGAAGAGGACAGCCAAAAGCAGCGCTTCCATCCCAGCCTGGACAGCAGAGGTGATTGCAGTGGCTGACTTTCTTGTAAAAACAAGAGTATCATCTCATGCTGTACACAACAAAACGTTTCTAGTTGGAGTACCGGATTTCTCAAACAAACTTCTCATGCTGGCTGAGGTAGAAGATGGTTTCTGATACTGTTAACTTATGAGCACAGAGTAGTGCAGTAGCAGAAAAGCAACTTTTAAAGTAAGTGGTGTTGAAATGCCTTGGTTGATGCACGTTGTGAAATTGTTGAAGATACCATGAAATACAGGAAGGCAGTGCTTTGTGCACAGAAATGCTAATGCTGCTGTGAGAACTGCAGCCTTCAGTTTCACCTGTGATTTCTTTTTTTGAAGAGAAGTCATCGTGTTACTTTTAATATTCATTTTGGAATATTGTTACATTTATAGTAACTTCAGTTCCAGTCACATTTCAGTGCTTTTCTGTTCAGTCTGTTTTAGTCTTAAGCTGCAGAAGTCATTTTTCTTTGTCTTTTTTAGCGTTGTTCAGCTGTAAATTTTAATATGCAGTATGTATTTAGCTGCCTGCCTTCTGCTCTTCAATCCATCCCTGCTAAAGAATTCCAAGGACTACTGGTCGTTTAATGACCCTCTAAACAGCAGTTCAAGGCAAAAATAATTTGTTAAAAAACCCAAGGGGAAATTAATGATTACTTTGCCAAAGCCTCTCTGCAGTAGCCGTGCGTGGCTCAGCAAGCAGAGCTGGAGTTGCTGGATGGGATCCTTGCTGGGAGCGCCGCGCCGTGCTGCTCAGTGCAGTTGTGCAGCTGGCTGGCTCCGGCCAGGCGCTGGTTAAGCTTTTACCACGCGGGTTACAAAATCCTGGCCGGGCAGCTCTCGCTGGGGATGCGGGCGCTCCGAGGGGTTACAAAATCCCGTCTGAAAGCTGGGCACAAAGGAAATAATCCTCTGAGCGTTTGCTTCGCTGCCTTGATCGGTTTAAAAAATACAAGCTAACGGAGAGTTAAGGTAGTGAGGTGGGAATACCAGCTCCCTTTCCCTCCTGGTTCCTCGAGGCTCACTTTGCTATCCCTTGCAGCATCTCACGCTTAGCATAGGTGGGCAGGGGGGTCCGATCATTACCAGTCCTTTTTCAGCTTCCGCTGAGCACAGTGTGAGCTGTGCTGCAGCTCATTCCTGCTCTGAAAGGAGCTGCTGCACCTCTGGTTTCTGGCAGGAGCAGATGAGGTTTGGAGGCTCGTGGATGCTGCTGCTAAATGGGCTAAAACTTGTCAGACAGGTGCGGATCAGTGTAAGCGTGTCTGACCGCCGTGGGGGGGAATGCCATACAAAATCCGTGCTGATATTTCTGTCGCTTAGTAACCCTGACCCCGAGGTTATCTGAAAGGGGCTCCGAGTGGAATTTGGTTCATTTCCTGAGAGCTCTGCATGAGCAGCACTATCCGAGTGCCCCGTTTTCAGAAATGGAGTTAACAGGAAACAGGCGTGCTCGTGTGTGGGAAATATTATTAATGTTCCTGGGTTTGATTTAGCTGTGTTCTACAGGAGTTGCTGGCATGAAGCACTGCACCTCGCAGTGCGTGCGACCTGTTTACGTGCACCAGAGTTATTGTGAAATAACCAAAAACCCCCTGGGTGGGGGCAGCTGGAGGACAGGACTTCTGGGTGCATGGGTGAAGTTTGGGATAGGACCCACGTCTTCTGATTCCTAGAGCTTTACCCACTGGTTCGGTGCTATTCAAATGGCAGGCTCTGGTCTAGATGGACTCTGTGGTTGTAGTGTGCCCTCTGCTCCATATTTCTCACCCATCTGCTGCCTTCAGAACACAGCCAGCTTGCTGGTTCGGATCCTGGCCAAGAGATGAGCACTTGCAGTGTCACTTCCATCAAAACTGATGCCACTACAAGTTCCAGTAAACCTGGAGGAAAACTGTTCAGTACTGAGCTATGTAATGCTTAGTGGTTTCTGTGAAACACCGTGCTGAAAATGACAAGTTTGAGGTACTCAGTATTTCCTCCTCACAAATACCAAAGTCTTTGGATTGCTAGAAACTTACAGCAGGGGAGCTTATGAGGGACAGGTGACTGTATCTAAATGCCAAGTGTCCCTGGAAATAGTAGAAAGAAAGGAAGAACTGAAGTTATTTTGAAAGGAGGCTTAGGAGCCATTGCCTCTCATTTTGGGGAGTTTCACTGCAGAATTTTGATCAGGAAGTAGTAACTGTATGACACTAAAGCTAAAATATGCGAGTGCTGATGTGATTATACCTAGCTTGCTGAAATTACTTTGTGCTTGGCTTTGAAAATCTACCTAAAAGAAGTTCTGGATACACTTAGTTGCCTGATGAGCAAATCTGTGGTTCTTCTTTCAGTCTGTCTTTCTTAATGCTGCCAGGGATTAAATTAAACTGTGTGATAGTGTCTTTGGGTTTGTTCCAGTCACATAAAATTCTCAGTTACAGGATTTTCATTCCCCAAAATATGTTAATAAAGCTTTGACTGGACACGTATTGCTACCAAATTAACTTCTGTGTTGTTTCTTTTCTTTCTCCTTTCAGCTTTGCAGTGTATGGATGATTCCAAGCCTTGTGTTAATGAGGGAAAGTGCATTCCTTATCAAAATGGTACAGGATATTGCAAGTAAGTTGTTTTAATTTCTAATTGTTTCATTTTTCAGTGTTCTTTCATTCAGGGTCATAAAAAGATAGGAAATATGAATTGTTAAGATTTACTTACCAGATGCATTCAGCTTTAACAGTTTTAACACAGTGTGTATTTCTTACTAGTGCATCAGTTCTTCTGTGCTAGCTTATGAGGTAAGAAATCTGGAGTTCTCATCCAGATTTGTGTTTGGATCTCATCTGTTTGATTGCTTTCCCTTTGGTTAGGAAGAGAGGCAAAACTGATCAGAGATAAACACTGGTCATTGCTTCAAGAGACCTGCATGTTAAATCAGAACTTGCCCGCTGTCCTATAGCTGAGTTAACTTGTGGAGCCTCAGCCCCAAATTGAATATTCTTGAGTTTTTTCAGTTACTCTGCACTTTGAAGAGTGCTGCCTCCCTTCTGTGTGCTAGAAAAGTAACGTGGGAGTCACAAACAAATAAACAAGGCCAAACGAACACCTACACATATCTCTGTCCTGTAATTGATTTTGCTAAGCGTTGACACCCATCTTTAGTGGTGTCTTCACTTTGTTGTTGTGTGGAAAACTGATCATCAGCAGGAGCTTTGGAAGAATGAGTGGTGCCTGAGGAATGGGATCACGTCTGTTTAAACGAAGCTCACCTATTTTAACTGGAATATTTAGATTTTTAAAAATTAAGTTATTTTGCAGAAAGATAAGTCTTGTTTGTTTGGGCTGGTTTACTACATTTACAGCATATAGATTTGCTTTCTAAACCTTTTTTGCTTGACCAGTGCGAACTGTTCCATTTCCTGCATGCTAAATCCTTCTTTCCTTAATGCTCATTCTTTAAGAATCAGTGAATTTTGTCTTGCTGATGCAGCTCAGCTAACACGACTCAGTTCTTCACCCTTTTCTATGTATCCATCTCCTTCAGCCACACTCTTTGCTTCTTTCTGTGATTATGGTGTACCAAACTTGATGTACTTAAATTGCACCTGTGGCACACAAAGGGAAATCATCATCTAAGTTGGAGCTCTTCTCAGTTTGAAATCAATACCTGATGACATTAAAAGGTGAATATATAACATACTATTCCCTATTGCTATTTTTTTAAATCCAGCTCTTACTGCTACCTAGGCCTTTCCTTTTATTGCTTTAGATTGCTGTCAACAGAAATGAGCTGCCCTTCTGAAACAAAGTTGGAACTTTTCACTCCTGTTTTAAGACTGAAACAAGAAAGTGTGAGAAGTTAGTAGGTCTGTCTGATGAGTACCTAAGGTGTGAGTCTGGAGCCAAAGTATGTGGGTCATGAAAAAGGCAATAAACGCAACTGGTGGTGATGCTGGTGCTGCTTGTACCTTCCAAAGGACATTTTCTGCAAGTTGCATGTTCCTCTTAACCATGTCTTAGAGTGTTTACTCAGTTTGTTTGAGGGTTTAACTTTTTTTCAGTATTTGTAGTGCAGTCTAGGTCTTAATACGTTTGTCACAGTGGTAGATTTGACCATTCTTAAGTTTTGTAGAACGTGCAGCAGTAACTTAGTGTATAATTCTAATGTTGCCTTCCTCCTTTTAATGCAAAGTTTTACAGGTCTTAAGCCAACTTCTCCATATATTCGTATATGTATTCTAAGTTCTTTTGCAGGCACCAGAGTAACTGTGAAGGTCAATATATAGAGAGGAATATGTGTCTGTTTTCTAGTTCTGGTTCAAGAACTTTTTTTACAGAAAGCAATGAAAAATAAGAAAAAAACAGAAAGCAAAAGAACCAACCCTCAGCTGTGGAGACTCTACCTTTAGCAGGCTGATTAGCATCCTGTTTTAGTTTTAACTTTTGGGTTGTGTTTGTTTTTTTTTGTTTTGGTTTGGTTTTTGGTTTTTGGTTTTTGTTCCTGCATGATGAGGAACTTTGAATAGAGGAACTTTCTATCCGGTGTTGTCAACTAAATGACTTTCTGAATTTTTGGTGCCTGTGAGCATAGTGATGGTTTGTTCAGGAAACAGAACTTATTAATAAGGCAAGCTGCTTGGCTTCTAGGTCTGCGGGGTAGCTCACTGATCATCTAAATCTCCACTCCTTCCACTTTTTTTTCAGGTTTTCTGTAGTACTTCCTCTGCTGGGCAGTGAGTTATTACAGTAGGCTCTCTTCCTCTTTCTGTACCTCCTCTCAGCAGAGTTGTTCTAGTGCGTGCTCAGTCTATCCATTTAACCTTGCAGTCTGTAGGAAACAAGTGAACAACTGAAGAACCACCTGCGCTGGGAGTAATCATATGTGATGAATAAGACGTGGCTAACATGAGCGCTGATAAGCAAAACATGTGGTCTAAGTACTTGGCAAAGCAGCAAGTGACAGCTTTCCTTGTCAGAAAATCCTGTTGTGTCTACTCCTTTAAAAGAGAGCAAGACTTCTGCTGAGAAACCTTTATTCTGGTGGGTCTGGCTTTTGTTATGGGAACTGCGATTGTGACCCTTGTAAGGAAATTGGAGCTGGGTCTTTATCGTATGGCTCTTGCAAGTGCCCTTTAAGTAGCTCGGTTCCCCTGGTAATGCTCCAGGCCCAAGGCTGCCATTTTGTGGCACTGTTTGATAGAATTACTGACCTTCTTTGACCTTGGTTTTATATTTAGAAAATTACGCATTCCTGTGTTTGCTTCTTCCAAGGGCAGGATTTTTGCTGGAGAGATCGTTCTGTACTCATTCTCTGAGCGGTGTGGTGAAGACGCAGACCCCACTCCAAGGAATATGGACGTATCTGCGGTAGAAATGAGAATGTCTTATAGCATTACGAAGGGAACCCATCCTTCCAAGCCTTCTGAGTCCTGCTTTGGCTAAAAGCGGTTTCAGTTGTGGTTTGGCTTGGTTTTGCACTGCAGTATGTTTTATCTGAAAGCATCTCTAGGCATCCTGTGGTACACCGGAGTGTTAAGCACGAGGGAGCCTTCTTGCATGCTCTTTTCTCCAGTAGAAGGAGTGGGAATAACATCTTGCTCTCTAATTGTGAACATCATGGGAAAGCCCTTTCTCCTTCCCTCCCTGCTGTTGGATGACTGGGAAGCAGCAGTAGGAAGAGCCTGGGGGGTAGTACTGCTATCTTGCAATAATATTTCTGCGATTGCAGGCAGGCTGAGAAGTTGTGGGTAGAGGCAGCTGTTTCAAGGACAAGCAGAGCAGAGATTTGGGCCGTGCTACCCTCTGTTCTCTTAGTGCCGGGATCGGCTCTGCAGCAGGTGGATGTGGTAACTCAGATGGCTGTAGCCTTCGGTGCTGGATGTTCAGCAGGGCCCTGAGCAAGCAGTAGCTTAGCTGGTTTCCCCTTGTTTGGCAGCTGTGGCCTCTCCCAGCTTCCCTCCCCTGTGCCCCAGTGGCAGGGAGCAGAAGCAAGACTGTGCCAGCGAGAGAAGCAGAAGTGAGAAAGGAGAGAGTTTGGGGTAGGGGTGCCCCAGGCCTGGGGGAGGAAGCTGGGCCTTGCTGCTTCTCATGTTTTATAGGCTTTTAAGACTGAATTTTTGACCTTACAACTGCTGCACTCTGTGTGTGTCCAGAAAGGATATCAATATCTCCATGCAAACTGAAGTACTGCTTGAGCACTCGTCCTTTGTTGGGCTGATGGTAAGAAGCGCAGTAGTAACCGGTGCTCATTTGCTGTGCTTAGTCAGACTTGCAGGCTGTTGAAGCAGGCTGATGCCAAAAGGGCTGTATCCCACAGCACGTCCTTTATGCCCGAAGCTGTCAGGCTCTGTGCAGCTGTGTGCTTTTGTGCCTCTTCAGCGAGCAATGTGTTTTCTGTTTGTGTGCTCAATTTTGTGCGCGCTTTTAATCTGTGTGGTACAGGTTTAGCAGGACCTCAAAGCTAAACTCAGAGGCAGCAGCGTGGCGGTACGGGGTTTCTAACCCAGCCCCTGAAGTAATTTCAGCCCCCATGCTGGAATTTTGACCCACCTTTCTTTCCAGCTGGATCATTTTACATCTGAGTGAGAAGTCATTTACGAGGACTTCTGGGACTGAAGACAAGATCCTAGGCTAAAACTGCTTCAGGGACTGCAGCAGATATCTTCTCAGCAGCAGTCTTGAGGGACTAATCCCTTTGAGGCCAGTCAATGGGGAATACCCATAGGAGATCTGGTGGCAGGATGAGGTCTGAGAGTTTTCCAGAAAGGCTAAATACAAAATTTGAGAAGCTGTCCCTTTCTGAGAATGGGCTGCCCTTTCCTGCTTCCTTCAGTCTCCCTTTGGCGGCTAAAGGAGACCCTAGAGACTGAGGCAGAGGAGAAAGGGGGAGAGTACATACACTTTTCCACATCAAATCTGGGAAGAGCAGTGACTTGAATCTCTTGATCAGAACTTTCTGTTGTGATTTACTCGTGTGGGCCAAGAGCTGTTCAGGGCTCAGGTGGTCAAAAAACAGTGACCTAAATCTTGCTCGTTCAAGCTTCAGCTGCGGTTCCTCCTTAGTACACAGCCAAGCTGAATGCAGTACAAGTGCTTTCTGTGGGCTAGAGACAATAGTTGTGTATTGCTTTAAGCGCAGAACAGAGAGGCCGTCCCATCCCATGGTTTGCATTCAAAGTATGACGCATAAACGAGAGCCTTGAGACATGGGAAGGAACACTTACTAAGCTAACCAGAGGATCCTGTTCTCCCTCCTGAGAGGAGGTGTAGGTGTGGGAGTCAGAAGCCGGGAGCCTGAAGGAAGTCTGGTTAAAATCTGTAGTGAAATAGTTGAGACCCTTCTCACGTTAGTCATCAGACTGCTTTTTTTTCCCTCTGCTGTTGAAGCATCTTCCAATCAAAGTGAGGGGAGTGTTGGGCTGGTGGGGGTAGAAGCAAAACTACGAGGAAATTCTTCCCTTCACGTTTTAAATTAAAGCCATCTGCTTCCTTCTGTGCATCTCCAGATGATATCACTGGGCCCAAATAGGAAACTCCCATGACAGTCAAACATCTGGTAGCCTGGTTAAAGCTGCCTGTGAGCGCGATTGTAGAGGCTGAGCTGATGAATGTGGGCAGGCAGATATAACGTGACAGGTGAGAAGGTTTTTCCACCAGAACGGACATATTTTCCTGGAGCTTTTTCAAAGGAAAAGAGAGCTAAATATCGGGGGGTAAATTCAGTGTACTTTCATAGTAGAAAAGCCAAAAAATGCAGCTTTTGGGAGTCTCCAGTTTTCACTTTGTAGCGCTAGTCAGACTGAATGCAGCTTTGTAGGTATGTGGATACTTCAGATTTGGATAAATACCTTCATTTTTGCTTTTACGCCTCTTGTTTAGCTCCATGAGAGCCTGTGCTGAGGCAAAGGCAGGCTGGAGCTGAAAAGAAGGAAAAAAATGGGTTGAGCTCCGACTAAAGTATTTGTGCTGGAAAGTAGCCCAGAGAGAGTAAAGGAGAAGCTTTAATTAGAAGCAGCTGCATAGCTGATGCAGCCCACAGGACATTTTCCCATTTCAAACTCTCCAGCTTTCAGAAATGATGATTTGAATTAAGTTGTATGTGAAATTTGTTCTTAAATGATTAAATTCCTGTTGAAGTAGGTTAGAGAGCTCATGTCTCTCCAGAAAGTGCCAGAACAAACTTCATCTTCCTGTTTCTTTTTCTGAGTGTTAGATGGAAAACTGAGGGAAAACAGTGGCTCTGATTTGGCAAAGATTTGGTTTCCTGTTCTGAGCATGTCACTTGGAGCTGACGCAAGCTGCTACAGTTTGAAGCTGCTCTGTAGGCAAGTGGCTGTTAGGTTTTTTTTGTCTTCTTCCTAAAGAGATGGGATGAGAACTAAAGAGGAGTAGCGGGAAGCTGGAGTGCTGCTGGGGTTCTGAACGGAGTAGAGGATAATGGTGTCCTTTCAAAGTCTGGACTTCTTGTTCAGTGTTTGCCTCTGTTTTTATAGAAACCATTCAGTGCCCGACATGAATCGGGGGCAACACCAACACTTAGAACTGAATCGCCAGTATTTGTGCCTAGAAGTGTTGCTGACAGGAGATGTGGCTGAAAATCTGGACTGCAGGTTTTCTGCTCTTTAATGTTCAGAAAGGATTGTGCTGGATTGCTGGAGGGGAAAGTTGCATAACTGTGTGATTGAGCGCTTAATCAGGAGAGCAAAACGGTGGGGATGAGGGCTGGGTATACCTGACTTAGCAGCTTTCCACAGGGAGACACGTTCTCTCTGGCATATTCTGTAAGGCTGTGCCTTATCTGAAAGTAAAGAGCTTAAATTAAAAGAGCTTTTGCTGTTCCCTGCTGGAGTGCATGTTTTTCTGATAAGCCTCAGAAGATCCTGGAACAAGCCTGGTCTTGGAGCGCTCCTCTGCTTTTACCAAACAGTAGAATCATTAAGGTTGGAAAAGACCTCTAAGATCATCTAATCCAGACACCCATGTACCACCAATACTGCCCACTAAACCATGTCCCTTTGTACCAGCAGGGCTACATAGGAGTTCTGGGTCAGCTGTGCATGACGTCTGAGTGCTGGCATTGGGCACAGGTCTCAGCCCTACTGTCAGAGCTTACCACCACTGCTCTTAACCAGCATTTGGGCTCCCTGCTACCTGGGGGCAACAGTTAGGTGTACTTAGCCTGTCCCTGAATGCTGGGCTGGGTGGGAGAGGAGCTTCCAGAGGTGGTTTATTTGCTTACGGACAAAACACGGGATGTTCTCTAGATGTTCTGTTTTGTTTTACAGCCTTCAAATGAAAAGGCGTTTCAGGGTTTATCTTCTAGGTGTGTTTTGGTCGGTTTTGTGTTTGTTGGAGCAGATAGGAGTGTTGGAAGCCTCTTGTTTGCCTGATGAGATGTCCTAGGAGGGGTGCTGAGAAGCTCTGCTTTGTTGCTCTTTCTTTCATGAGAGAAAGCAAACAGATGCCGTCTGCTTTGGGTCCTGGTGCGCTGTTAAGCTTCCCAAATCCCCGGCCATGGTGCAACCAGGAATCCCTATACTGAAATCTTGTGAGCCTTTTGGGACAGAAGTTCCATTTGATGTTACCCATTAATTAATCGTGTCTAGATGTGCAGAATGATGATGTGGCTGTAGCCATGTGGACAGGCTCTGAGCAGAGCTGCCCAGCACGCAGAGTGCAGCTGTGAATGCTGTGGGAGTTGTGCCGTCACGCAGCTTCTGGCACAGCTGTGCCTACTGGGTGCCAGATCTGTGTGATGGAGCTCCTGCACAGCTGTGCTGCAGCCCGCTGCTTTTCAGACTGATTTGTCTGAACATTTGCAATGGCAGCCCTATAGAACAGCCGTGCTTTAGGCCTAGGATACACAGCTTGCCTCCCCTGTGCTCTGGCAGCAGGTAGTGCTGCGAGCCTTTAGCTGTTACAGCGAGGACGGCATGAGGCAGAGGACAGTCTGCAAATGGCATTGTCTCAGTGCTTGCAGGCTCTTTTAATCCTGCCTTGCCCTGCAAAAGCTGCTCTTTCATGTCTGTTCTTGGATATAAAGTTGAAAGTATTACTGCATGGTGAAAGGAGCCTAATTTGGGTGTGGAGAATGGTAAATTATGATTACGCACATCCATTATATGACTTAGTTGCTTTCGCTGTACAGCTAAAGCTGGTTAATGCATTTTAACATGAGAAAAAACAGTTGTGGTCATCTAGTAATGGCCTGTTGCATAACTCAGATAATAGCGTCTGTGAATAGCTGTGTTTGAACTAGCGTGCGTGCTCTTCCCGCAGCAGCCAATCCTGGTGTGCTTTTAAACAAGCATGAGTGATGGAGAAATTCCACTGCAACCTTAAATGCGTTGTTCCAGTTGTTTCTCTCCGCTGCTGAGAGACTGTGCAAGGCTGTGTCTGAAAATAAAGTTTTTATCTGATTTCTAATTGGGATTTATGTAGCTTGAACTTCTGACTTCCACATCTTATTGTATGTGTATCTTTCAGACTGCGATCTGTTGTTGAACCTTAGTTTCTTTATGGGGACTTGGAGCTTCTGATTAACCATCTCCTTTCCTTTTCCCTTTGGTATATAGACCTGAGCCTCTCTTTGTGCCCAAATTTCTATCGATCATTACTGTTGGCTTCTTTGAATCCATTTCAATCCTTCCCTCATAAAGAGGAGACGCCAAAACCAATACAGTGGCCGTGCTCTGCACACATCAGGTGTAGCATAATTTACTGCCTGTTGGGAGTCCTGAGAGCAAGTTTGTCTTTCCTTCATCAGTGTTCCATTCTGGGGAGAATGCTTTATGGCTTTTTGTTTGTAGATGTGTGACTTTGCAGTGCTGCAACATGTTTCACGTTGGAACTGGCTTGTTAAGCAGTCTGTGCTCTTCTGTCAAGAACCTGTGTTCTCTCTCTCCTTTGAGTTTGATCAGCATTGATGTTTTGCTTTGTTATTCATTGATAGAAGTGTTAAATAGCAGAGGAATGAGAGCAGGCCCCTGTAGTGTGGCCCCTCTGGAAACAGAGCTTCATGGCCATTCCTTGATTTAAACTCAATTTTAAGGCTTATTATCCACCGTGCATTCTGAAATGCTTAAGGAGAAGGCTTCACTGTTACATTCTTGTCTCGGAGCTGGCTAGAGACTTCATGCATTTTGTGGAGCTCTCTTCGAATGTGAATAACTCATTGATTTAATAATTGCATCACACAGATGCAATCTGTCCTGGAGGAAAGCATAGCTGATGTTTGCCTCTCAATCCGTGAAGTGAAATGCGTGTCCTCTTTCACAGGCTGTGTGTGTCTTAGGTTTCTTAGCAGTAAAAGCATGCAGCTGTGCTCTGCAGAAAAAGCAGCAAGCGGGCCGTCACACTTTGTGTGTGTTAAGGCAGTGTTTTTATCCAGCATTACCATCTTGCAGCTTTCTGCTGCCTGGAAGAAACAAATGGGAAGGGGTGGCACAGAGGTGGTGTTTGCAGGCTGGGGCCTGTATCACTGGAAATCAAATGGAAAATTTGTGGTACAAAGGCCAGTTAAAAGATGGATTGCAGCTGACAAGCACAGTCAGACTGTATTGACATAAGTTTAGGTTAGAGAGAAATAACTGCAGTTATTCTGTAATCGCAGATCTTTGTATAAAATATTACCCTGGTTATAGATAGTGTGTGTGTGTATTCTCTCTGCTGTGGGAGAGGGAGGAACAGTGACCTTGCCGTCAGGGTGCTCTCCAGGGGCGTGGGAGACCTGCCTGCAGTGCTGGTGCTGCTCACCCAGGGCAGGCTGCAGCACGTCGCGGTCCCACGTTTGCTATCAGCAGGAGGATGGCACGGTGTTCCTGTCTCACGGGAGTGCTGAGGGGAAGGATCTGCTAAAATCCTGAGGCCCTCAGACACTGCCTTTGGACAGGCTTTATAAGCATTTGGGGAGATGAATTTACACCGGGTATCACCCCTATTTCTGGAAGTGCTGGATTTCATTCTGAAAAAGTATGCTGATTAGAATGGGGATGGGGGCAAGGAGTTGGTCGTTACTCAGCAGTTCTTTAGCACTTGGGTTTGTACTGAGGTTTTGAAGGGAAGTACGAGAAGTTGTTCTGATGTCAAATGCAGCTGTGATTGTAGGCAGTACTGGCTTGTTTCGTAGTGAATGATTTCAGGGTTTGAACTTCAGCTCTCAGTTGTCTCTGTAACATTGCTCAATCCTGGAGAAAGGCCTCGTCTGCCACATCTATAGCTTTAGCATCTGGGACTGTCAGTGTTACTGTCAATCATGGCAAATTCAGAGAACTTAGATGGTGGGGGGACTTCGTTCTTGATATCTTCCCATGACACCAAAGCTTAAGGTGAATGTGCTACAGATAATTTCTTTTCTACTGCAGGTGTCGAGAAGGCTATCTTGGAGACTACTGCCAGTACAGGAACCCCTGTGAAAGCAATACGTGTAAGAATGGGGGAACCTGTGAAACCACATCTCTGATAGGAAAGGCCACCTGCAAATGTGCTCCAGGATTCACAGGAGAGGACTGTCAATACTCTGAATCACACATCTGCTATGTGTCCCAACCCTGCCTGAATGGAGGAACGTGTCATCCTGTCAGCCAGGAAACATATGAGTGTGTCTGTCCTCCAGGTTACACAGGTGGGATTCTGCATTTGTGCCTTCGGACCCCCTCAGTTGTGAATTCCCCAGTCCTAGAACATTTGGGGGCAGTTGCAGTGTGCTCTCAAGTGTAATAGCTCCAGCAGAGGAAATGAGATGAAGTCCAAATGACTTCATGATAAAAATAAAAAATAAAAGAGCTAAAGGGAGTGGGGAGAGAAGGTCAAACTCCATACCCTTTACACATAAACAGAACGATATTTATGTCTTGTGGGGCTGTCCCCGTGGGAAAACTGACTGTAGAAGTTATTCTAAAATGGCTGTTACAACTTTAATTCACAATCTGCCTTCTAGAGAAAATGAAGTCAGTTTGGCCAGCGAAATCTTTCAGTGGGAAAATGTTAATTGGTTGCCTGAGGAGAAGCACGGAAATTCCCACCTTCCTTTCTTGAAGGGAAAGTAGAACAAGAGAGTGACTGGCAGTGTGGTACGATTTCAGGTCATGGGTTATTTTTATAAATCACAAAGTTCTGTATCTTGCTGGTAATGTGTAAATAGGTTACAGACTTTCTCTTCTAACCAGCAAGTTGGTTTTGTTTCAGATATGTAAAATGATTATAGGAATTATTTTATATTTTACAATGTGTGGTTTAGATTCAGATGCAGTACACCAGCCATTTTGGGGTAGCCTGAAGTGTGACGTGTGGAACTGTTTTCCATATTAATTTCTTACATCTTCATCCTACAGGAAAGGACTGCCAGTGGATTGATGCCTGTACCTCTCAACCTTGTGCCAATGGAAGTACCTGTACCGTGTCTGGACATAAGTTCTCCTGCATCTGTCAGTCTGGCTACACTGGCCAGAGGTGCGAGATAGATGTGAATGAATGTGCCACATCAGGCCTTTGTCACCATGGTGGGACCTGTATCAATTTGCCTGGCTCGTTCCGATGCCAGTGCAAGCCAGGCTATACAGGGCATCGCTGCAAGAGCACGTATGTGCCATGTTTTCCATCACCCTGTATGAATGGAGGAACTTGTCATCAAACAAGTGACTTCACCTTTGAGTGCAACTGTCTGCCAGGTAAGCGCTGCTTATTCAAAGTGCTTGGTTTTGTAGCCTTGTCACTGCGTTCCTCTCTAAGTTCTTCTGAAAACTTCTTCCTGGGAGTGTGTGTGACTCTAATGTAAGGCTGAGGGGCAAAATATCAGGTGGGAAGCTCGGTTAGGAGCTTAACTTTCTGGGTGTCAGTACTTTATGGTGTGAAAGGAAGAGGTATAATGAATGGGTGAGTGATGGGACTGGTTGGATCACAGCCAGAAAACAGCAGATTTCTTTGGAACCCAATTGGAGGCAGAGAATTAAGTGAGTAAAAACTGACATATTCAAGGTTGGAGTTATGTCCTGAAACAGACTCTGGTAACGTAACCCCCATAGAGATGTGGTTTATGTCAGAGAGGGTTAACTTTGGTGCTTGAATGAAGATGAATATTCGTCTCTTTCCTTCTCGGTCCCTATCCCTAAAGCATGTTAGTTTCCTTTTCTTTTCTTTCCTCCTCCAATACTTCCAAATCTGACAGGGTATTATTTCCAACTCGCTATAACCTTTTTGTCCTGTAATACTTTCTGGTAAACCATTTTTACGTGATTTCTGATGCTATTATCTGCTCTGAGTTCATCCACAGCAGGGATAGCATGTCCAGCTGAGTGGGCTCTGGGAACACCTGCTTAGCACCCTGGCAGTCTAATCCCCACCTACTTATCATACAGTTCTTTGCATATCATTTTTTGGGGTTTGTTTTTTTTTTTTTTTAGGTCGATATTTTTTACTGCGTAATTCAGTCCCTGGGAAACTGATTGTTTGGAAATGCCTTTGACTAGACTTCCACTTAAGTATATTGCAGTCTGGCACATGAACAGTTAGTGTGTGGTAATGTAGAGAGCTAAACCCTCCTCCCTTCAGCATTTTTTTGTTTTTGTTATTTATGTGAAAGATGTAGCTGCCATGGATGCTGAATTCACTGCGTTCTCAGGAGGATTAGCTGGAGTGCTGAGGTTGTGCTGAAGCATTTAGAACTTAAGTTGTGAAGAGTACTTCTTGGAGACCTTTTCCTTGAAATGTTGAGAATTCTCTTAGGTCTGTTTAGCCTGCGAGAGAAATGTAAGATCTGATGCAGAAACATTGTGGTGGGGGGAAGAGGAGAGGAAGGTGAAGTCTGCAGGGCTTGATGCTGTGAAGCTGATAAGGCAGGCTGCTTTTGTCGCCCTTTTACAGAGATGCACGTCTGGGTAAGGAGCACGTTTTCCCCAGAAGGGTGTGTGGGCTGGTTCAAGGATGCTCAGAAAAGACAAATGGGATTGCTATAGTAACAGTTATGCACCCACACTGCCCACAGAGGTTTTGGATTAGAATTTGCCTTTTTGGACTTGTAACACAACTTGTAGAGCGGGGGGGGAGTTGGTGCCTGCTTTGAGAGCCTTCACTTCTGTGTTTCCTGTATTTGTTTAAGTTGGCTGTGTTGTTTTGCTGATTTCATTTTTAAAACAAATCATTTGAAAAACAGGAGGGGAAAAAAAGAAGAGAGAGAGGGGCTGAAGGGGCCATGCTGCTGATGTTAAACCATAAGATAAAAGCAAGGCTCCGAGCCACTTCCTTCCCCTTACAGTGCCCTATCCACTGTGACACCTCTGGAGTGCTGGAAGCAGTGGCCTGTTGCGCCCAGAGAAGAAGCGAATGAGTCCTGCTGGTCTGGAAGACAGTGCCAAGACTGTGGGCTAGGAATTCCTCTTTAGACTCCCTCTCTGAATTGGAGCAGTGCCCGTAATAATGTGACTATAAAAGGAATTGCTCTAGCCCTTCTTTCTGGGCTCCCTGAAGATGTTACCAGAGCTCAGCCTTAGGGGTGCAGCGGTGGGAAGCAGTTACATCTGGAATGGTCTTCGAAGTGATTTTTGTGTCTTCTGATCTCTGAAGCTGTTTTGAAGGAACTGATTGTGCCTGAATTGCAATTTAAGCATAATTAAATTGCTCCCGGACTGGCACTGAAACCAATTTCTGCTTCCCCCAGAAGTTTTCTTCTTTCCTTCTGATGAATTTCATTTTATGTAAATACAGGTATTTGAAGATGAGAGGTTGGGAACAGGGAGAAAAGCTGCAACCTGGAGTTACACTGTCTAGGCACCTTTCTTTTTCTTACAGTGTTGCAAGTGCTGTGTATGTACAGTGTAGCCAAGCTGATGATTTTCAGTTCTCAGGTTCCCATTTTGGTTGTGGGTTTGCACAAATCTTCCATGAGGCAATTCATGAAGTCACATGTACTAGAAAAAGTCAGCATTTGTGGCAAGTGTAAGTGATGATATGCTGTATTATATCTGTATGAAAGGCAACTTCTTAATTTCTCTGTGTAGTATAATTGCCTTTCCTCTGGCCTTTGCTGATTTTTAGATTAGACAGGAGTGTAGACAAGTAGGCAGGCTAGGTCAGTCATAACAGTCATAGTAAAAAGTACTCCTGTGAAAGGGACTTAACGTGAAGCACTAGCAAGTCCTTTTAATATAAGAATGAGCTCGTAGTTATAAATATTGGACAAAAAAGGAGTTCATTTGGCAACAAACCTTCAGTGGAATGTTAAACAAGTCAATAGAGGAAGTTCTTAGCTGGGAAAGTGATTATTCATTGTTATCCATCAAAATAATTAGCCATTAACTAAGATAAGGACCCTAGGGAATTCCAAGGGCTTGTTCAGGAAGCTATCTGTCAGGCCAGAACAGGCTGTTTGTGAGAGCTGCAACACTTCCTGGGAAGAGGAAGTAACCTCGCGCCGTGCCATGGTGGAGCATCAAACTGCCCTGTGCAGCGAGGGAGGTGTCCAGCACCCATGGCTCAGTGGTGCAGCAGGAAATCCAGCTTCCAGCTTGAAGTTAATATCTGCTTTTAATATTCAGAGAGAACTGGACGTATGGTGCTGTGGGATAGGCTGGAGGTTGCTGATGACATAGGAGTAAACTTATCTACTTGTATCCCTCTGTGTACTAGAGGAGGAAGAACACGCTGTTAACAGTGGGAGCACTTTTCCCCTGGAGGTTCTCATTCTGTGGTTGGCTGTGCTTGGAGATGTAGAGCAAAAGTCAGGTTATGGGTTGCAGGCTGCTCTTGTGCAGGCAGAAAGCAAAGGGCAGCGTGTTAATCCCAGCGCAGGGGGAAGCAGGAAGCAGCGTCAGGTGTCCAAATACATCAAAACTCTTTGGCTTTCTGAAAAAAACTCAGATGATGTAACTGTAAAGTCAGGTCCTGGGACCCAGCTTGGGAAAAGTTTGTGTCTCAGCATCTTCGTGTATGTCATGCTCCAGTGTGGGTGCTTCGGCCCAAACAACCGTGACTCTAAAGGGCCGATTTTAGGAATGAATGCTAAATTTCCCTAGGGCAGCTTTATTCACAAATTAGATAGATCGCAGTATTGCAGTGTTTTAAATAGATCTAAATAAATGCCTGATGTCAGGAACTTGTTTACTACACACTAGGAAGCAGGACTGGTCTTCACATCCTCCAAGCTGAGGAGATAGGAGCTTAAGCCTTTCTGGCTTGTGGTTCTGGGTGTCTATTCATACTAATCACGCTGTTGGCATGAGTGCGATCTGTGGTCCAATCTGTGGGACAATTCTCCTCAGTCACAAAAGCAAGCTGATAGGACAGTCCTGTTTTAAGGCTGAGCCTTTGTCATTTATAATAGCTTTATATAGTTTTAAATAGAGTGATTTGTTATTAGTTGTATTCCTTGGTAATCCTTCCTTAACAGCTTCTGCCAGGAAGACACTGCTGTGAGGATACAGATTCAGACTAAACATGTTTGGGTTTTTTTTTCCTTCTTCAATTTAACTTACCCTACTGTGATGAAATTGGCAGGATCTTTGGGTGAAGGTGAGAAGGTATGTGAGAGAGGGTAATGCTCAACCTTTATGTTGAGTCTGTTCTTCCTTGCTGCTAGGTGACAGTCCTTTTGATATGGTGCAGCAACAATGCTCCTCTTCGCTTCCAGCACCTCCCTGTGTTACTGGAGGAGCCCAGGAGGTGGGAGTGGGCATGAATTGTCTCAGGTCACTTGGGAGCAGCCATTGTCTGGAGGAGTTGCTTCAGAGCTTTACAGTCTCAGGCTCATCTGCCACATAGCAGGCTCTGAGGAGGATCAGATGTTGCTTAGGGGGCTTGTGTAACTTGATGCAGATGTTAAGGAACTTTCTGGAACAGGGCATCAAAAGTAGAGGGTGGTTAAAGCATAGATTTGGATGACAGGGCTGTGTCAAGTTAATACTACATTCCAAAGTAGTGAAGAGGCAAAGCTGACGTTTTAAATTAATGCATGTGTTCTGGAACCACTTACTTCATCCGCACTAGCATGCATCCACTTGTGCTTTGATAAATAGCTATCTCACCAGCAGAAGTGGCAGGTTTGTTTAATGAAGCGTGAGGTAAAGCAGCATGTGAAATTGAGGGGGAAGATGAATTAATGACAGCTGCCTTACTTAAAGGGAAAAGAAAATCTAGCATGGTAGAGTGTGACTGTGTTCATGAGGAGCTTTGATTTTCAGCATCTGGTTTCTTCTGCTTTTCAGTCAGGGCTTAATTTATCAGCATTGATTGGGCAGTGGCTAATCTGTTGATGGACTACTTTTTCATGATGCTGAAGAGGGCCAAATCAGGAATTTGGAAGCTCGTTTTCAAAGCATATGTGATCTACCTTGGCAGAGCCGTAGCATATAAACAATCCTGGGGTATTCACAAAGTGAACGCTAAATACCTTTTCACTATGGGAAGAACTTGTCCGGAATGGCGCTCTGTGTAATCTGACCTACATGCTATCAGCAGAGGCATTCAGCGAAGTCTCTGGTCAGCTTGCTGTGTCCTGGTTCATCAGGATTAGGTTAACAGGACAAGTCTTTAAGGGAGGGGGGAAAAAACGGGGGTGGTGGAAGAACCTGCATAAAGGGTGAATTCTCTTTCAGAAGAGACTGGAAAGCCCATTTCAGTCTGCTTTGTTTCTGCTTTGAACAGGTTTCGAGGGGAGCATCTGTGAGAAGAACGTTGATGACTGCCCAAATCACAATTGCCAGAATGGGGGTATATGCGTGGACGGCGTGAACACGTACAATTGCCGCTGCCCACCACAGTGGACAGGTACGTATGATAGGAATCAGCCCTGTGTGATGGGGACGCACTTCGCAGGAATGAAATGTGGGACTTCTGGCCTCCTCCCATCGTGCAATGCAAGTTGCAATTCTGAGTGTAGCTCACATCTGTACTTGTTCTGCAGTCTGAGGCACAGATGTCAGTGAAGCCTTTAGAGCAAGATTGTTTGCATCAAAGCTACCACATTACAAGACACTTCCCAATGCACTATTCAGTGTTACAGGCTTATGTGCACATGTGCACAGAGAAGTGTGATTCTTGAGGCGCCGTGCAGCGCGACTCTGAGTTGTGCTTCTGCTTGTATGGATTAGTTTGTAAGGGGGTGTGTATTTTTACAAAAGCACAAACCATGGCTTTGCTATTTCAAGTCTGTTCATTAGTGATTTCCTGATACATTTTTGAGGTGTTTTTATGTGAGATAATAATCCTCATGTAGATAATAGCACTGCTAAAGAGCTGAAGCAATCTGCAAGAAAACATGGGTGGGAAAGGGAGGGAAGAGAATCTGATGCATGGGAAGCTTATGCTTTTGCTACTGCTGTTTGTCTGCTCTGGCTAATTTTTATCTGGAGTTCTTTGAGAAGCAAAGCTGCTTTTGCTTCCTAAGTGAGTCTGCTTTACTCTGTAGCGGGGGAAAAATAAGTACTTCAAGAAACCATTATGCGTGACGTAAGGAAGTAGCTTACAGGAAATTCAGTGTCATCTTTAGTCACAAAATGTCCCCATACCTCAAAAATAAACAAATACCTCCGGTTTTGTGGGTTTTTCCTTTTTTCTTTCTTTTAAATCATGCTAGTCATTCTTAGCTGGCACACTTTCAGTTGGGTAGAACTCTTCTTTCAAAATCATAGGAAATGGAACAACCTTAGACTGGCAAATGGAGTTTTTCTTTCATTAAGTAAATCGGGGTATTTGTTTTGGAGCTAAGCCTGAATGAGCTCCTCCAGTTCTGAAGAACTTTGAGCACATTCTTCTCTCTATCTAGAAAATACTGTGTTTGATATCAGAACATCTGTAAGAGTTTGGTAGCTCAGACAAAGGTAGTATGAGGAGTTTGACTACTAGAGACCAAAGGGTTTCATTTTTAGTATTTTTTTCCTCGGAAAGCATCGTTCTCATTAAAAACTGTTTGTCATTGACTGCCAAGGAGGCCTGGTAGTTGAGAACCCTCATTAACTTTAAAATGAGGTGTTCTTAAGTGAAGTTAAAACCACATAAGGGAGAGAAATGCAGCACTGCTTGCATAGCTCTTTGAAACTTGATGTAAACAGGAGAAAGTGAGTTGTCCTCTTAATGAGCAAGTACCATTCTTGTATACTGCTTCTCTGTATGAATGTTGGTAAGGCTTTCCTGCAAATGGAAGCGTGAAGAGTTTGGGTGCAGAGCCAGAAACCATTCAGCAACTCCTAAAGCCTTACTCCATGCCACAGAAATTATAATCCTTGATGTGGCTTTCAGCGTGTCAGTAGTAGACCAATCTCGGGATTGTTCCTGAAGCATGGTGGAGGGAGATAATGGATTATGAATGTGTATAGTGTGAGTTTAAAATTTACCAGGGGTTCCTTTGATTTGTAAAAGTGCCATAAATTTAGCTTGGCTTACAGGGTTTGGGTGAGTGGCTGCTGTCAACCAGGGATGACTTCTGCACCTGGAAGAGGCCATGGTGGTAAAGGGCTGTGATTCTGTTTGGTTTTGTGGTAGATTCTCTCTCTGATTAACCACTGAAGCACTTTGCAATGCAGTTGATGGTTCTCCCTCTGAGCCTCTTCTGGTCTCATGACTAACATTAAGACAGATTGTCAGTGTTGTGGCCAAGTCTTAAGCCATCTTACTTTTGTCTGTGCAGTCTATCCAGAGAATCGTATGTGCATAAACGATGCTTCTCTCCTGAGAAACCCTGGAAGGAGGAACTCACCAAGCTTTATATTCCTATGGCTTTCTAAAACAATTTAATTGAATCCTTTTTTCCTGAGAATTTCCTTTGTTTACAGTGAAGTTAAGGTTATCAGCGCAGCAGTAGTTTTAGATAATGGCTTCTCAAGGCCATTGACTTTGTAGACTTCAAGAATCAGGTCAGTTGAGAACTAAAACTGGTCTCACAGTTGAGGAAACAGTGCTTTAGCTGCTTGAACTATGAACATTAGAGTCTCCTGGGAGTTGAGTTATCTTGTCCAAAAAGAACAGCGCCAGTTTTGGTGTTTGAACTAAAACATGAGTATTGTCAGAAGTAGCTATGCGTGTTCATGTCGTCATGTCTGAAATATGTAGGGCAGTAGCACTGTGCCCTGGTCCACAGGATGCCTTAGCAATAGCCATTCCTCTGCAGTGTTGCTGCTGGTCTGAGTGTTTATGGGGGGCTGTATTTGGGGCTTTCTGTATGTTGCTTTCCATAAAAGCCGGTGCACTGAAAAGCTCTTGGCCTGCTGGCTTTTAAGAATTCATTTGTAACATTCATCATTTTCCTTTTGCCCCGTAAATGTGTGGGTAAGTGACGATGTCTCGTGACACCTCAGGGGTGTAAGCCTTGAAAGTTTTCTTTGAACTGACTTCAGTCTCTTTCTTCATGAATGACCAGGACGATGCAGGAGAGATGTATGCATCCAAATTGGAGATGAGGAATGTAGATAGAGTACTACTGGAGTAGATCTGAGGAGAGGTGACTTTCCCAAGGTTAAATTGCAGCTGGTTCTGATAGCAGTAAGCTACAATAAAAATGAGTTACTCAGCAATAAGGAAATGTAGTATAAGTGCTGGTCCATCTTTTGCACAAACACGGTTTATAACATTGTAAATCATCTTTAAGGCTAGTGAAGAGGGGAGAACTGAACAAACAACTCTTAAGGTGTCTGTTCTAATGAGTGCTTATGGTGCAGCAGTGGAAATCAAAAGCCTCCATTCCATCCGATGAAGAACAGTTCTGTGTAAAGCAGTACCGAAGCATCCTTCATTGAAACAGAATCTGTTACAGTTGCTTTTGGTAACCATCTGCCTCTTGTGGTTCTCTGACAGGTGGTAGGCTGGACTACATAAGCATGCATTTTTTGTATGTTTCCTCTGTTTGGTACTGGAATCCAGCTTTTGAGAGGCTGTTTGCTTTTCATCTGATTTCCTACGGCTCTCACAGAGCCCACTGCTCCTCCTTTGTTGCAGTGTGTGCCTTCTCCTTATCGTTTGCTGCTTTTTCCGGAAAGATAAAATCTTGCCTTTCAATACCGACGAGGAATTCCTGCTGTCACTGATGTTTTTGTCACCTGCAAAGTTCTCGTATTTCATAGGATTGTAATGACTGTCGAGCTCCTAGATCTGTAATTGGCAGGACGATCCTGGACTTGCTTTTGTGTAGCTGCCCCAGATCTTTTCTGCTGTGGAATGTTAACTGTGTTTTTTTGGTGGGTTTTTTTTTTTTTTTTGAAGTATGACTTTATCTTGTCCCAGTCTTAAACACTGGTCCTGACAAAAAATTACGTCGTCTCGAGACACTGTCACAGATTTCTTGGAAATAGATAAAGATATTTTTGTAAAAGATAAAGTCTGTTCTTTTCTGCCTGGCAGGCCAGAGAACTGGGTGTGCTTTGAGTGTGATTTGATTCAAAAATGAGCCCCAAATCCTGGCTAATGTCTTTGGCATGTAAAGACTGTGCTTGATGCTGCGGTTCTGCAGCAGTTAAACCATGCAGAGGGCTCTCTGCTGTCCGAGGAGGAATGTTTCTCTCTCCGCTCTGAGCCACCATTGCTCTGAACCAGCTCTGGTATTTGTTGGTATGAGTCCCTTTGACTCACTAATCAAGGAAAAAAATCCCAGCCAGCTCATGACTTGTTTGGGATCAGGAATTAAAATTCACAGAGGTCTCGTGAGTGAGCTGATACAGAGAAAGTGGTGGTAGTCGCACTGTAAAACCGTGTGAAGGTGAGGGTGCCCTTCCAAGGAGGCAGTGAGACCAGGGTTATAAGGGCTGCTCTGTTATTCCAGACCACAACTCAGATAAAGAAACAAGGCTGTCTTTAAAATGCACCTGTTTACTATGTTGATCTAACCTGTGGAGCTCTGTGTCAAGAAGGCTTTGGGTACTGAAGTAACACTTGCTGTAAGCGCTGTTGTTTGTCTTGGCTAAGGAGGGCTCCTGCTCAGTGTGCATTGCTCTGGAGGATCAGTGTGAACCCGTGTTAGGCCTGGGTCACCTTTCGGGAGCGGAGTACAACAGAGGTTGGTTTGCATCCTCCATTGAGTGAAGTCCTTGGCTCTGTTTCCTCCTGTGGGAGGCCACGCTGGGAGCTGTGGGGCTGGGGAAGTGCCGTGCCCGCGCTCAGGCGCTTTGGGAAGACCTGCACTGCCCTGCTGCTGTGAGCTTGGCCTGTCCTCCCCCTTTCATTTCCCTCCCGCTGGCTGGGAGAGTGAGGCTCCCATGGCAGTTGTGTTTGTTTAGGCTTAGGCTTTGCCCAAAAAGGGGCTCCGGTAAACTGTGTATTCTAAAATCTAGGAGAGCTTTGTCTCAAGGAAAGCACAGTGTGCTAACAGCTGACTCCACCAAATAACGCCCGCTTTGGAAGCTGGCTTAAGAAGCAAATGTTTGTCCTGAGCAGAAAAGCTCTTCAGGCAGCAGAGCAGTGCTTTTTAATTAAAATAGCTGTTAGCTTGGTCATATGCTCTTAAACGCTAGCACAAGGGTTACTTTTTCTGCAGGGCTTTAGGCAGGAATTTTCAAAGGGGAGGAGTTAAGGATTCGGGTCCTATTTAATTAGAGTAATATTTGCTCTCTACCTTGGTTTTCTTTGAAAATGCCAGCCTTAAACTCAGGGCAGGCGTGACTTTTCTTTGCTAAGAAGGGAGGATAAACATCAAAAAGCTAATGTTTAACATTTTTAGGTAAGATTGTATGCTCTGGTATTTTCTTTTTAAGACTTTGCTGAACACCACTTTCCCCAGCTTTTGTATTAGGATATGCATGGTAACAAGCCATGCTTAGTGTGAAAAAATAAAACAGAAATACTGCCTTGCTAGAGTACATAGAGACTTGAAAACATGCGGACCCAACTCTGATACTCTATTATGTGGATCATAAATCTTGAACGCAGCAACCTCCTAAATGACAGGAAGTGCAATGCTGCTACTTTCTGGAAAGCACTGATTGATTCTTACCTGCTGGGGAGTGCTCCCAGGGTTGTTCCCCGCTCTGGTTCTGGCTGATGGGCAGACATGCAGCGTGCACATCACTTTCCCTTTGTGCAGCGATGGCAGACTTTCTGGTGCCTCTCCAAACTTGTATTAAAAAGCACTGCGGCTCTTTGGGTACTTACTGAGAGCTGTCTATGCCAAAGTTGGCAAGTTGGCCGGTGATTTGCTGTCACTGTAGTAGGATCTCCAAGAGGCAGCTCTCTGAGAGGGGCCAAGAGGGATTATGATTCTTTTTCTTCCCTTCATGTTTGAATTGGCAAATACAAAGGGAGAAGGGAGCCTGTGGCCGGCTCCAGAGCTGGCAGCTCCAAGTTTGAGAGCACAAATGATTGGAAGCATCAGATAGGATGCTGGTTATTGTTCTTGCAGTCCCTTATTCCAGTGTTGTGTGCAGCAGATTGACGTTGCAGGGCTTACAAATTACAGCGCCAGTACTCTACTCAGTATGAATTCTGGAACACCTACACAACCTCCAGTTTGCTGCCTGCTGTTTTCTGTTTCTCCACAGCAGGCCTTGATGGGGAGGTAGCAGCAATAAAACACTTCAGGTGTTAATGGCTGAATTGATGCAATGACAGAATGACAGCGTCCAATTTAAACCATGCTACTGCCTCCTCCATGGTGCCTTTGGTGACTTTCCAGGCTGGGAAATGCTCTTTGCAGTCATATGTGCCAAATAGTCTCTTGTGGAGTTGTATTGAGCTTTCAGTCCATCTTATATGTGTTTGGCTCTGAAACAAATAGACCACCGTGAGTCTGGTGGGTGGATGTGTGCCTGAGAGCAGGCTGATAGCTCACACTTGTGCTGCTCGCAGCTGCCTTGTTCCTGGCAGTTTCTGCTCTTTCCATCATACTTGGAAGAGGTGATTTATCTTTGGCTAATTAATAGAGATGTGTTGCTGAGATAGCTTAAGAATAGGAAGCTTTTATTGTCAGTATAGCTCCAGCTGTTACATTTTGCCTTGCAGAAGTTTCTCTGTGGTAGGGATTTCCCTGGCTTACTGGCTTTTCCAGAGGAGCTTAAGAGAAGAGCAGAATGGAGAGCTGCACGGTGATATCTGTTGCCTTTTGATTTTTTTATCCTACTGCTGTACCCAGTCACTTCACCAGTCACTGCCATATTAAAGCAATCCATCAGTGCACTAGTGATTTTTCTTGGCTATTGTTCTATTCATTTGTAACGTTAGCTCTGAATAGCACGGTCAGAAAGGACTTCCCCACCCAGCAGTCTGTGGAGCAATTTAGGGCAGTGCTTGGTGGATCAGGGTGTGTGTATGTCTCTTAAAGCCCAGAGTTTTGTATTTGGAGGCTGTGAAATCCCTCATAAAAGCCCATTAGTTCTGCTGCATGCCTCTGAGTGCAGTTATGAAATTAAACTGTTGTTCCCATTGTATTAGCCTAAAATAAACACAGATTTTTGCTCACTACAGTTGCAGAGATTCATTTTCACTTGTTCAGATTCTGTATTAACTGCTTAAAGTATTCGGTATGCTGGGCAGCATTTGACTTTGCTCAAGATGAAATAGATCTAGTTAAAAAACAAAACAAAACAAAAAAACAACCAAAAACAAAACCCACAAATGGAACAAACAAATTAAAAAACAAACACAAAAAGAAAACATCATCTGAAGTTTGGGAATGGTTGTTACCACTTTGCTGCTCTGTAGTTGTGTGTTTCAAAGGGAATTAAGGTGCTGTAATATGCTCAGCACGGAGTGCTATTTTCATGTCTGTGATGCCTCTCAATTCTGAAGTCTTCTAAAAGGGAAAAAGTATTTGGCTCCAGCTCTTCATCCAGGGAAAACTATCTCAGCACTTAAGCAGTGCAGACCTTTACTAGACATGTGCCAGTGAGGAGATGACTTTTTGCAGATGGAAACACACAGTCCATTGAACTCCTGTGTCAGCCACCCTGGCAGCTGAGTAGCAATTGTATTCATTGGATCCCCCACAGGGAGTTGTTGAGAATGTCTCACCAGAGGGTCTGGAATTTGGATGTGATCAGGACATTGTGCACGTGAGAGCCTTTCCTGTTAGCCTTGCGCATTCATTGCTCTGAGCACTGATCTGTACAAAGATACTGCCTCTTCTAGAGAAGTTTGAAGTTCTTTGCTTTAATGATACCTTGTGTCAGCAAATTACAACAGGTGGCAAAACAATACAAAGAAAATATTTGCTCACTTATGTATCTTCCTTGCAATAACTATTCTATTGTACTTTTATCATCTTTCTCGCTTTCTGAATAATATTTGCTTAGTAAGTCTCTTCAGTCTGTCAGACTCTGATCTCTATCCCAGTTTCAGCCTCTTTATTAAGAGGTGGTGGCTTCAGTGCTGCAAAGTGTGCTCTAAACTGAAGCGGTGGCACTGCTATTACACAACTGTTTGCATTAGTTGTTCTTCCTTGCAGTCAGATGTCTCATCAGTGATGTTTATTTTGTTTATGAAAGCTGTGAGCTGTGTCGAAGTCCCCGCTGAACTCTTCCAGGGAAACTGAGTCCTTTCCTTAAGGAGTGTCTGGAGCAGCCCTTTCATGAGAAGTCTGTTTCCTTCTGTCTTGTACTTGGCATTTACTGCATCAAATTGTCTCTGCTGTTGCACTGCTCAGCAACCTCACTTGGATGAATCTGTCTGAAGTTCCCTGGCTTCCTCTTGGACAATATAAATATTCATTTGTTGAAGATACTGCTGCCTACTGTTCATCTTCCAGGCCTTTAATTAAATGCTCCAGTGTCTGTATGTATTCATTAATTATAAATTAATTTTCTCTAGGAGTATAAATAATTCTGTGGGTTGAAAATAAACTGAATGTTTTTCCAAATACACAAATCAGAAACATGGAAGCAAAAGCATTTTGTCACAAATGCCACTTATCTAAAAGACCCGGTGGTTCCGGAGGCCACTTTTCCTACGCTTTTTCATTTACTGAGGAGTCTCGCACAGCGACTTGAGGAAACCAGTGTTTTGACCCGACAGAGTAATGTGCTTTGGGTTACTCAGGCAACGTGGGAGGCGTTTTCCTTGTCTTGACAGAAAGGACTGGACAGGGAAATGTCTTTCCCCAGACAGATGTGCTCTGCCAGCTGGCATCCTGAACGAGCGCATGGGTGGTTGGAGATGGGAAGTAACATTATGGTCCCATGAAGTATTGCACTGTTTAACCTTCTGTTGTAATTAGAATTTGTCATTTACACAAACACCATTTCTTATCTCTTCGCCAGTTCTTGAGCCTCACTAGGATGCAGTTCACCTTGTGACTTAGTAGTCCTCTGAAAGAGGAAAGAAATGTAAACAGTTCGAATGAGTCGTGCTTTCTTCAGCCGCACTGATTGTGTTCGAAGACTGCACACTGATCTTTGCAATACGTTGTGAATTAAAATTATTTTTTCAGGGAAAATCTACCTAAATCCACTGTTTTCCCACATAGCCCTTTCAAGAGAGCTGGTAAGACCTTGGTGTAGGGATGTGCTAGTCAGAGGGCAGTTACAAGCTGAGGGGATGCTGTCAGCACAGCTGTCTTGACTCCTGAGGCTCCTTCCTCTACGGTGGGTCTCATGTGAACTTGAGGGCCAGTTCATAATTCTCACTGAACTGTCCCTTCCAGCATCACTAAACTTTTAAGATATTCTGATTTCCAGTTCAGTCTGAGTCCAGTGCTGAGGTGGTTGTTATTTTGTGAGACATGGATGCAGCAAACTCCTCCCAGCTCAGTTTTCAAGGCACTGTTATGTTTGTGTCCTTTGTCCTACTGAATGTTTTTGGTGCATAAATTGCATGGGAGATCTCCTCTCAGGAGGCTTTGGCTCTTACGCTACAGCTGTGCATCAGCAATCTTCACTGCTGGAGAGCTGTTAAGAGGCCAAGAAAACTTTCTGCTTTATGAAAAATATGCTCTGCCAAAGATGAAGACCTCTGGTTGAACTGACAGAAAGTCCTGCCTGCATTCAGCTGAAGGATCAGTCTGGTTTCCTGTCTTCAAATTTTATTTGATTTTATGCAGAGTGTATGGCTCAGTGGCATCAGATTTTGCATTCATCTGTTGCTGCTTCCCAGGGCGACTGTTTAGGTTTCTTATTTGTCTGAAGCTAATACTCTACTCCTTGTGTAGGATTGCACCCATTTAATGTGCTGCCTTACCTTTGTAAACTTTGCCTTCTTTGTATTAAAAAGAGCTTAAGCAGGAGGCTATTTCTCATTGGTGATGACTGGCACAGCTACGTGCTGGGCCTCAGGCCACTGCATCCTATGTCTGCTGAAGGAGAATCTCCTGAGCCCGTGCCTGGGGTCTGTCAATGGGAGCAGCAGCCCACATGCCTTGTCTGCTGTATTCCTTACGGCTTTTCTGAAGGGAAACCTACAGGAAGTAACTTAGTTTCATAGTAGGTGAAAAGCCCTAAGAGCTGAAGGCTGTTCCCTTTTTCTACTTCTAGTTTCCAATTTAGAAATACAGTATGGACTTGCTGTTTACTTTGTACAAGGTCACTCAAAACCTGAGTCGGCATTTTGCTGATTTCCCAGGCTCTGCAAATATCGAGGTCAGGTTAGGCTTTTATTAGTTTCTTGGAGTAATCTGTGCTTCCTTTCTTGTTGTGTTTTATGTGTGTTTTTACATGCCCGTTAAAATGTACGATTTGTGTATCTGAGCTGGAAGCATTATGTAAGCTCACATCTTCCCTAGCTCACACTGCTTTTGCAGTGTTTCTTTTAGAAATGTAAGTAGAAGCAGCAAAAGCATAAGTAGGGAAATAACTGTTGAAACTTCTGGCTAAACGGATTAGAAGTTTGCACTTGGAAGTTGAATTTCAGTTTATGAATGAAAGACTCGATTCTTCTTAGTATGCAGAAAACAAGGCTACCAAGTACGCTGCTTCAAGTAAATAGGCTTAGTTGCATTACAATTAAGTCAAGCTGCATCCTTCAAGTAAACTTTAAGGGAAGTTCTGCCTCGCTTAATTTAAATCTACCAGTGTCAGAAAGAAATCGTGTGGAGGTTATTCATAGAGAAATTTGGAATTAAGTCCTTGCTTGTGTCATATGCTCACTGTGAAAAAGCCATTCAAGAAGCTCACAGGACAGACACCGCATGGAAATCCAGGCTGCAAAAAAACAGAAGCATCAGATCTTTTCTTTGCAGCAGATGCCCAAAATACTCATCTTTTGGTGGTGTTTGCACAAGGAGTTGAGGCTGTTTTGAGAGCACACACCAGGCCTTTCAGGATGTTGAGTGGTGCAGCCATGGTTTGGTCTCACTGAGAATGGAGTGATGTTGCTGCTTTGTGGGAGGGCTTTTTTGTAAGACAGTTATAGATATGTGCAAGTTTCTGAAAGAGGAAACTATCCTGAAGAATTACCAATATTGACCATTAATCTCGTGTTGTTAACCCTTAAAGATTAAAGAGATAAGCAATCAATGGGTTTTTATAAATAGTGTCTCATTTCTCTTTTGAAGACTCTATGGTGTGTAATGCATCTCCAGGCCCCTCAGCTCACAAATCAGCAATAAGATCTCAAGCGTTTTCAGTGAGCTTGGAATTGCTTTGTATTCTCACCAACTCAGTAGCCTTGGACTTTGGTCTGGTGTCTGTCATAATTTAAAAAATAGTTTAGAAATCTTTTGAAGCCTGTTACTGTTTTACCTGAAGGTGATGAGACTGTGGGTGCTAATGAATGTCATTAGGTTGATAGATTCTGCTTGCCTTATGCTACTTTGGATTGGTATATTTTTGCCCAGACCTTATTTAAGTCTGGCTTTCAATTACAGCTTCAATAGAGAACAAGCCTTTGTCATTGAAATAGCCAATAGTACAATGCAATAGTTAATTGCTCATTTACGCCTCTCTTATACTGTGAGTTTAATCTCCTTTGTTTTTAAAACAAACTGTACGAAGATGAGGCGGTGTTTCATTCATATTCATAATTAAACACTAATATGACTGTGATCTAGTAGCTGCAAAAGGAGCATTATACATTTGGGAAGCTGCATGGAAGGTCAAATATAAGGAGCTCAAACACCTCACATTCTTGAAACACAGCTGAATTGCTCAAGGAACTTTAAACTCTGTGTTTTTCCTCTTTTGTGGAGGTGTTGATACTCTATAAAATTTCAGTTTAGGATGGTGGAAGTATGGAGTAGCCTAGAGTTCTTGCAAGCACAGCAGTGATGTCACTTGATACTGTCCCTTATAGAAATGGATTGCACGTGCTAGGGAAAACATACAAAGAGCATCACAGAGGATTGATAACACTTGTGACATTTCAAATGGGAAGGCAGTAGCAAGTCCAGTCAGTTTGAGGGGGTAATCTTCGCCATACTTGCTTTAAAAGAACAAAACAAACCACCTACCACTGACAAAAAAAACCCAAACCTGAGAACTTTGTATTTCGAGAGTGCTATTCAGTGCATCACAGGACAAATGATTTGAGAAAGGCACAGAACTTCTGCGTGGCAGCATCAGAGCTGAAAATGGTTCACGCCTCAGTGACACCATGTTTAAATTGGCTGCAGCCAAAAGGAGGATGTAGGTGCTGCAAGAATGTTCCTGCAAAAGGGTTCTGCTGCAGATGAGCATTCGTCAGAGCGTGCGTTCTTTGATCTTTGTTGGGCCTCCTCCAAGAGGAGAAGGAAAATGTCTTTTATAATAAGCAAATAATGTCTTGATTATTTTTTTTAAAGGAAGTCAGTTGTGTTGATGCAAGATACGCATGACTGCTAGGAACCAGCCTGAGATAACCAATTCTTTCCAGTTTGGTTGCTGATAAGCTACAGGAATTGTTAATATTGAAAGCTAATGAACAGACGACTTCTTCTATGACAAATGCATGGTTTTGTTTTGTATAATGCAGAGAGCTGTTGTGTAGGTAGCAATGTGAAGTGTTAGGTTTCCTCCCCAACCGTTCTATGAAGTTATCCAGGAAATGAGTTTTAATTCTGAAAGCTCTATTGTTGTTAGTACTGCTACTGACATGTTATCTCGTTTCTTCAAATGATAAAACCCTGGGTCTGAGGTCTTCCTGCTGTAGAGAGGAGCACTCGCACAGAACAGTCAGTTGTGCAGCTCCTTTCTTACTTCTACTTTTCATTTTATTCTTTTGCCACAAAGGGAAAAAGTCCAGGGCTCGCAGGGCTGAAGGCTGAGATTTATTTAAGTGCCTTGAAAAGAAGGGGAAACGTGGTTTGAGTATCATGAATGGAGATGGCTAAGGTGTACACTGAGAAACACTGAATGTTTTTGTTCTGTGAATTGGAGGAAGATCTGCACACGCTTGCATCAAAATGTGTAGGCCATTATTAAATGCAGTGACAATTGAGCAACATCCAATAAGTGCTTTTAAATTGGCAATCCTGAATAAACTGAAGAGAATTGGCAGCAGAGATGTGGGGCCTGTTCTTAGGTTTCTTATTCTTGGAATAAGAGGGGAATTCCAGACAAATATAAATGTGCACCTGATAAAATAGCTGGAAATGAAGAAGGGGGGAGGATCTTGGTAATAGCAACACAGTTACTTAAACCAAAGTCTTGGCCCAGCTAATGGAAAGCTACTGGAAGCTAGTGGGGGAGGTGAGGTCAGCTGGAGGGGAAGAGGGAAAAAAACCTTAAATCAAATTAATCTAATCTCATCATGTGCTAAAGGGGAGGTCTTTTGGTGTTACGTGATGTGATGCCAGCTTTTTAGGAAGAACGTTGAAAAAATATTGAAATGAAGTATTTAAAAAAAAAAAAAGAAGAAAAAGCTTCCAATTTCAGAGTTCTTAATGTAATAGAAAGGTTAGAAATAGTTTATTGCAAAGAAGTTTGTGGACTGTGACCAGTACAGTGTGGTTGCACGTGTGCTCCCATATAGCACTGGTACATAGCCATCAGTTTTTACCCACTGAAGAAACTCAAAATAAGAATAAATAACTTAAACAAACAAAAAAAACATCAGCCTAATGGTAAACCATGAACTAAGTAAGTATTTAAACAAAATATTGAAGTAAGTGGTAGTTTCCAGATCTTAATGTTGGATCAAAGTGGTTGTGGATGAATTAATACTTTTGGAAGCACAAACTGTAGAGCTTCCTGGAGCTATGACTGTGAAATATGTCTGGTGAAGGTGATCTCAGTAGGTTGCACTCGGTGGCTCTTCTCCTTACGGCTCCCTGATGCAGTGTGTGTTTCTTTTCTTCCCTCCAATATATCTTCTGTGTTGTTAGAGAGTAGTTATTTTATTACAAATGTGGTTGGGTTTTTTGGGATTGGCTTTAAAAAAAAAAAAAAGTAAAAAATAAAAATAAAAAAATGAGGCTGCGTGTGGAAGTACCTGGGGAGAAGAAAATGAATATTTCAGGTAGAGGAATCACAGAGATTCTTCTTTATCAAGTAGTATTCGTGGCATAATTATGTAGGAAAATTCAGTTCTACTGACAGTTATTTTGCTGTTGGCCTGTTGACATTGCTTTGGCCAAGATGTTTCCTTCTTTGTGAGGCTCTCTTCTCCTCAGTCCCTCTGGCTGCTGCATTCTCAAGTCATCTCAGATGTATCTATATATGCTGCAGGCTGTCTTCTGGCTCTCTCTCTGTAACCTTTCCAGCTTATTTGCAGTTCGCTCCCTCTTTGGGGCCGTGTAGGGATGTCAGTTGACTTGTGTAATTTGACAGCAGCACTGTTGGAAGTTCTCAGGCTTGTGTCTTTCTGTATGTCCCCGAAATAAGAAGTGGCAGTCAATCTGAAGTGTTTTTCTTAGCTGTGCTATCTGTTCTGGAATCTTCTCGTATTATAAAACCTGTTCCTCTCTGTGTACCAGGCCAGTTTTGCACTGAAGATGTTGACGAATGTCAGCTGCAGCCAAACGCTTGTCAGAATGGAGGTACCTGCACCAACCACAATGGAGGCTATGCCTGTGTCTGTGTGAATGGCTGGAGTGGGGATGACTGCAGTAAGAACATTGATGATTGCTTCACGGCCTCCTGTGCTAATGGGTCGACTTGCATCGATCGAGTGGCTTCGTTTTCTTGCATTTGTCCAGAAGGAAAGGCAGGTAAGGATGGAAAACCTTTGTAGCTCTTGTACTTCAGGAGAAATACTTCATAACTCTGAAGTTTATGCATATACTTAAAATGGTGTGTTTATTTTTATGTGTTTCGTGATCAAAAGACTAAAGGAAGTATGTAGGAAGTATGTACTGTTCACGAGCAAAGACTTCTTAAATCTCTGCAGCTAGGAACAAAGAACTATTTGTGTTAAGCTGAAAGAGTTTTACAGTTTATATTGCAAGGAAATGTTTTCAGCTTCCAGAATAATCATCATGCTTGTTAAGAGAGAAGAGCTAGTTAACTGCTCCCAGGAGATGACTTCAGTAGTAGTAAGCAACTGCAGTGCTCCAGAAGGCTGGAGAGACCTCTGAAGTCACAGAGTCTGTATTTAAATATGATGTTCCTTAAGTGTGTAGTGAAAACCCTGTGGTAGTTGAAGCCTGGGTTAAGGCCTGTAAGGGTCTGGATGTGAGAGTCTCTGTTTGAAATACCAAGATGGATAATTTGATTATGTAACATATGGTCTGGCTGCTGTATCTCACTTTTTTTGAATGAACACTTGCATGCTTCTCTAGGTCTTCTGTGCCACTTGGATGATGCATGTGTTAGCAATCCGTGCCAGAAGGGAGCTCTGTGTGATACCAATCCTGTGAATGGACACTATATCTGCACCTGTCCTCAAGGCCATAAGGGAGCAGACTGCACTGAGGATGTGGATGAATGTGCAATGGGTAAGTTTCTGTTTTCTGCTGGTGAGTATGATAACCAGGGGTCAGTTTCTTTTTTTAATAAACTATTGGAGGAAGAAGTATTCACATTTTGTCATAGCTTCTCAGTGCAAGTGAGACTCTTTTCTTGCTTTCCCCTTTCTGTTTCAGCATCTTTAGATGAGTTCTAAATCTTGTGTGAGACTCGTGGCAGTGTGCTGAGTCAGGGTAGCTGTCCATGCTTGAACCTCTTAGCCTATGGAATATGGAAGACAGTGAGATGATGGACTTAATCATTTTTCATTGTGCAGCAGAGTTATAGCTCTGTGTGAGGAGCATGCACAGAGACAGTAGTTAAGCTGGCAGTGACCTGCAGGGTGCAACAGAAGTACCTCAGTTTCCAGGGGGGCTATTGCAGATTCCCCTGTGGCAGAAATAAATGAAGGCTTTGGCAGCCACAATGTGAATGGAACTCTTGAGTGCCTTCTGAGACTAATGATTGCATGGGCTTTTAAGGCTGTAGTTCTCTGATATCACCCTGTTGTGTTTTGAGGATTAGCTGGACTTTCACAAACTTGCTGACAGTTTTGTGTGTGCTAGTTTATGCTACTGGAGTGTGCTGCAAGAGGAGTATGCCTAACCAGTATGAAAGTATTGGAAAGAAGCACTTCTTTGAATTTCATTCCTCAGTCTGCCTTGGACAAAAGGGCTGTTCCTTTCTGAAAACATATGAGGGACAAACTTGGTGTAATGGCTCTGGTGACACGTTGACAGCCTCAGGAAAGAAAGAAATCAAAAAGATGGTCTAGAGATAAGGCCTTCAAAGCATCAGTAGTTCTTTAATCCTTGCCACCTAATACTCTATTTTTAAGAGCTGTTATTAATAATAAGGACCTGTGGTAATGATGGCAATCTTTCTTTTTGCCTCTGACAGGCAATTAACTGCTGTGTGTTCTCTTCAGTCGCACTAGCCTTTCCTGATGGGGTTGAACAGTCTTTTCCCCTGTATTACTTGTCAGGAAGGAATGACCACTGAAAAAGACCATGACTAATAAAGGATGCTGTGGCTTTCCTGGTCAGAGGAAAGGCTTTGCCACACGTGCTTATCTTTCTTGCAGCAAACAGCAATCCGTGTGAACACGCTGGGAAATGTGTAAACACAGAAGGCTCCTTTCACTGTGAGTGTCTGAAGGGATACACAGGGCCTCGCTGTGAAATGGACATCAACGAGTGCCATTCTAATCCATGCCAAAACGATGCCACCTGTCTGGATAAAATTGGAGGATTCACGTGTCTCTGTATGCCAGGTGAGGGGAGATTCTGACTGGGAAGGGGCTTCCAGAAACGGTGGAAAAAAATCAGAAGGAGGAACACAGGGAAGATTGCCAGCTCCACTGAGGTGAAACACAAAATTGCAATGGGGTGAGGCTAAATGAAACATTGAGTGTGCTTTCTGTGGTGGCTCCAGCCAGGCACACTTGGCATTTGTGTGGGGACAGAGAAAACAATTAGAGGACTGAGAGAGAAGCCAATCTCTACATCCGTGAGGGAAGGTAGTCCACCAGCCTGGAGTGTGCGAATGTATTTGTTGCTATACTCAGTAAAATGTGTGTGCAGAAACTTATGTTTGTGGAAGCAAAGGAGGTGCAAACTTTAAGAGTCATTGCATTTTGAGATGTGTATATGATGTTTCTGGATAAAACTGTTGGTTTTTTGTATTTTTCTTCTTAAAATACCCCCCATATAATGCAGGCTTCCTTTGACCTGAAAAAATACACTAAAAAAATTAGTCAGTTGACACTGTGCTTGTCCAGAATTAACAAGTCCAGCGTGCCAGTGACCTATGTAGTCTGCTATTTTGCTTTCTGAAAGGAAGTGGTAATAAAATGTGCGTGTTGCCAGTTGGACAGTTGTGTAAAGTATAATGAAAAAATTGTGACCCCTGCAGGTGATTGCTTAATACCATGAAAACCAGAGTAAATTTTTATTCATATCAAATCTGTTGTGGAAGGTGGAACTCTAGTCCCGGTTATTTTACCCCTCTGAGCATTTTTCTTTTATTCTGTCATTCGCTTTAACTTGAGGTTTTTTAGCTATCTGCTGTGATCGTGTCATTACATTTTACCTTATGTGGGTGCATACTCAAATAGATTGATGCCTACCAAGGTGGTAAAACATAGTCTCTTCTCATCAAATAAAAGAAAACACTGGCTGTAAATTCAACACAGAGTTCTCCCGTTACAGAGTAGCACACACTCAGCATTCATTTTCACCTCTGGTGATAACATACCAGGAAACATACCTCTTCCCTCATAGTTTCTGTCCAAACAGAAAACTTTACTGCAACAAAACTAACTTTAACCTTTCAGCACTAATAAAAGAGGCAGTTACACTGTTGGGGATGCTTTTTAAAGCCTTCAGTCAACTCTTACGTTATTTTTTAATAGGTTTTAAAGGTGTTCACTGTGAAGAAGACATTGATGAGTGTCTAAGTAATCCCTGTGTGAACAATGGAGAGTGTCTTGATAAAGTAAACCGGTTCCTCTGTGTCTGTCCTCCTGGTGAGTACTTATTTCTGGAAGCTTTTCCTGCTTCACCTTACCAAGAACTCATTAGATAACCAGTGAAAGGCTGCAGGCAATGTTTCTTGGGAGTTTCTGTAGTCTTGGTGCAGCATCTGTTTGAGTTAGTTGCAGTCATTGGTAAGTTGGAGTAGGGGCACATACTGTTTGGCAGTGTGATCGTGCCTGTAGCTGGTAAGTGTTGAGAAATAGTTGGATATCTCACCTTAAAGAGTTGAATGCAGCAAGAGCTTACATTACTGTGAATATCACAGTGAGAGGTAGTTAAGTAATTCTAAACACATTATAAAATCAGAGTGTCTGCATGCTTTTCTTTTAGAGGTTTTTAGGTAGAAGCCATATTTCCATCAGTATAGCTTGTGTTGCTTGCATGAGGAAGGAGGCAGATTGGGTCTCTGCTTTATTAGAGTAGAAAGACAAATGCTGAGCTGAAGGATCAGTGTTAGCTGTAAAGTAAACATCCCTTATCTTCCTGGTGGCTCGCAACAAGTTTTGACATCAGAAGATGCTCACCAAAAGCCTGCTTTGCATTCCTTCTCATTGAGTAATGATGTTCTAGCTCATATTCCATTCTTCCTTTGGTTCCTTCCTACAAGAAACATTCCTGGGATTTTGATTTGTTGTTTATTTAAGTGCCTAAGAGTCTGCATTGTGTGACATAACCTGTTGATAGTTCTCCTATTTCAAGAAGTATGTAGAAAGATACAGTGCTGTATTATACCACGTTCTCTGCTGCTGTAGTAATTCCGGTCTGAAGGCTCTAATAAAGTATGCATTAGTGTTCAATTTTAAGTTAATTGTCTTGGTTACTGGAAAGTTTTCATTGGTGGCCTCTCAGTTTTAAAGGCAGGCGTGCTGCTAGTCGGTAGCAGCCGCTGCTTGTGCTCCATTTGCTTTATTTCTGTTTGACTTGGCCGTCTCTGTTTTCAAGCTGAGGCTTCCCTGACCTGGAGAATAGAAACTGTGTTTTGGTTGGTGGGTTGAATGAAGAAACCAGGGTGTGGTGTGTATGTTTAATGGTGCGACTGAGTTTAGATTGGAGCTTACATTTGAGTGGTTTTAAGGATTTGCTACTAAATAATTTCTGATAATACAGCTGTTTAGTTTTAAATGCTTCAAATTGCCTCTGAATTTTCACTATCGTTCTGCCTTTCAGGATTCAGTGGTGCAGTGTGTCAGATTGATATAGATGACTGCTCTAGCACGCCGTGTCTCAATGGAGCCAAGTGCATCGACCATCCCAATGGCTACGAGTGCCAGTGTGCCACAGGTTAGTCTTGTGTTCAGAGCCTCTGGACTGAAGATTGCATGTAACCTAAATGCAAAAAGGAGTGGTCAAAGCAGTGTCAGTGTTTTCTTTCTTTCTCTGAAATACTTCTTGTTTGTTTTGTAGCTTTATCTGCTGCTTTGCAGCAGAGAATAGAATTAAGTGCAGAAACCCTTTCACTTGTGACAGCAGTGAGTTCACAGTTGCTGGGATTTCTGGCTTTCCTCTTTCAGCCCCAACTCTTGTTTCCCAAAAGGTGACAGCTCCTTCTGTATTGACTATGGAATCCTTGAATAGAAAAACACCAGTGTGAAGCCTTATATCTGTGGCTTTCTTTTCTTTATTACAAGTTGGAATGTATAGTATACAGCTGAAGAACAAGAGGTGGACAAAGCAGTACTACTGCGTATTTTGATTTCTATTGCTTGAGGCTATTTTATGACAAAGCTGAAAGACAGAAGTGCAGTAAAAAATTGTGCCCACTGGAAGAAATGCCACACAGTAGCTGCCTAAAATAATGTAATTTAAATGATTTGTCAAGCATCATACAGAAACTCTGACAGCTGTGGATGGAACTGTTTTTTTTAATGCACTGAATTCCTTTACTGCTTGATCGGTTGCACATTTAGAAGTGTCAGGTTTAATTACACAATTTTCTTGTCTTTGAGCCTCTAGGAGTGATGTAGATGTATTTTTATCTGTAGTTTTTTACATTTGGTCAAATTTGAGGATGTGAGCAGTTCAAAGCTGTTACACCTTAATTCTCAGAGAGGAACAACTTTTGGTTGCTTTCAGTTAATACTAAGTGGAATTGTTCATGATGCAGATTCAGACTGACCAGGCGTGGAATGTGTTGGCTTTAGCTCTTCCATTATGGAAGTAGCTGAAAATTCCTGGACTGCTTTTGTGCTGGAAAATGCTGTTTTGTCAGCTTGGTTAGATTTATGTACAATTTTTCTTATTTTGAATCATTCCAGTAATCAAATTGTTCAGACAAATTCATTTGACTTCAGTAATTTCTTCTGCCCTGTACAGAATACAGCTGAAATCAGCCTAAAACTTCCTCCCTGCTCTTTTCACACACAGCCTTACCCTAAGTCCGTGAAGAAACAATTTGTTGGAAGTAGGGAGTAAAGTAGTTCCAATCAGGAGAGGAATCATTATTGCCAGAATTTTCTTTTTGTATGTGTCATGTGATAGAATAAGATGACAAAAGAAGAAAAAGCTCAAGTCCTTGCCAAACTTGGAGTCTACCTTAGGTGGTCTTTCCCAGGCTAGCATGGGGTCTGGTTGCTTTAATTCCCCGAGAGTGCAGAGATGAAATATTAATCCATTGCAGAGCTTATTGCAGAGTTTGGGATCGTGTAGTGTCTGACAGTGTGGAGAGCTGCGTTTCACAAAACTTGCTCTGAATTTGGGCTTTGAACTATGGGAACCATCTCAGTGCAGAGATCTTCTTTCCTAGATGAGAAAGGAAGACTGCCACTACTGTGATGGCACACGGTTTATGGAGCATTTTCAAGGAACAGCCTGGAAGCAACCAAATGGATATGTGACTTAAGCAGCAGCTCTAAGTAAATTGGTTGGTGCTTTGACTGAAAATGGAAGAAGGGCTCTGTACTGGGACCTTCTTCTGTCCTCTCTGAGGAGTTGTGTTCTGCGTTCAGATTTTGTTGGTTTTTTTTTTCCTAATCTAACTCTGTCTACAAAGAGGGAGAGGAAGTTGTACATCATTAAGGTATGTTCAGTTAGAAGATTGAGAAATATGCCTGGTCTTAAAGTAGTTCAGCTGAGTTACAGTAGGAGGAAGGTAATCTTTTTTTTTTTTAAAAAAGGTATGCTAAGTATAATATTTAATATTGACAGCTTTCTAAGACTGAAGTATGAAATTCGTCATTGGGGCAGGTCAGTTACTGGAAAATCGTGTTTGAATGTGTTCTTGCGTTATTAATCTCATAATATGAGTGATATATATTCCCTGAATGGTATTCGCCAGCTGCAGAACTGATTGAAAACTGCAAAATGTTTGGCCAAATGCTGTACAGATAGCTCTATTTACTGCTTGCTTTTTGTCTTTTCTTTCCCTTCTGGCATTATTCCACTTCTCCTTCCCAGTGATAGATCATGGCTTTTCTTTTTCTTGAGTTGTCTTAGGTCTTTCCTCTTTTCCTTCCCTCTGTCCCCTGTTTTTTTGCCACTGTTCGTTCTCTTATCGGTTTGGTTTTCTTCCTTCCCTAACATCTTTTTATATCCATCTCTCTAACTAGCTTCCCTTCCCTCTCCCCACCTACTTCCACACCCATTCATCCATGCATACGTTCGCAGAACTTGGAAATGTTAGCCGTCACCTGGTATGTTTGACCAGAGAACTAGCCACAAACCTGTATGAAAAATGGGGAGCCTGTTATCCACTTGTTATACTCAGGTGAGAATCACTCTTCAGCTGTTGAAATTCCCTGCAGCTTGGTTTGTATCAGTCTCCAGTTAATGTCTGAAATTTCTTCCTTATCTCCAGCTGCTGCAAGGCAGCATGAGCTGTGGCTTCAAAACATCATCTGTGAAATCCATTTATTTTAAATTGTCCCTGTTTCATATAGCTCTGTTCCATCATGGAAAACAGGGCTCTTGAGGGAGTTGTTTGCTGTTCTTATCTTCCTGATTTTTTTATTTTTTTTTTTTTAGCCCATCTCGTGAACAAATTCTGTCTGCTCTTGCTCAGGATATTTCCCAGCTGAAGCAGAATGAAACAGGCCAAATTAATGCTTGTTTCATTGCTCCTAACTGATGAGGAGATTGCATGCAGTCTTTCATGAATTTGCAGTTGGTGGTTGATTGGAGTTATTGAAAAGTTTCCCAATGAGAGGAACAAGAGACTTTTCAATAAGCAGAGCTGCAGAAACTGCAGCATGAGCCAAGAGTTCCCTTGAGGAGGTTTCTGCAGCATCTTTGCAGTAATTTCATGTTCTGAAAAAGCCAAATTCCCTGGTGTTGTGTATAGGTAATAATGACAGGAGAGACCCTTTAGATAGTTTATACTGATGCAAGTCAATATTTTGTGGAGATGTATGTTTTTCCTCTCACTGCTACTATTCAGAATATAATGAAGGTAACGCTTCTGATGCCAGGATTCTCCTTGCAAGGTGTTGTTCTGTGAGCAGTGGAAAAGTCAGTTGTTTTTCAGGGCTGGAAAATGCCCAGCAGTCGAGGTGCCCAGTTACCCTCGGTGTTCTGTCCACCCATTTGCTAATGTTTTTAGTATGACACTTCCCGTGTTTGCATTATATCCACTGCAGCATTGTACCAGTTAATCACTGCTGTTGGCCGTTTTTCCTTAGGTTTTACTGGTGTTTTGTGTGAGGAGAACATCAACAACTGTGATCCTGATCCTTGCCACCACGGTGAATGTCAAGATGGAATCGATTCGTACACGTGTATATGCAATCCTGGCTACATGGGTGCTATATGCAGTGAGCAGATCAATGAATGCCACAGCAATCCTTGCCTCCATCAAGGGCGCTGCATTGACTTGGTGAATGGCTACCAATGCAACTGTTTGCCGGGCACTTCAGGTACATAAAGGACAAGCAGAAGGATTGGATTGTAACAGGATTCAAGATTTAATTATTTCTTACGTCTCCTCTGGTGTGTGCTGTATTTGTATGTAGAATAAGTTTATTGTAAAGAGCCTGAAACAACTGTCACCTTCACGTTCATTTTGGTTGCAGCATTTTCATGCGTTTGTGTGAAATGTCTAACTCTCACATGTACTGCAAATAGTCTTGGAAGAGCTTACCTCCTCTTTACACCCCAAAATTCAATCAGATACATTTGCTGAAAAAAAAAATAGCTATGCTGTTCTAAATGCCTTACTCTTTTGTTTAAAGTTGCCTGTGCAACTTCATAGCAGGTGGGGTTCTTAATTTGGCACTTTCCAGGGAATGGTTTTGTTGTTCATCTTGTTAAGATTTGACCTCCTTATTCCTTTATCTTTTTTTCCAGGAGTGAACTGTGAGAATAACTTTGATGACTGTGCAAGTAACCCATGCGTTCACGGGGACTGCATTGATGGCATTAATCGCTACAACTGTGCTTGCAAACCTGGATTTACAGGTAAAGTCAGCTACCTGATAGCTTTAGGTTGTTTTGATGATAGTTATCCTGTTAGCTAAGGAAGCTGTTCTCTGCATACCGACTGTGAGGGATTCAGTTAATATCTCAGTAGATCCTTCTAATCTTTGAATCTCAGTGTCTTACGTTACAGCAAGTTTCACCAAGTGGAGATATGGTCTAATCTGTGCTGTGAGATGCCATTCTTGTTAGGTAATTACATCTAATTCATGGTTCTTGATTTTATAACAAATAAAACCATGTGACTTTGGTTTATTATTCACAGCTTCTTTCCAGGGGCACAGACTGTGAACAATGTAGACAGGTGTTGGATTAGACTGTGCCTTGGGCTTGGACCACAACTAGTATTTCTCTTTCAGCAAAAGCAAAGCATGAAGTCAGTGTTCTAATGAACTGCTCTCCGCTTGGAAGTTTCCAACTCAGTAACCCACTTTTTGCTGTGCTTCTGTTTCATGATGTGATCTGTGCTGTTTCCTCTTCTAAATTGTGTAAAATTGTAAAAACAAGACTGAAAAAAGAAGCTTTTATGTGCTTTTAAATCCATGCTCAGAACTGTAGGTCTGCATCAGGACTGGTTCTGATGACTGAAGCACATCTCAGCACTGTTTATAATGGACTTAATACGTTTTGAGGCATGTAGGACAGCGTGCTCATAAAATAATTGTTGTAAGGCAGTTGGCACCATTTGTAGCAGTTTTCTCATCATGTCTGTTTACTGTTTATTACTGAATGATTCTAATTAGATTTGATCTGAAACGCATTAGAAGCAGTGCTAAGAGGTTTCATGTGTTTTATGTGTTTCTCTTGGCATCTTTTTAAACTTCTAAAGCTTCTTTCTTCCATTGACTCTGTCATGGTGTTATTCTTCAGTGCCCACAGCAGGAAGAGGCATGATCCTGATCGTTCTTGCCTTTGGTCTTCCCCATTGTTGTCATACCATGTTTGTTATCCTACTGGATTTCTTACTGTTACCTGTTGAAATAATTCAGAAATGTGATTAATTGACCCATTCTAGTATTTAAAGAGCTGGCCTGCATGGGGTCTTGATACTTTGTGCTTTCTATATGTTAAAAATATTTTTCAACTTCAGTACTCATTCTGTTTAGCTTTGCAGTCTCACACGTTCTTATGGTCAGTACTTACAGGATTTTGCAATTCTGGCACACGCTGTAAAGAGAGGAGGCAAAACAGGATACGGTGTTATTTAGAGTTCCTTTTACGCAATAAACCACAAGACCTATATTTACTACAGATGGTATGGCAGTATTGGTTGTTCAGAGGGTAGGTAGTTTTAGCCCAGAAGAGAAGGGCTTTGACAAGTGGAGCTCAAGAGGTTTGTTCCAAATACGATACAGTTGAGTGATTTTTGCTTTCCAAAAATGAAATTGAATATTAATTACTGATTTTTCAGTGCAGCTCTGTTGAGATTGTTGAGTGGTTTGTGAATACTTGTTGAGCATAAGTGTTGTTTTCCAGGTGCGGAAACATTCTGTCTCTTCAGTTAAAGCCACTTAAGCATGCGAGATCTGTACCTCTGCTTCAGCTTTACAGAGTTGTCTCAACCACATGATCTTACAGACTTGCAGGGCAAATGTTCTTGAAAGAAGTACGTCTTAATAAGGGGTGCTGTGGTTGGGTTTGTATTTTTTAGGCCCACGTTGTAATGTGGATATTGACGAATGTGCATCCAGCCCCTGTAATAATGGTGGAACATGTATAAATGAAGTCAATGGCTTTAGGTGTGTATGTCCTGAAGGTTACCATCATCCTCACTGTCAGTCGCAGGCAGATGGCTGTCTTAGTAATCCCTGTGTACATGGCAACTGCACGCACATTGCTAGTGGGTAAGTCCTTACTATAACATCAAATGTATCTACTGCCTTTTATGCTTTCTTCCCTGCCCCCACAACCCTGTTCTGCCTTTATTAGAGGTTTCTGAATTTTAATTTCTCAGATTACTTGTTTGCTGGCCATGAAATAATCACAGTAAGGTGTAGACCTTTATTGTTGAGCTGCCCTTTGTGCTGTTTCGGCATGAGTTTTTCTGCCCTGCATGGGCACCATCAAAAGGGAGAGTTCAGTGGCTCAATCTAATAGAGTGAATGCAATTAAAATAAAGAAATGGTTCCAAACAAAACTATTGGAAAACAGCAGATACTTATTTACTAGATCAGAGTCTAAAGTGTTGAGTGTGGAGGGTGTGTCTGTGACTAGAGCCATTATTGCTAACCAAATACTCTGCGTGAAGGAACAAGCAGATAACTCAGAAAACTAGGAAGCAGAGCAGTTTTGGAAGATCAGGTGGGGAAATCTTGGTGTAACAACCAATCACGGGTGGTTCTTCAAGGCTTGGAAAAGGAGCTCAGGATGAAAAGTCAAGAAGAAGGTAAAAATGAGAAGTTTATGCCCTCCATCTCAGTCATTTGCTTTTAGGGGAAAAGTTGATGGTTGGTGTTTCGTTTGTTTGTTCTAAGCAAGGCATCCTGTTTAAGTTGGTACAATGATGGAATGCAATTGCCTCTGACTGTTTCCCCTAGCAGCTTTCTCAAGATAAGGAGATTTATTGTTGAGCAGTGGTTGTCTTAAGAACAGCATATCCAAGGCAGATTTAATCAGCTTTGGTCACACTGTTGCATGCCTGTGAGAAGAAAAGAAAGCTTCTTCTGGCCATTCTGATGGCAGCAGTTGTTGCTGAATCATCCCATCCAGAAGAACCAAATGCTGACTTCGTGAGCCTTGAATCAAGACCTCTTTTTGTCAGGGATGAATCCGTGGTGAATGAATGACACGGGCTCTGGGAGCACAGGGGCTGTGGAGCTGACAAGTGGAGAGAGGGACAAGGTCATAGCTGTGAAACTTCCCAATTGGTCCAGAGATAGTAGTGGCTTCCATGCATGTTGTATCCTGGGAAATGTTGTCAGCACTTGGCAAGGAAGGGTTTTGCCATGCTATAGGGCAGGATTCCACACTTTTTTGGAGCTGACGGGGAGGCTGCCTTTATGTCTAGTTCAGCCTTCACGTAAACTTGAAAAATAGAACTGTTCATCATCAGTCACCTGTGTTCTTGTTTATGCCCATGTGCACCTTATACTTGGTGTGAGATAAAATAAGTGTTGTCTGCATGATGGAGAAGGAGGCCAGCATACATTTTGTGTGACTGGAGTCCAGGGTGATTCAGTAAGTCTTTGGGTCTATGTCATATGGGTGGAGAGCTGCTCCACTTTAGATTTTGAAACATGATGGAGTAAATTGCTGCTGCTCCCAGCCACCTGTTTTCACTTGTAACCACTATTTTGCATTAAATTAGTCTATTCATCTTTGGAACCTACTTTTCCTCTCCACTTTCTATATTTTTTTTCAGTTTTTTTTTAAATGTGCTGAGATGGTCTTATCAAAGCAGAAGCATGTTGCTGTCTAAGTGCTTTGTGGAAATTGTTAGCGGGAGGGAAGTGTGTTTTTAAGAGTGGTTTATTTTCAGTATTTTGGAGTGAAAAGGAGTTATTTCAAAATATTCTCTAATTCCTGTTGCTTTTGCCTTTGAAGGTACAAATGTGTCTGTGACCCAGGCTGGATAGGAGACTACTGTTCAACAGAAGGAAATGAGTGTAAATCAAACCCATGCCAAAATGGAGGAACTTGTGAGGATCTGCTGAATGGATATAGATGTACCTGTAGGAAAGGATTCAAAGGTGAAAATTCAGAGAGAGTTTTGTTATTTTCCTTTTTACTTCATTGCACTTTTAATGTCATTTTAATGTTTTCATTAAATTTTGTGGAAATAGGAATCAAGAAGGAAAATGCCATGGTTATATGAAGTTGAATTACAGTTGAATATAGATGTGATACAACAGTATACAATGCTTTCTAAGACTGTACTTAAGCCTTGTTTGAACCTACTAAGAAGTGTCCTAATTGCAATTCAGCTTAATTTACTTTGTAAGAAAGTTAAACTAATCTATATAATCTATGTAAATGCACTGGGAACTGAAGGGACATTATTGGAAGTTTAATGCCATCCAAATCACATCAATTTTCTTAAATGTAGAAACAATTCAATGGGGAAATAAGGTTATTTGGAAGGATAATTCTTTCTTGAAGATATCAAAGTCCAGGAAAAGTACTTAAAAGGGATAAAATGTTCATAATAGAGTTAATTGTTGCCTGAAAGCATCTAGGCTTGCAGTGGAGTGGATGAGTTCATCTTATTCCACAAAATATGTATGTTGCACAGGCAAAAATGTATTTAATGTGCAGCTCATCTGAAAGTGATAAGATCATCTTTAAATGAAAAAGTTATGCTTGGTAGTGGCACTGTCTAAAAATTTTGCCTAGTGGATAAATGGATTGCTAAGTCTTGAGTTGTTTTAACAATAGCTTTACAAAAACTTCACAAGAGGGAAGGAAATGCTAGAACTGGGTAGTGTAAGGGTAACATAAAGCAAGAAGAGGAGCAAATAAAAAGATGTAATCAGAATAGCAACAGGAGAAGGTGCTGAAGAAGGCCAAAGCAGTAGTAGCTGCATCTTTATACCTTTCTCACTTACTGTGTCTTCTCTGCAAGCAGGCTTGAAGACTTCATCTTTCATAGGCTGGAATTATACAGCCTTTGGCTTCCCCACGTCCCTCTATGGCTCAGTGCAATAAGTTTGTCTTCCTGTCACTGCCCTCACATTAACTTAGTTGGAATTACCATGTCTATCTGCTGAGCCTACGGGGAGCATTCTGATCTCTTTCTTCTGCTCAGATTTTTCAAATATGGAAATGTCATCCACTGCTGTGTAGGATAATGATGCAGGTTGCAATCTTTTTTTTTTTTTCATTCTTCTGAAAAGCACCAAAACTCTTAACTGTACGTTCTCCTGTTTTTTCCCCTTCTGCACTCCAGGTGTGAACTGCCAGGTAGTGGTTGCACCGTGTTCCCCTGACCCTTGTGAGAACTCGGGAATTTGCCAAGAATCTCCTGATTCTGAAGGCTACACCTGCCAGTGTGCCCCTGGCTGGGAAGGTAACGTGGCTGGGAACATACAGTACTTCCAGCACTCAGCAGTGTTGGCATCGAGCCTTTTGAGCATTGACATAATGAGAGATCTTACTTCTGCGCTCTCTGTTTTTCAGGGGAGAGATGTACAGTGGATATTGATGAATGTCTCTCAAAGCCCTGCAAAAATCATGCTTTGTGCCATAATATTCAAGGCAGTTACCTGTGTGAATGTCATCCAGGCTTCACTGGAGGAGACTGTGACAGTAACATTGACGACTGCCTGTCTAGTGAGTATTAGCAGATTGTTCTGGTTTCCCTTTTTACATAGAAATAATTCTGCTTTGCTCTTCAACAGGTACTCAAAGGTGCCTTTGTAAGCTCGTACCAAGAAGGAAAAAAAAAACCAACCGCCTCAAAACCTCAGCCTTGTCATACTTGCCTGCGTAAGGCAGGCAAAATCCATTACATTTAGCTGCCAAAAATATATTCTAACCGATAATAGGAGTTATTTTCAAATTCTTAACTTGAAGTGATCCTTATTATTTCCATACTTTAATAAGGAGCACTGTTAAATGAATAATTGTGTTTGCCTGAAATTTTAATTCATAAGGTAACATTGCAGACTTTATCTGTATTTCAAAGGTAAGCTTGATTGAGGTGTGGTGGGAATCTGAGACACAGCAGTCCTTCTTGAAATGTATTTGTCTGACATTAATATTCTGGAAAGAGCGGGTCCTGTTGCTGTTCCAGTTAATCCATATTTGGAAGCAAATTAAGCAGTGGGAAGGCACTGTATTCCAGAATAAAGATCAGCTGCAGGAGGGTAAGCCGTACAGTGATGACTCTTGAAATTGTTTAAGAGAGCAATTGTTCATTTTGTGCCCTTGACAGTGCTCTTTACAAGGGAAACCAAGCACATACTGGCTGCTTGTTCTTGTTGGCATATTCTGTATCATCAGATAAAATCAGTCTCCTGAAAAGTGTCCTGTGTTTAAAAGCTCGTCTGATACTATTGCGAAGTATTTTATCGAACCTTGGAGTTGTTCACCATGTTGTATTTTTTTTTAATTGGCTGCCTCTTGGAAAAAAAAAATGCAAGAGACAAAAAAGAATAACTCTAGCTTTTATTGGAGTAGCCTAAAAACAAACCAAGTCTTACAGGCTTCAGGTATGAATTTAAAAAGTCATGTTTTGCATTGAAAAAATTTACATTTGTGACTGCTATAGAGAAGGATCCAAACAAGCACATGAGTAAAAGTTACCGTGAGAGAGCCCCAAAGCAACACTGTTGGAAGAATTTCTAACACATCTGGCTAAGCCTGAGCTTTTCCTTGCCTCTTTCTGAGAAAACAGGTAGAGTACAAAAAGTGGCACTGGTGCGTTGATCCAAAGCTTTATTTATTGAAGCCAACGAAGTTGTCACTTGCCCTGCTGAGTTTTATATGGGTGTTTTATGTGGATATTAGAAGATGCAAACATTTAAAGTGTTCATTCTGTCTTTAACAGCTGGAAAATCTCTGAGTTGAGATTGATCCAGTGCTGTCTGTTATGTAGCACACCCATGAGGTTGAAGAGGAATTTCAGATTACTGCTGCAGCTGATTTCATTTAGCATAACAAAAACCTTCCATGGCTTGAGCCAAGTGTCCTTAATCTGTGAAGCAAATAAACCCTCCAATAACAAGAACTTATTGAAAAGTTGATACTCTAGTCTCCTTTCTCTGTCAGTAAATGTGTGGCACGGAACGTTAATTTTGGCTTCAGTCATAAGTGGCTGGCTGCCACAGACACAACATTTTACAGCTGCCAGGGGTCTTGCTTTGAGCATGCTTTTTCTCTGCAGTAGTCAGATGACCTTTAAATGAATGCAGGTGTCTGTCTTAGAACAAAATTTTTTATCATGTGAGCATATTTCTCAGTCAATAAGTGAGCTTTAATTATCTTTCTCATCTGTTTTCTTCATTTACTAGTGAACAGAATGATCTTGTACTTGTGTTGAGCTGCAAATTTTTTGGCTGAGTTTATTTGCATTTTAAAGTTTATATTTAGTTGCACTTGAGGATAGTCTTAGGTCACAAAAACTGCTCAGTAACCTTTTTATTTTCCTCCCTCTTCCCCATTTCCCTCTCTGCCTTTACATATGCAAGCTTTTGGACTAGGGAAGCCTGACTAGAAAAGAAAGCTGGCTTCAGAGGCAGTATCTGACATAGGATTGTGGTTCTTAAAGTGGAAGGAGCAAAGTAGGAAGAAACTACTGAGTGATGGCAGATTGGTGCTTGTGGAAGTAAAAGGAATGCAGTAGCAGGGAGTAGCTGAGACCAAAAAAACAGGCGATGCACAACTAAAAAGATTTTAGTAGCAATGAAGAAACTGCTAAGAATTGCAGAGGTGAGGAGAAATCAGGGTTGAGTATGAAATTTAGGCTTTTCCACCAGCCTTTCCTCTGTCAGCCTTTGATACTGGGAAGAATGCCAAGCACTTAGTTATGCAGAAGTACTCATACATATACTAATTTCCACATACACATTTGATTTGACTGGATTACTTGCATGCTTAGAATTAATCACACGAGTTCTCCCATGCATTGAGGAGTGTCCGGACATGTGCTGATGAGTGTCTGGACAAGGAAGGGAGAAGAAAGGGTTACTGAGCTGTTTGTATTTTCTTATTGGTAGGCATTTGGCAAAAGAGCAGAGCTTGAATTTTAAAATGAGAGACTTTGGGGCTGGTTTTGTTGCTTTTGGTTCAACAAATCCTGGGAGATAAACCTGTAGGCCCTGAAGTTTTGTCCCAGTCTGTACCTCCTTGTGAATTCAGCATTGGTGAAGCTTTGTGGTTATCTCTTCCATGAAGTGTCTCAGAAAAACCTGTAATCTGTTACCCTCTAGACAGTGTCATACATTTTTTTCTAAAGGTCACTACCGTAGGCCTGGGTTTTTACTGTTACCCATTTTAACACTAAGTTAATGCTTCTATCTTAGATCCCTGCCAAAATGGAGCTTCATGTGTGGATGGGATAAACTCTTTCTCATGCATCTGCCTACCTGGATTTCATGGAGATAAATGTCAAACAGATACCAATGAATGTCTGAGTGAACCATGCAGGAATGGAGGCACATGCACTCACTATGTCAACAGCTATACATGCAAGTGTCAGCCTGGATTTGAGGGAACCAACTGTGAGAACAACATCGATGAATGCACCGAGAGGTGAGATAACTTCACAGTGCTGCTGCACTAGAAAGCCTGAGTTGAGTTATTAACTGCAAAGAACAGAAGCTAAGAAGCTATGAGGAGGCAACCAGGAGGAGAACTGAATCCACTAATTTTGTATTGGAAAAGTTTAATCTTCCAAGAGACATTTTAATGCTCAAAAACTGGATGCGAGTTAGCGGTGTTGAGATTAAAAGCTGAGGTAATTATAAGGAGGAGGTAGGGAACTGAGTTAAAATGCTCAATAGCTAGTCCTTATTGAGTTGGTTCACTTGGTAATATTTGAAAACTCTCTGAGGGTTAAATCTGTGTATCCATCATCTTTCTGCGTATTTATTTTAAGCTTCATCAGAATTCAGATAAGTAACTTTAGATTCTCAGATGGAAACAGTTTCTAGTACAGCTTGAAATAATTAAAAAAATCTGTTCTAGTCTAGTTACGATAAACAAATAAGGTGCCTAAATGTGAAGCTCTTGCCGTTCTCATGCATTTTGTGTACACGAAAAGATCTTTCCTATCTTTTATAAAATTGAAATTGTGGGGGAGGAAGTAGTTTAACATCTTTTGCTTAAGAAGAGGATTGTGTCAGTGATGAGGGTGTGTTTAATTTGCCCAACAGTTGTTTAATCAAGTATGTTGGGTGCTCTAGAGCAGAACGCCTGGTTCTTCCTTGAGATTCATCCTGGTTTTGTTTCCTTATCAGTAGCACAGAAACCAGTCTTGCAGGTATGAATGAGGGATGTAGCAATTCTACCTGGTCTGCCAAGCTAAACCAGTCACACCTTCTCAACCAAAATTTACTGAGCTATACTTAAGAGCATGATTAGGGTTGGTTAATTTGAATTTGGTTCAGATGTTTCTTCCTTGTCTTGTATGAGAAACCTCCTATGAGAAAGAGTGCCGCCTTCTTTTGGAGATGGCTGCTTGATTTCAGCACAACGTGCCAAATGATGACAGTTCTCTGGCATTTTGTCTCATTTTCCTTTTGCTCTCACTCTCTTGCAGCTCTTGTTTCAATGGAGGTACCTGCGTAGATGGGATCAATTCCTTTACCTGCCAGTGTCCAGTGGGCTTTACGGGGCCCTTCTGCCTCATGGAAATAAATGAGTGTGATTCACATCCTTGTTTTGCCTTGAACGTTAAAGGCAGTTTTTGCTCCTTTTAAAGTGGGATTCAGTCCACGAGGCAGAAGGACAGCTCTGATAAACAGGTTGATGTTGACAGCTCTAACTTAATGACAGTTAGAATTTAGGTACTTAAAACTTGCACTGAAAGTTCAGGGAGATGACTCAATCACTTCTTTCATGGAAAGTACCTTTCCACAGTGCTTGAGACAGATAACAAGCGGGAATTCATTTTGTGCTCTTTATCAGAATGATTATCTTGAATCTGATCTAGATCTATTTTCAGAGGAGCAGGAGTTTCCTGGCAGGCATTTCTTTAGAGGAAAAAATTGTGAGGAGCTAATTTTGCATGAGGCTTCTCTTCTGCTAGTTTTCCCAGTAACTCCTCTGTAGGACATGTAGTCTGGTAGAATTCCTTATGATCAGAAGGTTGTGGGGGTAATTCCTTTGATCTGAATTCTGCCAGTGCATATGTGAGTAGTTTTACAAATCAAGGACTGAATTCCTTCTCGTGAGAAGAGGAAGGGGTTTAGCAGTACCAGTACTTTCACATTATTTCAATAAAGAGCATGCTCGTGTTTTGCATGTTACATGAAGTTTTTCCTTGAGAAAACATACCTTTGATTCCTTTGAAGTAAAAAATAATAAAAAAGAAAAGGCAAATTGTTCTGCTTCTCATAATTTGTAATGCAATTAGAATTTGTAATACAATTTGCATACAACCTGTCAGTTTGAGCATACTACCTGGTACAGCACTGTTTGTAGTGACATTGAAGCTGGGAAGATTTCTTTAAATGAGAAATTAACTCCATTGCTAATGACTCATTCAAACCGTGGTTTACTTTTTTTGCCCATCAAGGTAAAACGCAGTAAAATAGAGCCCCACTGAATTACTTTATCCTTCTTTAGTGAAAGCTTACTGGAGCACAGATGATTCTGTAGTCTGGTTTTCTGTCTCTTTTCAGTTATGTTTTCGTGCCATCTCTGGCTAAGAGCTCATTGCATTTTGTCTCATTTTCCTTTTGCTCTCACTCTCTTGCAGCTCTTGTTTCAATGGAGGTACCTGCGTGGATGGGATCAATTCCTTTACCTGCCAGTGTCCAGTGGGCTTTACGGGGCCCTTCTGCCTCATGGAAATAAATGAGTGTGATTCACATCCTTGCTTGAACAAAGGGTCTTGTGTGGACAGCCTAGGCACATACCGATGCATATGTCCTTTGGGTTACACGGGGAAGAACTGCCAGGTGGGTGGTAATTTCTTGTCTGTTCTGCACAGCCAACTGTTGTTTGAACTGTACAACACCAGGAGTTACTGGTTAGATGTGGGGTACCAAACATGGCAAGTGCTATTTCTCCTTCTATTTTGATAAGCCTGGTGTTAGCCCAAGGAAAACTTAGTCCAACGTCTCTCTGCAGCAGAGCAAATGCGTCTGTTCAAAACTCTGGAAATCTGGAAGTGCCTACTTGTAAGAAGGAGAAAAATGCTTATTTATTTCTGAGGATGGGTGTCAATGCAACTTTCTAGATAAGTTTTCTTAAACGAGAAACAGCTGTTAGCTTTGAAAATGCTGCATTTAGTCCGAACATAAAACTGTCCCGATTTAAGACAAAACACTGTGTTTATATGGAGGGAAAAAAATACTACTTGAATGGAAGAATATCAGCATCATTAGCAGCACATTAATTTCACTGCTCTCATCTGTACAGAGGGGTGTAGTTCTTCCCGGTTGATTGTCTATATATTTTCCCCCAACAAAAATAGCCAGAAAGTTTCAGAGCAGTAACCGGAGTGATCGTCCTGTTCACAGCTTCCATAAGAAGCTCTGGCCTTACTTGCATACTTAGGTTCAGGTGATTTAGTTTTTCACAGTGAGCATAGAAGCCACAAACTCATGCTGTAAATGACTGACTAATACCTGTTAAGGACTCATGTGAATTGACTGCTTGCCAGATATACGAAGGAAAAACTGCAAGAGATGAGTTACAGATTAAATGGGAAAATGGCATCTTGACAGTGTTCCAGTTTCTTTTTTAGAATTGATACATCTCATTTCAGCCACGATACTCAGTTCTAAGTATAGAAATACTTGGATCTAAGCTGTACCACTTGGCGTATCACAGTGGAAGCACATTGCTTATTTCATTTTTCACATCAGAATTACTTCTTTTCCTATGCTTATCAAAATAGCAAGAATGATTTGAGTCTGTGTCTTGCTTTTGAACGCTATGTTGGCTTTCTTTGCAAGAAGTCTGAGTGCTGCCACTTGAAAACAAAACAGCAGTGTGTGTATGAAATTACTGGAAAGCATGAGAATTCTGTGAGGATTTTGAAGCTTTCTGTGGTGCTGATGTGTCTTTGTGACACAGTAGCTCTTAGAGGAAGCATTTTAGTGGCGGTGGGGGAGGTGCGTTTCCAGAAGTACATTGCTAGACATTAAATTGTCAAGTCTGCTTCTAATGGAGGAAGTGAATGCAAAGTAATGAAGTGATATAAAAAAGCAGCCTCTCTGCTACTCTAATTATGCATTCTGGGCACACCACGTAAACCTCACTGGCAGAATTAGTATTGAGAGGGATCGTAAAGTACTGTGAAGTTCAGCAGTTCCTCTTCTGTTAGGTTTGCTTTGTTTTTACTTGAGGAAAGGATTAATGTTCCTGTCCCCAAATTAAATGTGGGTTCCCAGAAAGCCAGTTTGCTTTACACTCGGAGAAGCCTGATCATACCGTATTACTCATTTTGCACAAGAAATCTGAACTTTCTAAACTTAAAACTGTTACTGAAAGCTGTGTTGGAGAGAGTTATAGATCACAGCGACGCTGTCGTTCTTGTCTTAGAGGAAAATTGGCTTGACCTAATTAGCAAAGCTAAATACGGAGAAAAAAATCAGACAATGATTCATAAGTTATGGAATTTGCATGTAAAATAGTCAGCTACTCATTAGAAGTACAGAAGCAGAAGCAAGAAGCTTGGTGTTTTTCACACTGAAATGCATGTGGTAAAACTTAATTCCAAGTTTCTTTTTGGTTGCCTGTGAAAGCACAGATTTTTTTCCTTTAATTTTTGTGGGGAGGCGGTTTGCATCTGAAAAGCAGAACTTTCTGCAATTGAAATGGCATTTTGCAGCCAAAATTCAATACTACTCACTTTATAAACCTCATCCGTCCCTCAAGTCAGCTTGAAATCAATCAAGTGGCTGTATTACTTTGAAGATTGAGTGCTCAAAAAGGAAATGATGGTTAGTGGCTGGTTTATATTAGGTCAGACAGTTATTTTGAGTCCTTTCCACTTCCATACGATGATTTACTAAAAATTTCAGTCTCTATTTGGATACTGTTTGTTTTTATTAAAGGAATCAAGAAAAACGGTATGTTTTTGCCCTCTTGGCCCACTGTCAGTTTATAAAGCAGTTCTGGGGTTTCAGCTGAATCTCAGAAGATGGAAGAATTCAGGGAGATTGTACTAGAGCAGTTGAGATCAGAAGCAGGTATGTTATCTAGTGACATAAAGGAAAAACAAAGATCAACATGTGGAACACGTCTATTATTCTCAAAAAAACAGTGAAGATGGAGAGAGTTTATGAGAAGAAAGGACAGTCGTTACTGTTGATGGCTGGAAGCTTTCCTACTACTGTGAAAATAGAAGCCTACTTTGTGATAAAAACTTGAGTTTTCTCAAACCCAGCCAGATAACCCTGTGTGGCAACTGTGAGGATCACCTCTCTGATGAAACGATGCTGCCATCTGGGGTTTGCTTCCCTGCACATCTACAGCTTTCTAGACATACAAGCTCTTGGGATTGTCAGTGAGGAACCTAGCTTAGTCTTCACAAGTCCTGTCCCTTTCTTTCTAATGCTTCTTGGAACCAGAGCCTTTTTTCTCTTTGCCTCTTGAACTTCTACTTTGGATCAGTGTTTCCTACTGATCGTGCCATGTATCATGTTGTGGTTTTTTTCCTTTCCTAGACTCCTATGGATCTGTGCAGTAAGTCTCCCTGTAAGAATAAGGGCACATGTTTCCAAAGTGGAGCTCAGACTCGATGCGACTGTCCTTCTGGTTGGACTGGAGCTTACTGCGACGTGCCCAATGTCTCCTGTCAAGTGGCAGCTTCACAAAGGGGTACATAAGCATCCTCTCTGCTTTTATCAAAAACATTTCCCATCCATGCTTCCTTTCCTCATACACCTGTGGACACAACACGCATTGAAAATTCCAGAGAGCTTCACATCTCAGAGGTGGATCACAGTCACTTCTGTGATAGAAAATTCTACAAGGTTGTGTTAAGATTCAAGGTTTTCTGGGTTCTCCCTGACATAAGAAGCTAGTTTGTGTCATAAATCTATTAGGAAAGAAGAATTGGAAAAAAAAAAAATCACAAGTCTGTTTCAGTAATACGTGTCCTGCCTTTTTGGAAAATACATTGGCTGTTCATACTTTTCTGCCAAGTATCAGGCAGGCCAGCTTTAAGACATGCTGTCCTTGTGCACGAAAGGCATCTTGTAACTTCTAATGCTTCCAAGTATTTTCTCAGCAAATACTGGCTGTTAAGTACTCACATTAGCTATAGCTAAGACCATACCCCCATTTATGCCTCGGTGATAATTTCATACTTCACGTGTTGCATATGTAAAAGATTTGGTTTTTTAAGTGAATTTCTTCCTGGAATGTGACTTGGAGGCCCAACTCATGCACAGTATCATGCAGTTTTCAGCTGAGGGAAATCCAAATGAGCAGATTCGTTGTCAAAGGATGTCAAACTGCAGTACTTTTTTGCAGACATTCTAGGTACATTGAGCCTTTGTACTGTAACATTAACACTTCAGCCTGCCAGTGGTAAAATAATGCAGCTATGCAAATAATTTGTGCCAGTGTTGATGCTGATGATTGATCCAAATGGGACAGAGCAGTGACTTCATTCAGAAGCCAGCTGTGGTTCTGACTCTCTGTAATTTAAAGAGTCACTCTGCAGTTTTTCACTTTCACATTTTGAGTGCGCTGCTTCTAGCCGTATTCATTCCTGGCTGATCTACCAATGCTGATGGAAAATGTGTTTCACGTGTTTGCTCACTTTATTTAACTTTGTTTCAGGAATCCCAGTAGATCAGTTGTGCCAGCACTCCGGTCATTGCCTCAATGTGGGAAACACACACCGCTGTCAGTGCCGCGTGGGTTACACTGGCAGCTACTGTGAGGAGCAGCTGGATGAGTGTGATTCCAGCCCGTGCCAGAACGGTGCTACCTGCAGGGATCATCTGGGCGGATACCAGTGCGAGGTAATGCTCGGTGCTTTAGTAGGAAGTGGCCTAAATATTTAGGGCATTGTAATGTAAAGGCATCAACAGAAGCCTGAAAGCGCACGAGTGGTAGAAGAGATTTACAGAGTGGATAAAAGCCACCTAACATCTTTAAATATCTTTTTAAATTCAGCTGTGGCAGAGGCAGTGCTCCAGAAAGACTTATCTTAAAATTGAACTAGAAGTGCATTTGTAAGGAGGTGTGGCTGATAAGAACTCCATCTCCAAGAAGCTCTAATCATACTTTTGCCTGAGATGTGGTTTGTATTAAAATACATGTAGAATGCATCAAAGGAATGTTGTATTCTCCATACTGGGTGGGCAAAATATCCGTTGCCTTTCAGAGTGGGGGGATGCCTTCCTCTGCCTTTTAACTCCTACAGCTGATACAGAGAGCAGTGGAGACCACAATCTCACGGTCTGTCAAACTTCTTAAGCTTTGGAGAATGGTAGAGCACCTTGGAGGCACAGGCCCAGAAGGAAGACATGAGTATTATATAAACCTTAAGTCAAAACTTCCAAACCGGTCTCCATGGTGAGAAGTTTGAGGATTTACTTGCCATATTTTACAGGAAGAGTCACTCAAATTCAGACATGCATCGTGCAGTTGAGAAGTCGTGCGATGAACTTGTGTGCTTGAGCTGGCTGCCTGTCTGTATAGCCATTGAAATCACTTGCAGTTGTATGGCAACAAAGGAAGTCATAATCTGTCCCTTTGAGGGTTTGCTTTGTCTGTCAGCCTTTCTCAGGTGCCTGCTAATGTAACTGTTATGAAAAGATTATTCATACTTCTTTTTATCCTATAGTGTGTGCCTGGATACCAGGGTGTCAACTGTGAATATGAAGTGGATGAGTGCCAGTTTCAGCCCTGCCAGAATGGAGGAACATGCATAGACCTTGTCAACCGTTTCAAGTGCTCCTGTCCACCAGGCACTCGGGGTATGAAGCTCAGCAATTAAGTGAATGTTACAAGAAGAAATTTTCCTTTCTGACTTGTTTCCTAACGCAGAGTCTAAAGGGAATCCATTATTTTCTTTGAAGAATGTTCTCAAAGTGCACTGAATCCCTTGAGAACACATATTTTCCCTTTAAAAATAAATATGTAAATTTGTTAGGCTATGGGATCTCTGTCTTTCTGAGCTGTTTTTTTTTTTTGTTTTTGTTTTTTTATTTCCTTTCTTTTAAAGGAATAGGTCATGACAGTGTTCTCTGGGAATACATGACCCCTCTTTGGCAATGGGGATGGACTGGATTGCTATTAAGATGTCTCCCAACTTTATCTGTTTTGTTCCAGAAAATCCAAGGTTTCTTCTTAGCTAAGAAACTATGAAATATACAAAAAGCTTGCTTAGTTCTTGCATTGTTTCCAGCACCCTTGTTTAAATTTTGGCCCTACGTTGTGCTCTATGCTGCAACCATTTGTGAAAAAGAAGTTGGATGCCTGTAGGTTAGTTTAAACTATTTCAGCAAGTTGGAGCTCCTTTAATAGCAGCTCCTAAAAGTAAATTTTAAAAAATCCAGCTACACAGTGGTGATTTTTAGCAAGTATGATTCCACAGCTTGTTCAACATAATGTTTCTTGAAAGATCACCTTACATTTCCTAGTTATATGTGGCCTGATGGTCTTGCTTTCTACCCTCGGAAATATTGCAGAGAGCACGTCTTTACTCATCAGCAAATGTTTTCTAACTTGATTGTTTTTCTTTAAACCTTGTTTCTGAAATCAGTTAAAAGATTTTACGTTCTTCTGAACTTTTTCTTTCTGAAGTGTGTCGGCTCAATGTAGGCAAAATCATAGTAGGCAAATCATGTAGGCAAAAATCTCCTTATGTATAGTAGATAGAACTAAATTCTTACTGATACTCTAAGTAAACTTAGTCTAAAATATTCCAGCACATGCAATTGCATTCATTGAGTTTAATGTGGCTGTCAGCACATCTCCCCAGTCTGCTTAAGTACTTATTTCATTCCAAATCATCATTTTTAACAGTTCCCTGTGGTGCGTTATTAATTTGGACCTCCATTTTAAAGGGAAAAAAAAAGAACAACCAAAGTTTGTTTGTTGCATCTCTACATCAAAGTACATATTTATGTACTAATTTCTGTGTTGCCAGAATTTGTGATGTACAAAGGTACCCCTCACCTTTGAAAGATTCTGCATGGTTCAGAGTGGGCTTTTAATTCCTCGGTCTTTATTCATTGAGATGAATTACTTTCTGGATGTGACTTATTTTTATTTACTAAATGAAAGGAATTAGAATTGACTGGTATCGCTACTTAATGGTATCAAGGCATAGCTTTTCTCTCCCTAGTCTGGTTTGAAATAAATGCTTTACTGATGCCTGTATAAATATCTTCCTTGTGTAGGTGAATCACTGCACATGCTGAGGATGAATCAACTATATTAACAGATGAAACTCTTTGTTCAACTTATCCTCTCTGTTCCCTTATATCCATTACACTGTGACTAAGGCAGAACTAGCACCAAACCTTTTCTTTTGACAGGGACCCCAGTGCAGAGAGGGAGAAGCTGGCATCCCTAGCAGCATTGATAGTTTACTGTAGGTCCTCATAAGTCAAACTGCAGGAATGGCATGCTGGCCAGGCGTCTGTGTTTTATCACAGTTGCTTTTCAGTTGGTTTGTTGTGGCTTGTTCTAATGGTGTTGCTGAATTTCAGGGTTACAGCCAAGTTAAATGAATGGTTGGAAGCTTGCAGCCTTGCTAGGGACAGCACAGGGCTCTCTATGTTCAGTTACAGGGCTAAATTGAGAGTTTCTTTCATTTTTGCTTTGGTTTTATGTTTTTAATTATGTCCCTAAATTAAGTCAAGCGTGAAAGCTGCTAAATACCAGTATGACATACCATTGAGAGCAGACTGGATCTAAACCACATGCTTCTTAAATCAGTTCTGAGGCTGGGCATGGGTTGCATTAAGCTGGGATCTTTACCTGTTTATATCTAAGACTGTTTCATGTAGTCTCAAAACTTGAACATCATAGGAAATGAGGCCATGACACCCTATTCTCAGATTGCCACTTCTGCTGTTTTGACAGGTCGCCTGTGTGAGGAGAATGTGGATGACTGTATTTCAGAGTCAGGAGGGCCCCGCTGCTTTAATGGAGGACAGTGCATTGACCAGATTGGGGGCTATAGCTGCCTTTGTCTCCCAGGCTTTGCAGGCGAGCGGTGCGAGGGGGATATCAATGAATGCCTCTCTAATCCTTGTAACCCTCGTGGAAGTCTGGATTGAGTTCAGCTGATAAATGATTACACATGTATCTGTCGTAGTGCTTTTACTGGTGAGTATTCATAAACATGCTTCCAATTTCAGAGTGATATCTTGAAAAATGGTGTTCTTTCCCTTTCTGGCAGTCAAGTTATTTAGTCACTTCCCTCTACAATATCTGATTGTTCCTCTGTGCTGTCTCAGTTCTTAAAACACTTCTTTTTTTTAGGGGAAAAAAATCTAAGACGCTGGACTTCCAGAATTGTCTCAGACAAAAGAATCTCCTGAGACTCCTGACTGCCAATTTTTTTTTCCAGATACTTTTCTCTCCTTCATATTTTCACACTTCTGTTATTGGAATTGTAATTGTCTATGTGGCAGCTTCACTTTTGCAAAGCAGCAATTGAATTTTCTCTATAAATCAGTGTTATAGTATCCATAGTTAGCTTTTGGCCTCCTTTTGTAGCCCTCCCTCTCTTTCTTCCTTATGTTGGAGATGTGGTCAGGATGGGATACTCTGTGCATGGACAATCTGTACATTCCTAGCTTATTTATGTGATCCTTCCACAATCCAAATTTGAATCACAGCTTTGCAAAAAAAAATCATGCCACACAAACTTGTGTCTAGCTCTGTCTAGCCCTCTTCTTTGTCAGTATTACTTCTGTTCTGCTTTCTGCCTCCTGCTGGGCATAAGTTTAAGCTAATAGTCTCCAGATGTGTCTTAACTTTCAGCTTCCAGATTGCATGTCAGCTTAATTCTCATGTATGCAGTTTTCCTCCATTAAAACCTTTCACTTTCCCTGCTTACCAGTGACCCTCTCTGCGTGCTTTACCAATAGTTTTTATTTTTTTTCTTAAAAGTGAAAGATTTTGAGATTTTTCCACTAACTTAGTGGTTATAAGATGCAAAGAAATAACAAGACTGACAAAAGAAGTTCCTAAAAGGACACTGCTGCAGGACATTAGCTTAACAGACAGACTTAAATACAACCCCTTCTTATTACGAGTTGTGCCTCACGTTGCTTCTGGCTCTCATGGAAGGGCTATTGGAACTTGCAGCGTGGGGAGTGCAGGCTTGCAGCTCCTGAGGGGGAAGAGGCAGAGCTGCTGTGTCTCGGACATGAAATCTGTCTGGAAATGTCAGGCACAGAGGGGGAGCATGTCTCTTCCTCTAGCTGTTTGTCTTCTGCACATTCCACATTGACCCTTCTGCCTAGGAGGAGATAGAGCTGGCTTTACTGTGGTTTCTGACTAATAGGATGCCAGGTCTCTGTGGGCCATCCTGCCCTGTCTGAGAACAGTCAGTTTTGGCAGCACATGTGTAGAGACTTCTATTAATATTTTCCTGGGAGGTCCAAGTCATGTTTAGGTCATCCTCATCTTTTTCAATGCTGGCGCCAGAGTTTTCCTCTGGATGCTGCTGCAAACTCCAGTCCATGCAGCCAGGACCTCTCCATCCAGCTGATGAGCATAGGGAGGCTCTGCTTGTTCGCTCTATTCACTGATGCTGCATCTGGTCCTAAGGCATAATTTTCTCCCAGGAAATCAGATGCAATATGTAAGATGACCTAGCAGGTGTTCAGGATTCCTTCCTGGCCGATTTGGCACCTGTGTTACTTCCAGCAGTGGTTGGTACTGAAGACATTCTGCACATTCATTTGTCCTTGCAAGACACTGGAAGTTGTTCACTAAGAGTGATTTGCCTTTGGATTCATTAGCATCTCCCTAAAAGTAAAGAGATCTCAGAGAATCGTCAGCATCTTCAGCCTCTGTGCTTGGGTGATTTGAGGGTGACAGCAAACTGTCTATGCGTTGTGTCACGTGTTCTTAAGGAGGCAGATGAGATGGGCTGTCTCCAGATAACCCTTTGGATTTTGGGGGTTGTGCCTTCTTCAGCTGCTACATAGGGAGTATATGTTATCTGAAGAGATGTGCTTTACCTTTTCCAAGGGGAAAGCTTCGTTGGAGTCTTTGACTTGGTGGCTGTTAATGCATATTTTGCTTGGTGATGGTTTTATGATGTGCACACATGCATTTCTCTGATCATTTCTCTCCGTGTGCCTACATCACAGGTCGTCACTGTGAGAGTGTCATAGATGTGTGTCCCAGGAAGCCCTGTCAGAACGGAGGTACCTGCGCTGTTGCCAGCAATATGCCAGATGGGTTCATCTGCCAGTGTCCTCCGGTAAGTGCTGTGTCCTGAAACAGAATCACCTGCCTCAGCTGTGGAGTCCTCTGGCTTACAGTCACATTAGCTTCAGTCTTGGGCCAGTGTTGGTTGAGGTTCTTCTCTGTAATACTAGAAATTGTGTCCTTGGACAAACTGTACACATGTCCTTCAGTTCATCTACTGGAACCCAAAGGTACCATAAGAAAATGACTGTCGAGAACGAGATTGCATGGGACACCTTGCCTCCACCCCTGAGAATGCTGAAGTATTGAGCCTGACCATTTTCCTTTTTTCCCCCTAGGGTTATTCTGGGGCAAAATGTGAGTTCAGCAGCCACAGTACTTGTGGGCAAGTGAAATGCAAGAAGGGCGAGCAGTGCATCCAGACATCTTCTGGTCCGCGGTGCTACTGCCCAAGGCTGGCTGTGGGAGAGGAGTGCCAGACCAACACAGGCTGTGCCAGTGCCCCCTGCCAGAATGGTGGAAGCTGCCACCCTCGTTCTCAGCCTCCTTACTATTATTGTCAGTGCCCTGATCACGCCCAAGGCAGCCAGTGTGAACAGCTCGTACATCCCAGCCAAGAGCCTCTGGGATGTTTGGATTCCCAGTGTGCGGGAAAAGCGAGAGACGGCTATTGTGATGAAGACTGTAACACTCACGCCTGCCAGTGGGATGGAGGCGACTGTTCCCTGACAATGGGGGATCCTTGGGCCAACTGCTCCTCTTCATTGCGCTGCTGGATGCTTTTCAATGGGCAGTGTGATGAGTTCTGCAACACACCCGAGTGCTTGTTTGACAACTTTGAATGTCAGCAAAATAGCAGAATGTGCAAGTAAGGCTCAATCCTGAGGATGGTTTCTTTGTGTCACTAATATGTCTTCTAGTGCTTTCAACAGTGGGTGCACTTCACACCTGCTGCCTCAGCCTCCTCCTGCTTGATGAATGTGTTGTGCTTTCTGTGGGAGTGTAAATAGCAGGTATTTCACCTTGTGCAAGATTTTAGTAGTTTTGCCTCCTGTCCTGAACCCTGCTCACACCTGCAACATCTTTATTTTTGTCCTAGCTGTTTGCTGCCTCTGAATGTGTTTTCCTGCTTGTTTGTCATGCTGCTTCTTTCTCTTCAGTTAATTACAATAAATGCTACAGTAGGTGATGTTCCCTTGGGGAAGCAGGGAGCTGATGTAGCTTTTTTGTGATAAACAGAATAAGCTGGTGTCAGCTTATTCTGGTATCAGAGTAGAACCATCTCTATCTGGGATATTCTGTTTTATACTTCCTCCCTGCCACCCATATGCTGGGGTTACATCTTTTCTCTGTATCCCGAGCACAACTGTTATTTTACCTCAACTACAGATGACTACAAATAGATGTCAAGTGTAGGCTCTAGACTGTTGGTATATTATACCGAGTGTGAATGTCCTGTATGCTGCCTGTAACTCTCTTGCTGTTCTAGGTATGACAAGTACTGTGCTGATCACTATGCAGATGGCCGCTGTGACCAGGGCTGTAATAGTGAGGAGTGTGGCTGGGACGGTCTTGACTGTGCTGGTGACAAAGCTGAGAAGCTGGCAGAGGGGACCCTGATCATTGTGGTCTTGATGCGCCCTGATGAGCTGCTGCGTGACGTTCGCAGCTTCTTGCGTACTTTGGGAACTCTCCTCCACACCAATCTGAGAATTAAGCTGGACTCCCAGGGAAATCCCATGGTATTCCCGTACTATGGAGAGAAATCAGCAGCACGGAGTCGGCGATCCCTTGTGGTGGTTCGCAAGCACAGAGAACTAGAGCAAGAGGTCATTGGGTGAGTGGAAGCCTTCGTGTTCTTTTGGCCTTGTTACTCTGGTAGCTCTTGCTTGTAGATGTCGTGGGGCATTCTAAAACATCTGGGGCTGTTGACTGACATAAAGTTGTTGCAACTGCCAAATTTAGTGCTTAGAGTGGAAAGGTTAACTTAAAAGACCACAGTGTAACCCAGTGCTTTGACAAAAGTCTCTTTTGCTAACTTCTGTGTCCTCTTACTGTGTTTCTGCAGCACGAGGGTGTTCCTAGAGATTGACAACCGTCAGTGTGCAGAGGATTCAGAGCAATGCTTTCACAACACAGAAGCTGCTGCAGCCCTCTTAGCTGCTCAGGCAATCAAGGGCATGTTGCCTTATCCTTTTGTGTCTGTCCAAAGTAAGTAATTGCAGGGGAAAATGGCTTGTGCAAGAAACTTGAGCTTGCAAAATGCATACTCAGATTATTGATCGTCATCGTAACATATCTCACTGTTAAGGGTGGTTTCTGGGAGCTCATTTTTTATCCTCAATTACAGAAGTGTGCAATATGCTTGTCCTTCTCTAAGGGAGGCATCTTCTCCTTAGTAAAGCAGAGCATGTAAAATTAGATTTGAGATCATTGCCTCAACTTTTAAAATCTCACTGTACTTCAATTGGAACTTCTAGGCGAACCCTTGTTACCACCGAAGACCCAGCTGCTCTACCTACTTGCTGTGGCAGCTTTGATCATCCTCTTGATTCTTCTCTTGGGTGTGATGATGGCAAAGCGTAAGCGCAAACATGGTTCACTGTGGCTCCCAGAGGGCTTTATTCTGCGCAGGGATCCCAGTAATCATAAGCGCAGGGAGCCAGTTGGAGAAGATGCAGTTGGACTCAAGTAAGTTTGCATTTAGGCTGCTGACCACGTGTTAATCAGTGTGTTAGAAGGTTTTAAGAACATGGTGTATAAATCTTTCATTATAGGCGCTTAGCATAGGGAAAACGACCTTTAAGCTAAGACTTCTTAGGCTCTTTCTCTGAATTGAATACATCCTTTTTGGACAGAAGAACTTTAAATAATTGTAATCTAGTTTGGTTTTCTGATGCGGTGTAGTTTAGTAGTTAGGTATGTTAGTTGCATTATTTCCTCCTTTATTAGGTGTTACATTTTTAAGTTGATAGGTGACAACGAACTTCTAACGTATGTAGCTCAATGCATTAAATATACGACTCAGAAATAATGGAAAGTTTCAAAAGAAGGATCACATTCGTTAACTTTTGACTTTCCCTTGAGATAACCAGGCTTACAGTGGTAAATGCATAGCTCACTGTGTAGCTCACACAGTCCTGGGAGCAAGATGTATATTCAGTCTGGTTTATGCTCTCTGTGTGGCCTGGGAAGTCAGCATGTCCAGCCAAGCCTGACTGTGTGACACTTGAGATTGCATGCTAGTCATGGGAGTGTCAGGGCTCAGTCCTCCAGTGTCATGGTTGATAATTTGCAGTTGGAAATTACAGAACTTCGATGCTGTGTTTGTTTAGGTGAACACCTCTAATCCATATGGTGCCTGTTGTCATGCAGCAGCTGGCTGATGCTTGTTTCAACTGAGACTGTAGTTGTTCCATTCTAATTTTTTGGCCCCTCCATTTGCAAGCTACCACATTTGCAACCATCCCATTTATTGTCTCTCAGTCTAGTATGGGTAGCAGTAGTAAAACCTGGCCAGCCCACAAAATGATGTGTTCTTGTTTCTTAGAAATCTATCAGTCCAGATACCAGAGGGTAACATGGCAGATTCTGGACCAACAGAACACTGGGCAGGTGATGGTGGACCTCAGCCGAAGAGAGTAAAGGTAAGTTGCTCCAATACTTAAATATTGCCTGCTTATCCCTCAGACCATTCTTGGCTAGAGAGGAAAACAGCTACATTAATTTCCAGGTTAATTTAGGGGTGTGTAACATACATCTAATCATATCTGAGGGACAAACCCTCAGGTGAACACAGCCACCACAGGCCTGTAGAGAAACCAGGTAACTTCTATACCAGCGTCTCCTCACTTGAGCCCTGCTGCACCAAAGGGAAGAACAGGTTAATGATAATGTAATGTCTTGCAATTCAGACCCGATAACATAAGGTGGGACCGTGAAAGTTAAAAATACCAAGCTGATGTAAATGGACGCGCTTATTAGCTTAAAAAAAAGAGAATCATAGAACAGCTTGGGATGGAAGAAACCTATAAAGTTTTCCTGGTCCACCCCTCTGCCATGAGCAGACATCGTTCACTAGATCAAAAGAACTTTAGATATTAGCAACTTGATAAGCACTTTGAAACAACTGCTTATTTCCTGCTCTCAGACTGAGGACCAGGCCTTGCTCCCAGAAGCTGATGAGCAGATAGATCAGCGCCAGTGGACACAGCAGCACTTGGAAGCAGCAGATGTCTGTGGGAGCACATCACTAGCCCTTACACCACCTCAGGCAGATCAAGAAGTAGATGTTCTGGATGTCAACGTCAGAGGACCAGGTCAGTACTCTTGAGCGTCTCAGGTGTTCTGCAAGTCAGCTACCAGCCCTCTCTTGTTTCCAGTGCTAATGTTTAAAAACAATGTGGGGTATACAGGGACATCAGTAGAACTTTTATGGTACTCAAGAAAAGCTCATGTATGTTCCAGAAAAGAAAGCTGGGGAGGTTGGATTGTGGCCTGCAGCATGTGGAATATTGTGTAAACCGGAGAAAAGAGAGTTCATGTGAGCAGCAGTAGGAGCTAAATGAAGTTGTCTATGATCCCCTTTACAACAATGCATGCCTAAAAGATGTCAGAATGCCTGAATTTTGGAATGCATAGTTCTGCTGGAAGTAACCCCCTACTTCTCTGGCTGGATCACTGCAGGGACTTATGCCAGACTTTGCTGAAGATCATCTTAGCAGGGTTTATACCTGAGCTGTTTGTTTTCTGGGGTGGATGCAAGGGTGGCCCTTTCCTGAATAAGATGACTTCTGGCAGAGCAGTGTGCCCTGATTAGCAGTGTGTGAGTAATCTGTGCTGGAACAGAGAGCAGCAATGCAGCAAGCTTCACGATGAGTTCTTTTTAATTCACTGATTTATATCTTCAGCTGCAGGGTTCAGTGAGTTGTTGATAGCATACCATAACTTCAAGCTTAGAAAGCAACTTCTCCTTAAAACTCTTGCATACATGCACTCTTTTTCTCAGTCTCAGAAGTCCAGGTGCAGTAAGAATGTTCAGCTGCTTCTTGTAATTGTGGCACTAAGCCTTGTAACCTGGTAAGGAACTGGGTGGCTCATCTAGTAATCAATTCCTGTGTTTCTGAGGGAAGTTTACCAAGAATGTTATCCTGATTAGAAGGAGTTGCAGACATAGTTCTTGTTCATATACTGAGAGTTTGTTCTCAAAATCTTGCTATAGTTACTTTTTATTGGATTTTGTGGGAATGTTTTCATGCAATTTAACCCTTCTCTCATTCCCTTTCTATTGTCTTTTCTGCTCCTTGACCCATTAGCACTCATAAATGTAAAACACGGGGAAAAAGAGATTTCTGTTAAGAAGTGTGAGAACATGAGCCATCTGTTTCTGCCAAATCTAGGCTTTTTTTCCCCCCATAAAGAAGCTTCTAGCTGTGTGGCTGGGATAAAAGCTTTCCAAGTGCAGGAGATAGTGTTGTTAAGTCTTCAGACTGCTTATTTTCACATCCACTCCAAGCTTTGTCCAGCAAAAGCAGTGGAATAATATGGCCTGTGAGTTGTGTTCCTGTTATTCATATGCTGTGGGACATGAAGCAAGCTGCTGTAAGCCATGCCCCTGTGCAGTACAAGACACTGAATTGCTTACTATGGAAGAAATAGTTTAAAAAGTTAGAGAAGTGCCAGAGTAGTAAGGAGTGGTAGGATTCCTCAGTAAATGTGAACATTCATCTACCCTGGCTACCAGAAACAGGCAATTCTGAGATGCAGCCACTTCTGTCTCAAGCAGAAGTCTTCCAAAGACTGGAGCTCCTGCTCTGATAATTCCTGACTAATGCCTCTGATTACAAAGGATATTGAGTCTGACCAGCTCGAATTCAGGTGTTTGGGCTGTAGCCATCTGAAGGTAGGTGAGCTAGATCCTGGCCACAGGTCCAGGTTGCAGGTAACAAGAGCAGTAGAGAGAGGGAGAGGCAACTCGAAACGCCTTGGTTCCCTGTGGAAATCCGGGTCTTTTGAGGGTGGTAGACCCAAGAAGTCCCGTCTCCAACAGACTTTACCAGTGGGTTCTATACATCCTAGCTTTCAGTGCATTGTTTTTGTCTAGAGGCCTCTGTATCTGGTGATATTTTGTGCTTCACCATCTCATTCTTTAAGTTTTAGGTTTACTCAGGGTCTGTCTTCTTGAAAGACAGCAAACCAAAGAGGGTTTTTTGTTTCTTTTTGTTTTGTTTCAGTAAAATACTGCTTTCACCTTTGTCTCTTCATGCTGCTCTTTCTGTGTCCCTCAGAGTGGTGAGGACATTCTTTGCAGTGGAGTTATTGTCAGTGTGTAACCAGGGTAATGCAATTATAGGCATAACTAGTACCACCATCTATAATTAAAACCAGCTAACTGTTCCTATTATATGGCCCTCTTTTTCAGTAGCTAAAACTTGAGTGGTTCAGACTGGAATTTTCCATGCTGTGTGTCTGCCTCCAGCTGGATCCTTTTGAGTTCTTTTCCAACTATTTCACAGAACAAGCTTGAAGGAGGAAAAAAGACATTGTGACCGTGGCTTTTTCTTAATACACCACCAAGTACTTAATTGTGACAATTGAACTGGATATGCTTTTTACTAGCCTCACAAAACTACCCGTGTGTGGCCAATTTACCAAGCCCTGAAAAGAGCTTCATGTACCTGAGAGACTCCTTGGAAGGTGGCAGCTATTTTTTTTTTTGAAGGATTTAGTGCACATTGTAGCAGTGTCCCCGTACAGCAGCTAAGCGTGATCCATCCAGGACAAACACAGTGATTGCATGAGACCTTTCCTGCAAGTCATTTTCTTAGGACTGTGGTGCTAGAGAAAAGGAAGGCTCCCTTCTGTGCTCCATCTCTCTGCTCTTTGTATCAGGGCAGTAGAGAGAAGACCACATCCTGAACTGAATGCTGAGAAGTATTCATGTGGGACAAGGAAGCAGAGCCAGCGGCGGGAGGGAGGGAGAAGCACAGAGAGGTATAGCCTTGGGCAGCAAGCAAGAGGGGCTGCAGGCACAAATGGGTCTTGGAACCGAACCCAGGCCTGTACATCAGCGCTTCTCTGCCTTCCAGCAAACCCTGAGAAAAGTGTTGAAAGGATGTCTGTGCTCCGATGGTCGGCCACTAGGAGGAGCGTGTGTTCTGCTGCTCAGCCTGGCTGGGGGAGGAGGATCCAAGGGCTGCAGCCATGATCTCTGCGGGTGGTTGATAAGGGTCCCAGCTGTAGGAGTACAGATTGCTAGGTCTTTATGAAAGTTTTGGAACTGTCCTAAAAAGGAGTTAGGAAAGCCTGGCGATCAGAAGTTGGGAAATGGGGCATTAGAGTTCTCTAAACTACTTACATTGGGTGATCATCAACCTATTTATCTGCACAGAATCCTAACTGTATGGCCACACTGTATTGCTTTCTGCAGGGTTCACGCAACCATTTAGAAAAGACAGCACGCTGTAAATTGAGAGCTGTGTAAATTGGAAGCTGTTGTCTGTGTGGTCCAAAACGTCCCCTGATCATACATGGGATAAATCAGGCAGTTCTTCAGAGATTGCCATGGATTTGCTAGCACAGTGTTCCACTCCTGCTGCCACTTCAGTCCCTTTTACTTTCTAGGTGCCCGGGATGTACGTGTGGCAAGGCAGTGAAATCCATAAGCAAATGTTAGCATTTATTCTTGGAATCTTTAGGTTTATTTACTGCGTATGTCGTAAATTACAGGTGCTCAGGAACAGAAGCACTTGGCTCTTTTTAGGTTACTGTCAAGTAGTAGGTTAACATGATCACATCTCTTCCATTGCAGATGGATGTACTCCACTTATGTTGGCATCTCTGCGTGTGGGCGGTTCCGATATCAGTGAGGATGATGAAGATGGAGAAGATTCCTCGGCGAACATAATAACAGATTTGATCTATCAAGGTGCCAACCTGCAGGCCCAAACAGACCGCACTGGGGAGATGGCCCTGCACTTAGCTGCCCGTTATTCAAGGGCAGATGCTGCAAAACGTTTGCTGGATGCCGGCGCAGATGCCAATGCACGGGACAACATGGGACGGACACCTCTGCATGCAGCTGTCGCTGCTGATGCCCAGGGAGTCTTTCAGGTACAGCAATTAAGGAACCCTTTTACAGCAGCTGCTTCGCTGTAATCTACGAGCCCTTCTCTTGGGTTTCTTCCAAGTCCTTAGTTTTGCTGTGTAGCATTAATGAAAAAAAATAATCCATCGTCTTCTGTTGCCCAGATCTTGATCCGTAACAGAGTGACAGACTTGGATGCTCGCATGAACGATGGAACAACCCCATTAATCCTGGCTGCACGGCTGGCTGTGGAAGGAATGGTGGCAGAGCTCATTAATTGCCAAGCAGATGTGAACGCCGTAGATGACCACGGTAATGTGGACATGATGTTCTGGGCTGGGCAAACATTTGTCGTGGTGCAAACCGGGAGATGTGGGCTTCTGATCTCCCAGAGCTGGGGCTGCTCATAAGTTCTGCAGCTGAATGGGACAGTAGGCACTCCTGTGGACATCCTTCCAGCAGTAGTAAACTGCAGGCTGCTGCAGAGCGCCTTGGTTAGACAGTTCTGGAGGAGAAGCAGGAGAAATGTAGGGTTGAATATGCTGGGATTTTCTGTAATACGGACATGGTTCTGTGGACAGGTTATTGAAAAATTAAAAACAAACCAAAGTGCTGAAAGTCCCATTGCATCTTGGTGATGCAGGGAAATTAGGATTTCCAAAGTGTAAACAGGATATGTTCACATATGTGAACTGAACTGCTCAGTGTACTCTGTCCATCTTGGGTCTTTAAACAGTAGTTAATCGGTTTGTGTCTGAATCTGTTGGGTTTCTCTGCAGGTAAATCTGCTCTTCACTGGGCTGCTGCTGTCAACAATGTGGAAGCAACACTAGTGCTACTGAAAAACGGAGCCAACAGAGACATGCAGGATAACAAGGTATGGTTTGGGTGTGCTCAGCATGGCTATTCTTCCAAACTCAAAGCATCTTGTTGCTGTTGGAAGTAAACTAAACACAGATTTACTGGGTGCTCAGTGCAGGTCTTCCAAAACCAGTCTGCGACTCTAATTCTCCTCAGATACTAAATGTCCTGCAGGGCTTTTGGTTTGGGAGAGCAGTTCTCTTTCTCGTTTGGCTGTGTTCTGGGCATCAGTGCTGTTCTGCTGTCATTGCAGAAAAGGAATGCAGTACAGAATTGGTGTCTGAGAGCACCAGAGTGGACTGCTGCTGGTATAAAGCAGCTAGTTCTGGTTAGCTGAGAGTCAGATGTGATGGCACATCCCGTCACATGAGCAGAGACCACAGTGCAGGGAGGACATGGGGCAGAAACCCTGCTGTGTAAGAAGTAGTCCACACGCTGCAGGCCTCCTGTAACTTTACTGCTGTTAGTATTTGCTGCATCTTAATCCTTTACTTTTTCCTCTGTCTAGGGATTCTGTTTTGTATATGTTGGTCAGTGGATTTTAGGGCTACTGTCAAGCTCCAGTTCTTTACTGGACAGTTCTAGTCTTTTTCTTTATGGAGATCAATGGAAGAAATGCACCAGATCCTTTTACAGCTCCTTGAAGGACTCAAGGCAGAACGGTGCTTTTCCTAATGAAATGGTTCAGTGTGCATTTATCCCTTCCTGATGGTTTAACCCAGGGTGGGTTGTTTTTGGAGGCAATTAATGAGACAGTACGTTAGAGCATGCTTCCTGTTTTTGCCACACTATAGGAGAGCACTAGGTATAAGTTGGTCCCCCCTGTAATGATGCCACTAAAATCCTTATCTGCATTTTCAGGAGGAGACACCACTCTTCCTTGCCGCTCGGGAAGGCAGTTTTGAAGCAGCCAAAATCTTGCTGGACCATTTTGCCAACCGAGACATCACGGACCACATGGATCGTCTGCCCCGAGATGTGGCCCAGGACCGGATGCACCACGACATCGTGCAGCTTCTCAATGAGTATAATGTAGCACACAGCCCCACTGGGCACCCTGGGGCCATGCTGAACTCTGCCCTCTCCCCAGTCATTTGTGGCCCAAATAGATCCTTTCTCAATCTGAAGCACACTTCGTTAAGCAAGAAGTCACGAAAACCGAATGCCAAAGGCATCATGCCCACAAATCTCACCAAAGATGCGAAGAGGAGAAGGAAGAAGTCCCTCAGTGAGAGCAAAGGGCAGTTTTCAGAGAGCTCGGTAACCCTGTCACCAGTTGACTCCCTGGAATCACCCCATGCTTTTGCATCCGAACCGACGTCGTCTCCTGTGATGCCGTCGCCGGGGGTGTTACACTCATCACCCAGCTCGCTGCTGACCGCTCCATCAGTGCAGGCTGCACACAGCATGTCCTTCTCCAACCTCCACGAGATGCAGCCCTTAGGGCGTGGGTCCAGCACCGTGCTCCCGTCAGTCAGCCAGCTGCTCTCGCAGCACAGAACAACCCCTCCAAGCAGCGGGCTTGGCAGGCTTCGGCCAGCCAATGTTTCCACCGAGTGGATGAATCGCATGGAGATGAACGAATCCCAGTACAATGAGATGTTCGGCATGGTGCCGCCAGTCATGCATTCGCACCCCAGTGTTTCTCAGCAGAGCGGTTTGGTTCAAGCGGATACGAAGCACCTGGGAGTGTCCAGGGAGTCTCTGCCCCCTATCATGACTTTCCAGCTGGTTCCCAAGGGTGGCATAAACCAGCAAGCACTGCCACAGCAGGCCCAGTCCAACTGCGCTCAGAACATGGCTGGCCCTCTTAACTCCATGTACCAGATATCAGATTTAGCTCAGCTGCCCAGCGCCTCGTTCTCCATGGCTGCCATCCCTCAGCAGGACGGGCAGGTGCCTCAGACAATCCTCCCAGCCTACCACCAGTTCCAGAGCTCGATGGGGAAGTACCCCACGCCTCCGTCGCAGCACAGCTGTTACTCCTCAGCCACAGAACGGACTCCTAGCCACAACCGGCACTTACAAGGGGAGCACCCATACCTGACTCCATCGCCTGAATCTCCAGACCAGTGGTCAAGCTCCTCCCCACACTCTGCTTCTGACTGGTCTGACGTGGCAACCAGTCCTGGTAACAACCAGCGTGGGCCGGCGGCCGCTCACATGCCAGAGCAGCAGAGGAACAACATGCAGGTGTATGCCTGAAGGCTGGCCAAAGTGGAGCCCGACTGAAGTGGACGTCAGAACTCATGAAGGTCTTCCAGGATGGAAATGAAGAACCATTTTAGTATCCAAGAGTCTTAATGAGCCCAGGATTTTCTTTCATCGGAGGGACTGTGGTTGCTGTAGGCTTTTATGCTTTCCTAAGCAGAGAACTGTAGAAGCTGGTGATGGAGAAGACCAGCTGGATCACTTCTAACCAACTGCCATCCACCTTGGGTGTGATTGCTGTCTGCACTGGATTCTCCAGTCTGCTTTTAAATGTGTTCCACCGTGTATCTGGGGAGACAGCTCTTCAGCTTAATGCATCTCACGGTTGTTTCTCCTGAAATTTAGCCAAAACCAGCTTTGTATCCTTATTTTGTTACTAGTTTTGTTACCTACATAACCTCTCTCTGAAGCACCTTCTACTAGTTCTCTTTGAGTTCAAGCTGCCTTGTTTTGACACAGCTCAGAGCTGCACCCACATTCCTAGAGCCCTCCGTCCTGCGGCTCTCCCTGCTCAGCAAGCAAGCCAGACTCCCCAGGCTACCTGCAGCCTAAGTGACTGCAGCCACCACCTTCTCTCACACAGCTTCACCTCACTCTGTGAGAACGTATTTCTTATACGAACCCACTAATACCCCTTACCATTGTCACTGCCTGCCCCCAAGGTATTCCAAGGTTATATATACATATAGTCTTCTCTTAAGCCTTTTTATTTTTTTAGTTTTCCTCCTGAAAACGCTGGTCTGACCCATCTTCCCCCTGCAGCAGCCTGCAGGCGCATCTCTCCCGAGTTGTATGTCTTCCTCGAGACACACCTGGCCATGCTGACACGACCCCCAGTTGTGCCAAGTGTGTCTGTGACAGCCTTCACGCGCTCCTGGATTGGGAGAGATGCCTGCAAGTAATACAGGCCTGCTGGGAAGCTCTTGGGATTAGCAGGAGCACCTCAAGACCTAACGACATCAGCTCCCAACGTTCTTGCACAGCGCTCCCTCTCCTCCATCCGAGGGTTGCTGTGTCCTGTCCCACAGATGCTGTATGCTGCCTTGCTGGGGTGTTATTGAGCAACGTTAACGACATTGTTATATGTCTGCAGTGTGTCCCTGTGTGACAGGAATGGCGTCTGGCCCTTCTGCAGTGTTTTTTCTGCTCCAGTCCTGTGGCAGCACTGCCCTGTCCTGCCCTAGCAACGGGAAGCTGCTGCACTGAGTCCCAAGCAGCCTTCTGGCAGCTGCAGCAGGAGCTGGGCCAGCAGCAGAGCGAGTTGCTCACAAACAGCTCTGTAATGCAGTTTGGTTCTTGGGTTTGGGGCTGTCCTTTGTCCTCAGCTTTAGCCTGTGTCACAGTTTCCTCCGTGGGACAGCAATGGCACTGGTACTGCAGCTCCCCCGTGTTTTTGGAGTTAGGGAAGCAGCTGACCTCAGCGGGACACCGCTGCTTCTCCCTTGTCTGCAAGCCAACGCTTCCCTGAAGGGCTGTAAGCCAGGCAGAAGTAGCAGCGTACATTCCTGGGGGTGGTTTGCTTCTACCTCTTCAGGGGAACCCTGCAGACACGTGTTCCAAAGAGACCCGGAGCTGTCGGCTATCGCCAAAGGCCGGAGGTGGCCGCTCCTGTCTGAGCATCCTACCATGTACAGTATTTCTCCCACCTTTCTTTCCATTCTAATCCAGCGTAAAGCTTTTTCTTCCTTCCATTCCACTCAATGGTACATGAAGGCAGGGCCTCAGGAGGAGCCTGTTCCCGGGGCCACGTTTGGGCTGAAGTTTTTATTCTGAAGTTCCTTTTCCCGACGCGCACGGCATTCCCGTCGCACTGTAACAGTGTGCACTGTGAAGTTCTGCTGCAGCTGACTCAGATGTCCGGCGGGGCCCAGCGCTCCTGGGGCTCTGTGGAGGTACGCGTTTCGCTGTGCTTAATGAAGTGTTGCTACATCCGTGCTAAAGAACAAAGGGCCTGCTGGCCCCAAATAACCAAGTGCCTTTTTATGTATGTGGCTACCATTTACAAGATGAGTGCTTTCAGTGGAATGAAGCCAGTTTCGTGCCTGGTGTGTTAATATGATGGCCCTCTGCCTTTTTTTTTAACTACTTGTAAAGATAATATCTCCTTAAGGTGGTATTTTAACTCGTAAGTTGTAGAGCAACCATTCACACAGCAGCATTTTCCTATATTAATAATGGAAAATATTTGCTTATTTTTACATTTTTTTATAAAAGTCTTTTATGAAAATAGTTGCTGCAAATTGTATAAGCAATTTTTATCCCCAGAATAAAGAGTACGTGCCCGGCGTCTGCGTGCTGCTGTTTTCATTTGCCCTCCTGGCTGTTGTGGCACAACCACTGGATGGCAAAGATGAGATTAGCGAGGCATGCCCGGTGTGGGGCAGCTCTCAGAGCTCTGATGAGGGTGGGCTCGTTAGGACCAGGTTGGGAGAGAGCTTTTGGAGGCTGAGTGCTTTTGCTATGGCTCAGCAGCACGCAAACCTCACTGCATAGCTCCCTTTAGCAGAAGGGTCCTGGGGCCCTCTGTGCGCTGAGAAGGGGCTCAGCAGCTGCGTGCATGTACTGGGGCGGGTGGGGAGGAGCGTTTTCAGATCTGGAAAATTTCAGATTTGAGCAATTAGAGAACAAATTGTCGATGGCTCCATTCCTGTGTTTTGAGCAGGGAGCTGCCCCTGCGCCTTAAGCTTAGCATGTGCTCCCCTGGCGGGTTGTCAGCTGTGGGCTATGGTGAAGCTGCTCGCTGAATTACGATGCCCAGGAGGGATAACAAAGCTGCTGGGAGGCATTTTCACTGTTTGAATATTAAACTCTGTAGCTTCTTTCTCTTCCAGCAGAGCCAGCTCGACCAGTAGGAGCATCCAGCAGCTCTCACCCTCCTCCCACAGGTTGCCCCACATTTGGGGGCTGAGCCCTGCACAGCTGCAGCAGTTGGGGTGCTCAGGCTGAGACATGCCTCATCCCCTGCGTGCAGTGGGGAGCGGCCTGTGGGAACCTGTCCTGCTGCTTCCGAACTGGCCCAAAGGAACCAGCCGGGCAGGCATCGGGAGTGAAAGGAGTACTGTGGGAGCCTCAGGCTCCTTTGGGGTATTTTCATGCTTTTTCGTAAGCAGTGCCCTCTTCCCAGGGCTGCCAGAGCCAGGCCTGCCTGCACACGCCAGGCTGAGCTGCTGCAGTGCTTTGGGAGCCTTGGGAGAGCCCTGCAGTGGAGAGCGTGGCTCCAGCCTGGTGGCACAAAGCTCTGCACCGAGGGCTGCGACTGGGGGAGCTGATGGACCAGCAGAGTCTGCGTCAGTGCAGGGCTTGTGGACAGCCACCTGACTGCTATCTGATGGCCCCCAGCTGCAGGCTGTCCCTGCATCCTGCCGGAAAGGTGCCCGGGCAGATCAAACAAGGGCGGTGCGGGGCTGACGCACTGCGAGCTGGGAGGGGTGCAGGCCTCGCTGGCTGCCGTCCCATCCCAACCCATCCTGCCCTATCCCATCCATCACGCTGCCTGCCGGCAGCCTCCCCGAGGCTCGTCCCTGCCACTCTGTGCTATTCCAGATGGGCACCCGGCAGGTGCAAGGCTGGGTTTTGCGTATAGGCTGCTCTGTTTGCTCTCGTAATTAATGCTAATTGCAGGGGGTTTATTGACCAACTAGGAGAGGTCCTTCCTGTCTTTTCTGGAGGAATGCTAAATGCAAACAGAGCTGAGATCTAGGCAGATTTCCAGCTGGGCGGGGGGATGTGGGTTAGCAGTAAGATTTTTATGATGGCAATCACCTGAGCTGTGCAAACAGTGACTCCAGTGAGCACAGGGCTATATAGGGCAGCTCCTCCTGCCCCGCGGACACGAGGGGCCGTTATTCTTCCCATCTCCGTGTGCCAGGTGAGGATGGGGCCGGCACCAAGCACAGCCTCGGGTTGCTCGGGGGGATGAGAGCTGCCTTATGGCACGGGGTATGCTGCAGTCCTGCGGTCTTCAGGCCAACTTTTGTTGCTGTCTCTTGGAGGGGAAGATGAGCTGAGCCTGCAAATGGTCCTCAGCACTGGGGATTAGCGCACATAAAGGGGAGCTGCGCTGAGGCGGCCGATTGCCTCCCCAGCCTGGCATGGACATAAGCTGGGGGAACGGTGATGCACAGTGGCCTTGTGGCCCCAGCAGCACCAGCTCTGCCCATGTCACCACTGCTGCTGCCCTGGGCAGCACAGGCCATGGGGTCCCCAGCCCACGCAGGTGGCTGCACCATCCCCCAAAGCTCTGCTGGCAGCACCGGGGCTGGGTCTGCCCAGGGACCCTGGGCCCTGCCTAAGGGAGCTGGTGACGCCATGGGATCTTACAGGGGACGCCTTCAGAAGAGAGAAGGATGATGGCAGCCAGGTGTGTCCTTCTGCTGCTGTGCTGCATGGTGCTCCTGCAGGTGGTCGGTGAGTTCCAGGGGAATGCTTCTGGCTTGGGATGGGGGCATGGGGCTGAACCCCTGTCCCTGTATATCCCCCACTCTGCCAGGAGCCCGGTACCTGCTGAACTGCCCCGAGGGCTGGTCCTACTACAAGCTGAACTGCTTCAGGTATTTCCGCCAGCACCGCACCTGGGAGGAGGCAGAGGTAAAGGCGGTCAGGGTGTGCAGCCAGCTGCCCCCAGCTCTGGGTGTGTTGGGGTCTTGCAATTCCCCACATCTCCCTGCAGGCACAGTGCCAGAGCAGCTACTCTGGGGCCCACCTGGCCTGGGTGGAGGAGCCCAAGGAAGCAGCCACGCTGAGCCGGGTCATCATGTACTACCAGCGCACGCAGCCCGTCTGGCTGGGCCTGCAGTACCTGCGGCAGGTGAGGGGCGGGGGGTACCCATGGGGCTGGGGGCAGAGGGGCAGCGCTCCTGACCCTGTGTCCTGCTCAGAGCCGGGACTGGCGCTGGACCCACGGGGAGAAGTACGATGACCTCCCAACGCTTCCTGGGAATGGTGCCCAGGGAGGAAGCTGTGCCCTGCTGACCCGGAGCAGCAGTGAGTGCCCACAGCCCGCATGCTTCCCTCTCCTATGGGACCCCTCTGGGCAGAGGGGACCTGGGAGCTGCTGCCCCTCTCCATGCTGACCCTGTGGCACATCTCTCCCATAGGTTTCACCGTGTGGTCCAGCGCTGACTGTGACCGACAGCACCACTTCATCTGCAAGTTTACGCCCTCGCAATGAGCAGGGCCCCGTGCCCGCACGCTCCTCCCACCCCGCCTCCGCACTCATCCCTCTCTCTCTCAAAAATACATCTATAAACAGAGAAGCATGTGAGCACGGTGTGCGTCCTGTACAAAGTCCCTTGCTGCTCTGCCTGCTGCCGGTGGATGTGGAGACCTTTGGGGAGAGGAGGGTTTGGGGACAGTCCCCAGGAGCTGCAGGGCTAGGGCAGGCATGGAGGGATAGTGGTGCATGATGAGGGGTCCCTGCGTGGAGACCTGGGAGATGGGAGTGGTTCCCATGCATCCACAGCAGCATCGGGGCCAAAGGTCCCTCCTTGTGTCATCGCAGTGCTGCTCCATGCATCACGTGTCTGTTTGTTCTGCTGTTTTGGAGATGGCTGTGCCTCCACCCAGCTTGTGTTTGTCCCCCGGAGCAGCCACACGTGGAGAATGACATGTCCCGGGTGGCACCAGGTACCCTCTGCCATCTGCTCCATGCTGGGGGGTCACACAGCACAGTGATGGTGGGCTCTGCTGCCACCACCGCCTCACAGCTCAGCACTGGGCCACACCTGGTGGCACTGAGCCCACCCCAATGCTCAGCCTTGGCTCCGTGCATCCCAAAACGCTGGGCCGCCAGCCGCAGCCATCTCGCAGGTTGCGTCCTCCAAACCCAGCACTTGCTGCACTGTCCCTGTCGTGTTGGCTGCTGCTCACTGACCTTTGAGCACCAGTGCCCAATGTGCTGATAAGGGCTGGGGGAGGCCTCAGTTGATAAAAGCTGCACACCAAGCCAGTCTCTCTGTCTGTCCCTCTGTCCGTCCAACTGGGATGAAGATGCTGCGTTTGGTCAGCCGCGCTGCGCGCTGCTGGGGGGCAAGGCGGGGGCCGACACGGGTACACCCTGCAGCCATGCAGCAGGCATGGTGAGCACCCAGCCGTGGGGTGGGACAAAGTCTGGGGGCTTCGGGGAGCTGGCGGTCAGCTAGAGGCTTGCTGGAGGATGGGAGGGGGGCTCTGTGGGGGCAGGGAACGGGGTGCAAGCGCTTGTGGGGCCCAGACAGCCTCAGCAGTGCCCAGCACAGGACCGCCGCTGCTCCCTCTGCCTCGCAGCCTCTCCAGCACTGCAGCAGTGGCCGGCACGGGCATGTGGCCCAAGGACGTGGGCATCCTGGCACTGGAGGTGTACTTTCCTGCACAGTACGTGGAGCAGTCTGAGCTGGAGAGCTACGATGGTGTGGAGGCCGGCAAGTACACGCGGGGCTTGGGCCAGCAGCAGATGGGCTTCTGCGCTGCCCATGAGGACATCAACTCGCTGTGCCTGACGGTGGTGCAGAGGCTGGTGGAGCGCGGGCGGCTCTCCTGGGATGCCATCGGCCGGCTGGAGGTGGGCACCGAGACCGTCATCGACAAGTCCAAGGCCGTCAAGACTGTCCTCATGGAGCTCTTCCGCGAGTCGGGCAACACTGACGTGGAGGGCATTGACACCACCAATGCCTGCTATGGCGGCACAGCCTCACTCTTCAACGCAGCTTCCTGGGTCGAGTCCAGTGCCTGGGATGGTGGGCATGGGGCTGGGGGGTGCCTGGGTGTGGGGTGGGCACTGTGGGGTGGTGGAAGGATGCTCCCCTACTGGCATCCCACCACCTTCCTTTATCACCCACGTAGGCCAAGGTGTGGGGATGGGAATGTGGGTGGTGGGCTATACTGGGACCACGGGATGGATGGGGATGTCCCACCCATCGTCATCCCTGCTGTCCTCTCGCAGGACGCTATGCTGTGGTGGTGTGTGGGGACATTGCTGTCTACGCCACGGGGAACGCGCGGCCCACAGGAGGTGCCGGTGCCATTGCTATGCTGGTGGGACCCAATGCCCCTCTGGTGCTGGAGAGAGGTCAGTGCTCCATGGGGATCTGGCTGGCTGTGCCACCATGGGCACCATGGAATGCCCTGGGCCAAAGGTGGGGTTGACATGTTGGCTAGGACCCATGAGCAGATCCCCAATGAGCAGCTCTCCCCCGTGTCCCCAGGCTTGCGGGGAACGCACATGGAGCACGCTTATGACTTCTACAAGCCTGACTTGTCTTCAGAATACCCAGTGGTGGATGGCCCCCTCTCCATCCAGTGCTACCTGCGGGCCCTGGACCGCTGCTATGCCGTGTACCGCAGGAAGGCAGAGAGCCAGTGGCAGCAGGGTGAGGGGTGACGCTGCAGTGCTCGGGTGGCCCCACATCCCACCCCATGGCGACTGATGTTCCTGCTCTGCCTTCCAGCTGGCATCAAGCGGCCTTTCACCCTCGATGACTTCAAGTTCATCATCTTCCACACGCCCTTCTGCAAGCTGGTACAGAAGTCCGTGGGGCGGCTGCTGCTGAACGACTTCCTGGCTGCCCCCAGTCCTGACACTGCTGCTGGGCTCTACAAGGGGCTGCAGCCCTTCCGGTGGGTGCCCCTGGTGTGGTGGGGATGCCTCTGCTTGCCTCCCACACTTACTTACAGCCTGCCTCTCTCCATGCAGTGGCATGAAGCTGGAGGACACCTACACCAGCAAGGAGGTGGAGAAGGCCTTCCAGACAGCCAGCCAGGAGATCTTCAACCAGAAGACCAAGCCCTCCCTGCTGCTCTCCTCCCGCAATGGCAACATGTACACGCCATCCATGTACGGCTGCCTGGCCTCACTCCTGGCTCAGTGAGTCTGCAGCACTGGCAGCAAGGGGTCGCCATTTTGAGGGGGTCACCTTTTTGAGGGGGGGGCGCCATTTTGAGGGGTGGACATTTTGGTTGCTGTCATTTTGGGGGTTGCCGTTTTGATGGGGAAGGGGCTCCATTTTGAGGGCCACCATTTGAGGGATTTCTATTTTGGTGGGATGTCATTGTGGAGGATGCCATTTTGGGAATGGCTCAGCTTTCACTGCACTCAGCCCGGTGCTGTCCCCCAGCCAGCGTTTCCATGCCGCGTTGCTGGAACGCATAAAGCCCTTCTGTCAGTGCTGTGGGATGAAAACTCCCTTTTCATGCCCAGAGAACAGCCGTCCCCCACTGCCGGCTGGGAAGGAGCCATGGGAACCGCCAGGCACAAGGGCGGTGCAACTGCTGTGTCCGTCAGCCCGTCCTTGAGCCACTCGCTACCCCGCGCAGGGCCGTGGTGCCTGGTACGGCCCTGGGACACGGTGGGGGCAGAGACCCACCCAGGCCCTGCTGTGCCAAACTGTTCCCTGCTTGCTGTCCCCTGCAGCACAGCCTCCCTTATCTCCTCCTGCGGTGGTTGCAATTTAATCTGGCCCAGTGTGCCAGGGCCCTCCTGGCTGAGGTCCCTCTAGCCCTATATCTCCCTCTAACTCCTCACCCCAAATGGCCACAGGTGCTCGGCTCAGGACCTGGCCGGCTCCAGGATCGGTGCCTTCTCCTACGGCTCAGGGCTGGCTGCCAGCATGTTCTCCCTCCGTGTCTCGCAGGATGCTGCCCCGGGTGAGTCCCACACCATGGGGACTGAGAGCCGGGTGGGTACAGGTGGGTGCTGTCTCACCCGTGGTCTCCCCACACCAGGCTCCCCCCTGGACAAGCTGCTCTCCAGCCTGGCTGATCTGCCTGCCCGCCTGGATGCCCGCAAGCGCGTGGCCCCACAGGACTTCGCCGACATCATGAAGCGGCGCGAGGAGACTCATCACCTGGGTGAGCAGGGCTGGGGAGCACCCCACTGCCGGGATCCAGCTGCCCCGCTGAGCCTCATGCCCTCTCCCCACAGCCAACCACACTCCGCACGGCTCCCAGGCAGACCTGTTCCCTGGCACCTGGTACTTGGAGCGGGTGGACGACAAGTACCGCCGGCAGTACGCCAGGAAGCCCATGTAGGGCACGGAGCGGGGCAGCCATCAGGAGGACATGCAGGCACAGTGAATGCAGCCATCCGGGTCCTGGGTCAAGCAGTGTTTTCTGCGAAAACACGGGCAGCGTGGGGAATAAAGCACGGATGCAAGGGCAAGGGCCCCGGTTCTGGCTCCCTACTGCAAAGCAGCCAACGTTACCCAGTGCCATGTATTCCCCTCCTGCCCCTAAACCCATCCTGAATCACCGCCGTGCCAGGTGGGATTTATCCCTGTACACCACACATGCCCGAGGAGAATGGCATGTATACCCAGGACGAGTGCATGCCCAGTGCTTTGGATCCAACACGGGTGGCAATACGCAATTGCCACTGTCCCCAGGGAATAGCTTTCATGGGTGGAAGTGGGGTGACATGGGCTTGCAGGAGGCTCAGCCCATCTTGGAGCACTGCCCGGGCTGTGGCCAGAGGGGACTTCAGCAGGGCAGCAGAGCCTGAGAGACCTTTGCACCCTTGAGCAAACAGTGCTAGAGGGTGATGGGGGCGGCACTGGGGATGGAGCCAGGAGGGACAGAGTCTGCAGGGGAAGGTTTGGAGTTCGGTATGAGAGACATCATCAGGGAGGATTTAGGGATGGGTAGGAAGGACACCACAAGGCAGGGATGCATGCTCATTCCTGGATGCTTTATTGAGCACAATGCTCCCCCAGGTGCTGGGGGCTCCAGGTCCATCGTGGTGGTGGGGGGTTACAGGTAGAGCTGGAAGACATCTGTAGTGCATGGCTTCAGGCCAGCGAAGTCAGACAGCGGGGCCGAGAGCCCAGCCATGCTCCACTGCTCCCCTGCCACTGCACTGGAGCTGTGGTAGTACTGGAGCTGGATCCCTGCTTTCCCCAGCAGCCCTGGGCAGGAGGAAAGGGGTCAGAGCCCTGGCACCTGGACCCCACAGCGGTGTGGGATCACGACTAGCAGGGCTCTGCCTACCCTGAATCCCCTCTATGATGTTCTTCCTTTCCTTTGCCCCAAGTCATACAATTGTGGAATCATTATGGGTGCAAAGCCCTCTCAGATCCCCAAGTCCAACCCCAGCCCACCACCACCATGTCCCTCACTACTACAATTCCACGGTTCTTGAACACCTCCAGGGATAGTGACCCCACCACCCCCCTGGGCAGTCTGTGCCACTGCATTACCAATTCCCCAGCCCTGCAACCAAACCACGCCTCCTGTCTCTCCACACAATGCCCTGTCAGCATCGTCTCCCTTTTGACTTTGATTGTGGAGATCCCCCCAGCTGTTCCCTTGCTTGGGGTGACACCAGGAGCTTACCAGCGAGTGTGGGCAGTGTGTTTGTCTCAGATGCTTTGGCTCTGTAGATGAGGAGAGGGCCCACCAGTGGTGCCAGCTGCTTGAAGGTGGCCCCATTGAGCTCCCGCAGCACCGGATTGCTGCCTTGCACCGTTCCTGTCACCCGGTGTGGGGTGCCCTGCAGGGCCACCTGCAGCAAGCCCACGGGCTCAGGGCTTGTGTCACCATGGGTGGCTGTGACCTGGTGGGAGTGGCCACTCAGCACCCACATCCTACATGGGATGTCCCCTGAGGGCACGGCGCCCTGTGGGGTTATACCAAGGAAGGATAGGATGTGGTGGCATTGGGCTGACGTGTCACTCCAAGTACCTTCAGGCCAGCCTCCTGGGCCAGCAGCATGGCGTTCACGAGGGTCACCTCCTTCTTTCCTCCAGCCAGCATGCCTGACACCACGGCAGGTGCCAGGTAGCTGCTGGCATCCTTCAGGGGGGCCCCTAGGATCAGTACTGCGATCAGCTCATGTCCATCTGTATTCTCACTATCCCATCCATCCCACGCCTCCCATCCTTCATCCCATCATCCAACCACCTCCTGCCTTCTGACCCAGTGTGTCCCCTTGGGTCCCTGTGCTGGAGCACACCTGCCCACCTCTCACCTAGGGTGCAGACCTGCACGTTCCCCGTTGCTTGCTTGGCCAGGCCGTGCAGCACCATGCCCAGCGCCTTGGCCAGGGCGATCCAGGGCTTGGTCTGGGGTGCAAAGGCTTTGCTCAGTGCCTGCCCGTTGACCTGAGAGCAGAAGCGGGATGAGCAGTGGGGATCTATCACACATGGGGTCTCTGAGGTGCACCAGGGGGACTCACCACACCAACCAGCCCCTTCCCAGTGGCCATGTCCACTATCTGCATGGCGATCTCCTTGCCGCAGCGGCTCTGCGCCTCCTGCGTGCTGGCACCCAGGTGCGGGCAGCAGATGACGTTGGGGTGGTCCACCAGGTCTCGGTCCCTCGGGGGTTCCTGCACACGGCCCCAGCCTCAGCCCCGTGCCCATCCTGGGGGCCGCCCTCACCCAATTTGGGTGATGGCCCCAGGGGGACCCCTCTCACCTGTGTGAAGACATCGAGGGCGGCCCCTCCGCACTGCCCTGAGTGCAGTGCCCGCAGCAGTGCTCCTTCATCCACGATGCCACCCCGGGCACAGTTCACCACCTGCACGCCACGGCGGCACTTGGCGAAGGTGCTGTCATTCAGCAGCCCTGCAAGAAGCACCTTCAGGGACAAGGATACGGGGGCTGGCCCAGAGCACCCCAGACCCCCGGACCGCCCTACCAGTGGTGGAGGGTAGCAGTGGTGTGTGCACCGTAATGAAGTCACAGCGGGGCCAGATCTGCTCCAGCGGGAGCTGCTCCACGCCGAATGCAGCTGAGGCCTCAGGGGTGATGATGGGGTCGTAGCCAATGGTCTGGGGCAGAGCAGGGGCTCACAGTTTTACTCAGCCTGCTCCCCACCACTGCCCCTTGCCCTGCTGCTCACCTTCATGCCGAAAGCCTGCATCCGTGTGGCCACCTCCCTGCCGATGCGGCCCAGCCCCAGCACGCCCAGTGTCTTCCCATTCAGCTCCATGCCCATGTACTGGGGGGCGAGGAGAGCAGTGAGCAAGCAGGGGCCACCCAGTACCCACCGCCCAGGCACTGCACCTGCCCCATACCTTCTTTCGGTCCCATTTGCCTTCCTTCATGGAGGCAGCTGCCTGTGGGATCTGCCTGCAAGAGGGGGGCACAGTCTGTGCAGGGCTGGGGGCCGTGGGATGGATACCCAACCCCGCACAGCCCTGCACTCACCTGGCCAAGCACAGGATCATGCCACAGGTGAGCTCTGCAGCACTGAGGCTGTTCCCGGTGGGTGTGCTGGGGACAGGGAGCGGGGTCACCATGTGACCTCCCCACAGGGATGGAGACCCACGGGGAGGTTGGATGCTGTGCTGACTCCCCCAGCCCCATGCCAGCAGGATGTCTCCTTTCTGGCTGTGGGTCCCACTCTTACTTCATCACCAGCACTCCCTTCCTGGTGGCTGCCTCCACATCCACATTGTCAACGCCGGTGCCTGCTCTGCCCACCACCTGCAGCCTGCCCGCCGCCTCCAGCACATCGGCGCTGACTTTGGTGGCCGAGCGCACAATAAGCCCATCACAGTCCTGCAGGGACAGACACCACACGTCAGTCAGGGCTGGGCTGTGGGGATGGCAGGCAGGGTGGGTGGTGGGGTGGGAAGAGCCGGGGGCCTGGGGCTGGGATCAGCAGCGTGAAAGCAACCAGGATTCTTGCATCAGACACAGGAGGCGGGGACATGACCCGCTGGGCGAGGGGGCTTCCAGCCTCCCACCGTCCTGGAGTGTCCCTTGATGTCCCCACCGTGTGCTTGCAGTGTACCCACTCATCCCACTGGGACAGAGAGCCACGGTGCCCACTTGGTGCCCACCTGTGCCCACCCGTTGCCACCAGCCCAGGGCTCTGAGCCGCACGCAGACCCCAGCTTGCTCACCCGGATCTCTTGCAGCAGCTCCTCTTTGCTCAGCCCGGGCTTCTCCAGCACCTGGATGCCCCCCGCCTGCAGGATGTCCCTGCAGCAGGGGTCCAGGCTGTCGCTGATCAGCACTTTCTGCAGCTTGGCAAAGGCCATCGCTTGGTGTGGGGCTGCTGGGGCTGTCGGTGGTCCGTGTCCGCTGTCTGTCCGCACAGCTCCGGCCAAAGAGGTTGCTGCGTGCTCCCCGCCGCACTAAATGGGCCGCCGGCGGGGCATGTTTTGCGGGCTGCTCTCTTGTCTCATTGGATCCCATTTCCATAATCCCACCTCTTTCCCACCTCTTTTCCCTCCTCTCCCCATCGCCGCTGGGTGGCTGCGAGCCCAGAATCCCAGCCCCCCTAAACCTCCCGAGCCCCTCACTCTCAGCAGCTGTGATGACGGAGCAGGGAGCCCAACAGGGCCCCCAAAGCATCGAACACCCCCACAACCCACGGACCTCCCACTCCACTGCCGTGCCTCAGTTTCCCCACCACAGGAGGGTGGTGGCAAACCACTGCACTGCCCCAGCACAGCGCCCACCATTGAGCAATACCCCGATAAGCGCTGGGGGCACGGGGCCAGCCCCGCCGCCGGCTCCCAATTGCATGGAGTGCACGGGAGCCACCCAGCAAACGCCCTCTATGGGGTGGGAGCCAGGTGGCTGCGGAGGTGACCTCGTGGGGAAAGCACTGGCCCTGGAGGGGACAGCATGGGAATGTGGCACAGGGGATAGGGAGGAACGGAGGGTGTCCCCTTTGTCATGGAGACAACACCTCACGATGCGGCCAGTGCAGGGCACACTCACTGCAGGCTGTGTGCACCCCCGCACCATGTACAGCCCACCGCGGCTGCAGCCAGGGAACAACCGTGACGCCAAAGGGAGGAAAGTCCGGGGCAGCTGGCACGGGGCGAGAGGTGGGGTCAAGGCTGGGGTTGGAGACATTCTGCAGCAGGGCTCCATGCTTCTCCTTGGAGGGGCTGCAGACCCATTGCCGGGGCACGGTTTCCCCATGGACAGCATATGTTGGGGGTATTCAGGGCAGGATGTGTGGACACGGCCCCCCAGCCCCACTCCAGTGCCTTGGCACAGCCCCACGCCTGGCCCTGGACCCTATTAACCATTAAGACCGAGCTCAAGGCGCCTGCCAAGCCTGGGACAGCACCAGCTGGGTGTCACTTTCTGGTGGCTCCCACACCATGCGTCCCCCCTGCATCTGCGGGGACAAGCAGGGGACATCCCTTGCAGCGGGTAGGGGCCCTTTGCTGTGCCCAGCCCCCACAGACCCTGTCTCATGCTACCACTCGAGGCCATGTGTGACCAAGGCATCGCCGCAGTGCAATGCGTGCAGCTTTTCCCAGGCAGCTGGTGCCCTCTCCTGGGGAGCAGAGCAGGAGTTACATCCCGCAGCCCTTGCAGGGACATGGGGAGTGGGCTGAAGGTACCAACTGGTGTGCCCGCACAGCCCCATGGAGAGACTCGAACACAGTCCCCATGTCCCATGAACAGACCCTCAGAGTGGTGGGCACCTCTAACATGGCACTTGGTGACACTGGTGACAACTGGACCGTGACGTGGATGGGTTCTGGGGTCTACAGGGGTTGGTACCCCCACTGCTAAATCCCACTACTGTGGTCCCAGGTGGGCTCTGCACGGAGGCACCAAGGGGGAGGCTGCCGTGGGTGTGGGATGGAGGAGAGCAATGGGGGTTTCCTGCATGATGAAGGGCACTGGGACAGTGGGGAGAGGGCGGGGGTGGTACCAGGGAAGGACCAGGGGGTCCTTGGGTCAGGATAGGAGTGGCAGAGAAGGGGCAAAGGTGCTTGGAGGGCGGGAGGGCGGGTTGTTGCTGGCGGGGGCACCGGGAGACGGAGGCCGTTAACGGAGGGAGGGAGGGAGGGAGGGAAGGATGGAGCAGGAGGGAAGGACGGAGGCAGGGACGAGGAAGAGGAGGCGGAGGAGGAGGGATGCAGCGGCGGGCGGAGTCGCCCGGTGCCGCAGAGCCGCCTCCCCGGCGCACGCTGGGGCGGCCCGGCATTGCCCGCGGAGCCCCCCGGTGCCCCCGGTGCGGCGGGGCCCGGCGCGGTGCAGCCCGGAGGCGGACGGGAGGATGCGAGCCCCGCGGCGGAGGTGAGCGGCGGTGCGGGATGCACGCGGGGGGTGCGTGGGTGATGCGCGACCGGGACATGCGTGGGGCCGCGAGTGGAGGATCTCGGGGCCGGGATGCGGTTTGCTGCCCCGGGGCTGCTTGGTGCCGGCGCTGCCCATCCGAAAGCCCACCACGGCGGGTCTGAGCCGGCGTGCCATGGGGACGCACGGTGCCAGGGCGTGCCGTGGGGACCAGCGGGTGCTCTGCCACGCGATGGGACGGGGCCGTCCGGCGCTGCGGGGTCGAGCTGGGGCTGACCCCAGCACGCAGGGTGGGGGTTGCTGGTGGCCCTGCAGGAAGGCCGAGGTTGGGGAGGTGGTGCGGGAGTGGAGCTGGCCCCATCTCCCCCGGCTCTTACATCCTTCCTGCTCTTCCATCTCGTGCCCGTCCCCAAATCCAGCCTCAGTCCGTGCCTGCTCCGCCCAGCAGTCTGGGTACCGCCAGCCTCGCTCCCCCCGTCCCGCCGCGCTCAATGGGGGCCTTGTGCTGGGCCGTGACCGCAGGCGGATGGATGCACGCAGCCACAGGCACACACAGCACCGGCCCCACCTCCCACGGTGGCCTCGCTGAGACATCCCTGCCACGAGGCAGCGGGCAGCGCTGTGCCACGCTCTGCGTCCCGGCCCCACTTGGCCTTGCCGAGTGTGCACGCGGGGCTGCGGGCGGCCGTCCATCCATTCTCCATCTGCCCACCCGTGGGAGCTGACCCAGCAGCAGGAGGTGAGTCCCCGGTTCGTTGTGGTGGCGGGCACCTGGGGGATGCTCTCCCACGGGCCACAGCTCCTGCCCTCTGCCCTCACCCTGGTGACACCACAGGGCTGGTCTCGGTGTCAGGGTGGCCGTGGTGGCCCCAAGCTGTTGCTCAGTGCTGTGAGTCAGCGGGTGCTGTGAATCAGGGCCATGTGGCACCCCTTGTGCCAGCAGGGCTGCAGAGCCATGGGGCACACTCATGTCTTGTTGTCACCCACGTGTGCAATGCTGCTGGGTTCTGCACCTCGTTGGGTATGATGTCTGCTCGGGCACGGTGCCATGGGTGTCATGCCCGTTGGACACCAGGCTTTTGGGTATGGTGCGTCTTTGGGTGCTGTGTCTTAGAGTGTTGTGTTTCTGGGTACCATGTCTCTTTGGCCTTTGGTATTTTGCTTTCCTGGGTATTGTGCCTTTGGATATTGAGCCTCTGGATCCTGTGCTTCCTTGGGTATGGTGTGTCTTGGTGTGCCTAGACTCTGGGTATCGTGTCTCTTTGAGTGTTTTACCTCTGAGTTCTTGCCTTCTCTGCTATCGTGTCTTCAAATATTGTGCCTCCTTGGACACTGGGTATCCTCGAGTGTCATGCTTCTGGGTATCATGCTTCCTTGGATATTGTGGCTCTGGTCACCATGCCTTTGGGTATGGTGGGCCTTTGGGCACCATGCCTTACCCCCTCGGTTCAGTGCACTCAACTGTCCCCTCCTGGCAGGCGGCTGCTGCAAGGGCCGTGGCACCACGTGGCTGCTGCCAGGCTAAGGGCAGAGCACTGTGCCCATGGGGGGCCCACTGCCTTCTGGAGAACTCCATCAAAAAACTTTGGGCTCAGGAAAAAAAAAAAAAAACACCAAAAAAACCCACCCAGATTATTTTGTTTTAAGGAAAAAAAAAAAAAAATCTGTTTTCTTTTTTCCCAATCCTGAAATGACTCACACTTCCCTGCTGAAAATAAACCTGATGGCGGCTGCTGTTACCAGCGGGTGAGCTGCAATCAGGCAGGCAGCGGGGGCACACTGTGCCTGGGGCTGCTGGGGGGGCTGCGAGCAGAGGGGGAGCAGCTGTCCCTGAGCACCCATCACAGCCCCCCTGGCCCTCCTCCCCAAACCCCAGGGAGAACATAAAAGGGGGTTATTGGGGGGCTCAGGTGGCCCTGCTGCCTGCTGGGGGGGTCAGGGCTGCTAATGGGGCTAAAGTGCTCCCAAGTGGGTACTGCCATCTGCATGGCCCCCTGGGCACTGTCAGTGGACGTGTCCCACGTGCACCAGCACCTGTGTGCATGCATGTTGCCCCCGTGCACACCTCTCCAAAGCTGTCGTGCCATACAGCAAATGGGTGAAATTCCCCCCCAAGAACCCTTGTGTAACACAGGGGTGCGCTCCTCTCTGCAGGGACCCCAGCCGTGGTGACGTCCCCACAGTCAGCCCCATGGCAGGAAGGGACACCACATCCCATGGGGACGCCCCAATGGAAGGGCTGTGGGGTGATTGCGACGAAGAGCCTGAACCAGGGGGCTCTCTGCACTCCCCACCTGCTCAGCCCCATCCCAGCCCCACGGCGCAAACGTGTCCCCTGAGGGACTCAGAGGAGGGTCCCCTCGCCCAGACACAGACCCTGCGGGACTTCGAGAAGGTGACCGCTGCCGGAGCTGGGGGGTGCTCGCGGGACGCGTCTGTTGGCCCCAGGAGGGGATGGGACTGCCGGTGCCGTCCCCGTGGGGCACCGCGCTCCCCCTCACCGCCCTCCTGGCTGACGTCCGGGGGCCACCCGGGGCTCGGGTTTCACCACTTGTCTGTCCCCACAAATAGAACCGGGAGGGGAAAAAATAGGAAAGGGGCCTTGGCGAGGGCACCCGTCCCAGAGCTGCGGGCGGGCAGGGAGCCGTGGGCTCAGTGCCGCCATGTGAGGGGTGCCGGGATGCCCCCCCCATGGAGCGCCAGCCATGGCTAACGGGTACCGCACACTGTCCCAGCACCTCAATGACCTCAAGAAGGAGAACTTCAGCCTCAAACTCCGCATTTACTTTCTGGAGGAGCGCGTGCAGCAGAAGGGAGAGGGCAGCCGGGACGATGTCTACCGGCGGGTGAGTGTGCCCGTGGGGATGGGGATGGGGCAGGTGCTGCTGGATGGGATATCCCTCCAATGCTGTCCCTTTGATGGGGATGGGGGCACACAGCTGTCAGTATGGGTCAGGGATCCTGATGAGCAGTGGAGCTGGGGGGAGTTTGCCTCTCACTGCCTTTGACCGGAGCAGGGAAATGGGATGGGGAGGGCAGGATCTGCCCTGCTGGTGGTGGAGACCCCTGTGCCCCGTTACATGACGGACACTCCATGCCTGTGCCTCGTTGCGTGGGGTTCATCCCATGTCCGTGCTCCGTCACATGGGGGAACACCCCATGTCTGTGCCCTGAAATGAGGGACACCCCATGTCTGTCCCCCAAAATGGGGCTATCAGCAGCAGGGAGCCAGCATGATAAACAACCTAACTGCTGCAACAGCAGTCCTAGGTGGGTGGGCCCCTGCTGACAGTGGGCATCCCCAGCTTGGTATGGGGACAAAAAGCACCCAGCACCTGGCTGTGGGGCAAGGGGCATGCCCCCCCACTGCCTTCAATGGGCACAGGGAGCAGTGCGGGGTCTGGGTGCTGTGTGGGGCCTGGGTGTGGTGTAGGGCCTTGGGGTGTGTGTGCACAGTGCCAGCTCCGTCCCTCCTGCCCTGCAGAACATCGAGCTGAAGGTGGAGGTGGAGAGCTTGAAGCGGGAGTTGCAGGAGAAGCAGCAGGCACTGGACAAAACCTGGTGAGCGCCGGAGTGGGCATGGGGGGGGTAGCTGGTGGGGCTCTGCTTACAGCCCTGACACTGGCCAAAAATAAAGGGCAGCACCTGTCTGCCGGAGGAGGGTGAGCACCGGGCTGGGCCCTTCTGTACTTGCCATCGTGCTGTGCCATGCCATGTGATGCTGTGCCATGACATGTGATGCTGTGCTGTACCATGATGCTGTGCCGTGCCATGTGACATTGTGCCATGCCATGATGCTGTGCCATGCCATGTGATGCTGTGCCATGCCATGATGCTGTGCCATGCCACAGTGCTGTGCGTCCCATGACACTGTGCCATGCTGTGTGACATTGTGCCATGCCATGCCTGGCAGGGTGGCTGCAGAGAACCAGACAAACCGCAGCGAGGCCGCACTCCGGCAGCACTATGAGGAGCGGCAGCGGGAGTCGGAACATGTCTACGAGCTGCTGGAGAACAAGATCCAGCTCCTGCAGGAGGTGAGCGGCAGGCCGCAGTGGAGTCGGGGGGAGTGGGGCCACATGAGACTCAGCGATGTGTGCTTTGCAGGAGGCCAGGCTGGCCCGCAGTGAGGCAGAGCAGGCCACCGCGCTGGCCAAGGCTGAGGCACAGCGGTGCCAGGAGCTGGTGGCCAAGCTGAAAGAGGCGGCGAGGACAAAGGGGGACAGTGGGAGCGGAGATGGCTGTGACACTGCAGCCCAGAGGTGAGTATGTGCTGGGTGCTATCCCAGCGAGGTTCAGTGCTCGGATACCCCAGGGCTGAGCATCCCCTGCTGTTCTCTGCATGCAGGAGGATGGAGGAGCTGGGCCATATGGAGGAGACGCTGCCAGCTGAGAGGTGTGACCTGCAGCAGCGGGACAAGGCTGCAGCGGAGCAGGTGGGTGCAGCACTGGGGGCCGTGTGCGGCTGTCCATAGGGCACGGCTGGAGCTGTCCCCACCCTGCAGTAATGGGGGTTGGTGCCGCGGTGTGGTGCTGGGGACACTGGGCTGTGGGCAGAGCACCCGGGGGCCCCACAGCTGCCATTGGCTGCCTGCGCCCATCTGCTCCATAGTGGCCCAGGTGACAGAGCGTGAGCCATCTGCATGTGGTCCTGTGTGGGACCGGGAGAGGACACAGGGATCCATACTGGAGGCAGGCACTGCTGGCGCCAGGGCTGTGAGATCAGCGCCGCGCTGCAGCTGTGGATGGCGCGGTGCTGTGCCCCTCCTCGCGCGCCCACAGCGGGCACTGCACATGCGCGCCATCCGGGCGGAAGGACTACAAATCCCGGCAGGCACTGCGGCCGCCGCGTACGCGCTGAGCTGTCGCCTGCCGCCATCTTGAAATCTGAGCCAGAAGCAGGGCGCCGCCGTGGCAAGAGCATCCTCGGGGGGGGAGACGGAGCGGCGGGGCCGGGGGCAGGGGGGCAGCCCGGGGTGAGGGGCAGCCCCGGGGTCGGAGGGTTGTGAGGAGAGAGGGGGTGCCCCCAGGGTGGAGGCTGTGAGGAGAAAAGGGGGGCTGTGAGGAGAGGGGCGGCCTCAGGGCTGGGGGCTGTGAGGAGAGGAGCCGCCCCGGTGTGGTGGAGCTGAGGCGTGGAGGAGGTGGCGAGGGGTGGCGGGTTTCTGTAGAGCCGGGACTCCCCGGCAGCCCCAGCGTGTGACCCTCTGAAGGGGGGTTGTGCTGCGGGGCTGAGGGGGGCGGTGCCTGGGGGGATGCGCTGAGAGTGGTACAGGCCTTGGGGGGCTCCTCGAGAAGCCCCAGCGGGAGGGTTGGGCGCCCTCAGGAGAGAGGATGAAGGAAACCTGCCGGATCTGCGCCCGCGAGCTGTGCGGCAACCAGCGGCGATGGATCTTCCACACGGCGGCCAAGCTCAACCTCCAGGTGCTGCTCTCCCACGTCCTGGGCAGGGAGCTGTGCCGCGATGGCAGAGGCGAGTTTGCGTGCAGCAAGTGTGCCTTCATGCTGGACCGCATCTACAGGTTCGACACGGTCATCGCACGCATCGAGGCCCTCTCCATCGAGCGCCTGCAGAAGTTGCTGCTGGAGAAGGACCGCCTCAAGTTCTGCATCGCAAGCATGTACCGCAGGAACAACGAAGAGTCCGGCACAGATGAGAGAGCCGGAGATGGGACTGTGGACCTTTCTAACCTGCCCGACGCGCGGTACGCTGCCCTCCTTCAGGAGGACTTTGCTTATTCTGGGTACGAATACTGGATGGACCAAGATGAGCACAGCCTGGAGCCTCACAGCTGCCATGCTTCAGAGGGAGCTGCCAGCCGCCCACGGCGATGCCGGGGCTGTGCCGCACTGCGTGTGGCTGATGCCGACTATGAAGCAATTTGCAAAGTGCCACGAAAGGTGGCCAGGAGCATCTCCTGCGGGCTGTCCAGCCGATGGTCAGTGAGCATGGGCAACGAGGAGTCATCTGTATGTGACCCAGTGGAGTCTGCTGGTGCCAGAGGGCCTGTGGATGGGGAGAGCATGGAGGAGGGCACGCCTGCGTCCTCTGTTGAGTCCCTGGACACAACAGTGGAGGCCAGCGCTCCGCAGCAGAAGGATGAAGATGTGGATAAGGGAGTGAAGGGGAACGGGAAATGTGATGATTTTGCAGAGGACCGCATGACCCCTAGCTCATCACTGAGTGGGAACAGACTGGAGCTGGCCCTCAGCTTGATCAAGGGGTTAGACTACAAACCCATCCAGAGCCCACGAGGCAGCAGGCTGCCTATTCCTGTGAAGTCCAGCTTGCCTCCCCCCAAGCTCAGCCGTGACTTGGCAGATGGAAGTGCTTCTGCTGGCTTAGCGTATGCTGGTTCTGGTTTCCTGAATGCAGACAGAAAATCCTTTTCCAGAGCTCCCTTGGGTCTTCCTTTGGAGATTCCTGAACTACAAGAGCTGTGGGACGACCTCTGTGAGGATTATATGCCACTGCGGGTACAGGTAGAGGTCGTTGTGCAGCCGTTCGATTGAGCGGCGTCCCTGCTGCTCAGCCCTTGGGACCATTAGGCATTCTTCTGTGTTGAGATAACACAGATAGCCATGTGTAGCTGAGCCAAGGGCTAAGAATAGGCAGCTCAGTCCTTTTTAGGTGTGCGCTCTCTCTCCCCTGCCATTCTCCTGTCATCTGTTTCCTCTTTGTGTTCTGGGAAATGAAGCTCCTCTCCCTGTGAACGCAGGGTGCTAGTAAGCTCTAAGCTCCTTGCGAGCTTTCACATTTTCTGCTGAGAAAATGCCAGTTTCACTTTAGCTTTCTCTTTAAGAAGCTGATTTGACTTTTACCCACAACCAAAGGGAAAGTTTTAAGCTTCTGGGCATATGTTTTCCAACAACCGTGTTTTCTTTGTGCGCTGGTAATGGTGGATGTCAGGAGCCTGCCTGTCACGCTGCCACCATCGCCCTGCTCTGCAGATCAGGGCTCAGACCGGCTGAGCGTGCTGCTCTGTGCAGGGAGCTGTGGCACGTGCAGGGAGCTGTGGCACGTGCCCTGAGGAAAAGGTGTTTTTCCTTGCAGGTGGATTTGTGCCAGGGGATGACTTTAGGGTTGGTATTCTAGATAATTGGTTTATTTTCTGATCCTTTGAAGAGATTCATCCGTTAACGGCAGGTGTTGCGAAAAGGCGGCGATCGCTCCTGTTAGCTTATGTAGGTGGTGGTCCTCGTGCCGCTCTGGATTGCTCTGTTCTGGCTTTTATGAAATCGTCATTAGGGTGCAGTCAAAAAGCTGAACTTGTAACTCCTTCACCGCTTTCTGTAATGAATAGAAGGCCCCACTCAGCTTCAATTCAGGAATATCCATGTCAGGCTAATTGCATTTGCATTAGCAGCCTTAGTGCTGCCTAATTCTCTAGATAGCCTCAGGGATTAGGAAAAAGCTTGTTTATTACTATGGCAACTGATGCTGTGCTCAATTATGCTTCCTATTCTGCGGGTGCTGCTTACTGCCCCATCTGCTCAGGCGTTTTCCTGAGCTTTGTGCTTTTCCCATAAAGCTCGGCTCAAGAAATTGCCAGGGCGGGATGTAGGATGCTAAAAACTAATCTGTCTCACAAAAGCGTTGCCCTTGCAGCCAGCGATTGAAGATGTGAAGCGGGGTGTAGGCGCTGCTCCTATAGGCTGTGTTGCTGGCTGCTCATTCTCACAGCTGAGGGTATATTTACAGCATAAAAACAGGCCCTGTCTGAACAGAACGTGGCGCAGTCAGCGTGACGTGCTTATGGCTTATGTGTGTGGGGTTTTTCATCCTCTTCTTGGAAAGGGTTTGGGGAGCTTCTCTGGGCTCCAGCCTCTGCCCCCTGATGTCCCTGCCAGGAATCCCCCCTGCTAGGTGTTGTCCTGCCCATTTTGTGCTGTGACCTCGCTCGAGCAGTACCTGGCTTGACAACAGGGTGTGGCATAAGGGAACAGTGCTTCTATTTTTTTCATTTTTATGTTTTTATAGGATCACACTTCCCTTATTGCTTTGTGAAACGGCAGTACTACTTTACATTTATTGCTGCAATCTAGTGTCTGGGGCATGTAATCCCTTAGATAACTGTCCTCTTGGGGATTTTTCTTTAAACCAACAATGCTCCTCCTTCACCACTGCAGCTCCAAGGAGATGCCATCGAGCCAAACCTTCATCAGACGTGCTCTTATGCTGCCTATGGTGCTGTGCTGGCAGCCAGGGAAGCGTTGTGCTCTCACAGCCAGTCTTTTACTTGCTGTTTGGTGCAGATGTGGGGCTTAGACAGTGCAGGGATTATTGCTCTTGTTTTCTAAAGAAGCGTTTTGTTTCAGTTAGTGGGTGCTGACATTGCTGGAGCTGCGCTGAGGAGAGGTTTACAGTTAAAATACTGATGGAGGGGGGGAAAAAAAAAAACAAACATGCTGCTTCTGACAAGAGGTGGCTGTGGGGAAGGAGGAGGAAAACATGGGGAAGGGGAAGTAGAGGAGAAAGTGTGCCGTTCCCATTCTTAGCGTGTGGGTATGTCTCATGGGTGAAATCTCAGCTGGGGCACTGAATTTGCTATGGCTTGTAGGGCTGAAGGGAATTGCAGCACTGGAGCATGGGGAGGCGTGAGGAAGGGCCACACAAAGCACAGACAGAGGGGTTCAGATCAGGGGGTGACTGCCTGCTCCGGGCAGGAGAGTAATTGGGGGGGAGGATGAAAGGTTGCGGGCAAAGTCTGGCAGAACATAGGAAGGATTTCAGCTCAGAACTCGCTTTGTTCGTCTGAAGCTGCTAGCAGGGCGCGCAGGAAGGAGGGAGCTTTCAGAGTTGTTGCTTGGGTGTGGGGAGCAGATCTGTCATCAGCCTGCAGAGAGCGGTTAGAGACAGACAAGCTGCTGGGTTCACAGTAAGGGAGTGAGGAGTGACAGGCAGCCTCAGCAGAGCCTTGGGCAGCAGGGAACCTCTGCCAAGTCAGGCAGAGGGCAGCTAGGTGCCAACCACCACCCAAGGGAAGGCAGATGTGGGTATCATGGTTTTTTGGAGATGCAAAAGCCCCGAGGGGCGTGTTTGAGCCCACACTGCAAGGTCTGCAAGGGCTGCCAAATGGAATAGAAGCCAGTGCAAGGTTTGAACCATTTCTCTCTCTTTTTTTTTTTTCTTTTTTTCTTTTCCTCCCCAGAATCTGCAAGATGAACATCAGAAGCCAGCTCCAGGTGATTCTGCATCGAGGGAGTGCACAGCCGATCTGCGTGCTGCAGAGCCGCAGGGCAAAACCCAGCAACTTGAAGCTACCAACCAGGTATTCATTTGTAAACAGCAAATTCAGCGCCTAATGAGTCTGCTGTAGTTAGTACTGAAGGCTGCCCCTGGGCCCCTCCAGAGGCAGAGACCTGCAACTCCTCTCCAGCCAAGGGTGTGTGAGCTGGCCCGGGGATCTTAGTGCTGCAGTCTGTAGGTTGAGTTAAAAGCATTTGCTTTTTTTTTTTCCTCCAGCTCTGCTCTGTAATTTTTTCATATTTTATTTTGGCAAACCATGATTCTGAGGGAACTTTCTGCTTGCCTGGTGAGCCTTGTGAGAGCTGGTGAAGCAGAGATACAGCAGGGCCATTTCCCTGACTCCTGGATTTGCACAAGCTGAGCCTGGTGCAGGAGAGAATGGCACCTGCCTTTTTAGACAGCTGCTGCCTTTGTTTGTTTGTTTGTTTTTGCAAGCTTTAAGGGAAATCAATGCAGAGGAGGGTCCCATCTTCACTTGGCTTTTAAGGCTGTAAGTTTATTTACTAGGAAAGCTGAGCTGTCTTGAAGCAGATCAAATTTAACATGTGTTGCAAGGGGTAGATGTTCTTGGTTACGCTCTTGAACTCTAGGGTAAATTATATCCACTGGGAAAATGGAGGGATTAAATAGGAGAAAACAAACAAAAACAATAAAACCGTTGGAACACAATCTTTATTTATAATCTGAGGTCATCTGTAGTCTGTTGGATCTGCCCAGTCCACAGAGGTTGACAGAGAAATAGAGCAGGTCCAAGGCTCAGTAAATGCAGGTGAAGTGTTTGAACAGTTTAGGGGGAGCGCCTCGTGGAGAAGAGATAACATGACAGGTGTGTAAACTGATGAATAACAGGAGGAGATCACGTGGCTGCACCAGCTTCTGATGAAACTGAGGCTTGATTCAGTTCCAAAGCAGGTGCGTGTCGACTAAGAATGGCAACAAGCAACATGTTTAGAAATGCTAATAAGCAGTTGCTTAACAGTTTGCACTGCTCATATACATCTTGGTGAAAGCAGAACTGTCCTAAAACTATTTGAGATAATGTTACTCTCTTTACGTTAAAAAAGTCTGAGGCCGAAGTGTCTCAGGCTGTAAATTAAAGGCTGGAGCTCGTGAGAAGTTCCCCTCTGTAGCCATGCTGTTGGCGTGCTGGCACTCCTCAGATTCCTTTGTTGTGAAGCCAGAACTTGAGGCTAGATAATCCAAAGGTCGGCTCAAATGTGCAGTCACCTCGGCCAGCAGACCAGCAGCTGCTGCAACAGTACCTTGGGTGATGGAATGAGGCAGCAAGAGGAGGGGCAGGAGGATGGCAAAGGTGCAGCTGCAGTGTGCTGGGCGACATCAGAAGCAGAATAAACAGTTTGTAGAATGTGTAGCTTCTCCACGTGGGGTGGTTTGTTGGTTTTTTTTTTTTCTTTGTTTCTTTTCTGTTATTGTTGTTCAGATCTAATGGGAAGCGTTTGAGCTGAAGCAGCTCTTCCTTCATAAGGGAACATGCATGCTAGGAATTGGGAAGGGTCCTGGGCAGTCTGAGCAAGCCTGTCCCACAGTATGTGGGAGGCAGCATGATGTGTGAACCCAAACGTGGAACCTCCACCCTGCACGTGGTGGTTGCTTTGGAAGGACTAAAAGCACTGGAAAAGTCTTGTTGAGGAAAGAAGGATTTGTTTATTCACTGCTCTCCACCCAGCACAAACAGTGCTTACGGGCTTTGGAAGTGGCTTGTTTGTCTTGATCTGCTGAATACCTGGGCTGTATGGACTTGAGTTCCTGGTGTTTTTTATATAGCATTAGACCAACATCTTTTTGTGTTCAGTTATTACAGGAAAAGCTGAATGAACTGAATTTTGAATTAAAATCTGCACGAGAAACATCGCAGAAACAAGATCATACAATTCAGAGTCTGAATGAGGCCCTGAGGAGCAAGGAGAGTGAGGTAGTAGTATAGGATGGGTGGGGCGGGGTGGGATGGTGCTCACTGGAAACGTGCTAGCTGTGTAGGCAGGGACTGAAAATAAATGCTTAAGCCGTTTCTGTGCACCCTGAATCTCGTTAAATTAGTTCCTGGGAAGCTCTTAGTGTTGTGTGGCAGTGATGTATCATAACCCGTGCTGGAGGCTTGGGATGGAAGGGTTTGTGCTTGGCTTGCCAGTGACTACGCTTTCCATCCTTTGACTTGCAGACAGAAGAGCTGTATCATGTCATTGAAGGGCAGAATGAGACAATGGCCAAGCTGCAGGACATGTTACACAGAAGCCAGCTGGGGCAGTTGCAGGTACGTCCTGGGAAAGCCTGAAGTACATCTGGTTTGGTGCTGCAGGGATTTTGGTTTTTAAATCCCTCTTGTGAAGTGCATCTTCAGTTTCTCTCTTTCTGTCTCTTGTCAGATGTCAGAGAGCACACCTTCATCTCAGGAGCAGCAAGTGGCACTGCTTGATCTTCAGAACACACTTTTCTGCACGCAGCTGGAGGTGCAGAAACTGAAAAGAGCTCAGCGCCAGAAGGAGCATCAGCTGGTTGAAGCCAAGAGGGCTGCCCAGCTCCTAGAGACCACGGTACATGAGGAAGAGCAGCAGAAAGAGGCAAGCTGGAAACACAACCAGGTATGGCATGCACTTAGCCTGGAGGTCTCCTCAGTTGTAAGAGTTAAGAAACATAAGTGTAGTCAGTAGTCTGCTCTCATTCGTCACTTCTGCCTACACCAGTGTGGACGCACTTGACTAACCCTGTCTTGAGTATGGCATGGAGAATTCTTAGCCTCCTTGGCTTCCTCTCTGGTGATTTAGGATCCACAGGGACATGTGATAGAGGGTGTTCTGTGGCATGTACACTTCTAGCTGTTACAAATGTCTCTTTTTGCAGTGTTTCAAAGTTAACATCTGCTGCTGCAGAGGGTTAGCTGTTACTGATCGTAAAGCTCTGCCTGTGGTTGGAGTAGAGCATTTAGGTGGATGGATTTCCTGGGAAGGGAAATAAATTCCAACTTCACTATAAAAGTGTATTTTGAGATGTGAAAGCTGCAGTATTGCAGAGCATTTTTGGCTGCTCTCATGGCAGTCCTTGTTGGTCTCGGTTCCTTCAGATTCAACTACTCTTTACAGGTCTGTTGGGGACCGAATGCCAAGGTGTGTGCTTTTCCTTCACAGGAGCTGCGTGCTGTGGTACAGCAGCTGCAGGCAGAGCTGCAGGACAAGGCTCAGCAGATCCAGGCTGTGGAGTGGGAAAAGTGCCGTGAGCTGCAGGCCCAAGAACAGAGAGTTCAGTGTTTGAGTCAGCACCTGGCTCGCAAAGAACAGCTTCTGCAGGTGAGATGCAGAAAGACTCAAACTGAGCATAACTAGCCAGGGCCCCTGCTCCTCCTCCTTTGGTATGTGGAGATGCAGAAGTTGGACTGTAGCTTTCATACGTACCCCTCAAAGAAGGGAAGGAAAAAGATGCTTCTGTGTTCCCCAGGTGAGGAAGTTGGCACAGATGTCCAAAAACCTCTGCCCTGACAGGCACTAGTCAACCAAGTGCAGGTGTTCTAATTCCCATTAATATAGGGAGTAGATCAGATCACAGTCTTCTGTCCCTGGGGGTTTTCTGGACTGACAACTGTACTGGGTTGTGTGCTGCTTCTTTAGGAATCAAGGGAACTTCTGCAATGCCAGCAAAGCTTGGGCAGGAGCTCTGCAGCCATGGATGCTATGCTGGAGAAACTGCAGCAGCGAGTCAGTGACAGGGATGCTGCGCTGGAGGTGAGCACAACCTATTAGTAACACATCCCTGTTTTTCGTGTGGCTTAATCTTTGGGTTACCATCAACAGTACAGCCCCACACTGTTCCTCCACACTGACCCCCGTATTCCTTGTGGCCCATTCTTCCAGAGAAGCCTTGTGGAAGGGAGAGCCGAGGTGTTCCATGCAGAACAGTAAGCTGCAGAGCCTTTCTATCCCACTCTGAGTATTTCACTCTTGTCATTCTAGAGAGCAGTAGATGAGAAGTTCTGTGCCCTAGAGGAGAAAGAACAAGAGCTGCAACAGCTCCGCCTCTCAATAAAAGAGCGTGGAGGTGACCTGGAGAGGCTGCGCAACGTCCTGTCCAGCAACGAGGCCACCATTCATGTGAGTCCTTGTACCTGGGCGTGTTAAATCCAGCCTGGCTGCGGTGTGGAGCAAGGCAAACCTTCATGTGAACGCTCCATCTTTTGTCGGGGAGAGCAGTTGCGGGGTGTTGGCTTCCTCTGTCCCTGTGTGCTGGGCACGTTCCTGGGGGTCTCATGTTTCTGGTCTGGATGTAGGGGTGAAAGTGGTTCCTGGAAAGGATGGAGATGTGTGTGTGTCTTTGTTTAGGGTAAAGTCCCTGCCCCTGATTGAGCTCATTCTGTTGTTTGTCCTTAGAGCCTGGAGAGCCTCTTGAAAGCTAAAACACTGGAACTAGAGCAGATGTCAGAAACCTGTGAAAATCTCCGCTGGCTCAAGGAGGAGATCGAGGCCAAATCTTGCAGCAGGCAGAAGGAGCAGGAGGGGATCATCCAGCAGCTACAGACTTGCCTGCATGACAGAAACAAGGAAGTGGAGGTAAGGCCTTCACTTAGACTCCCAAGCATTTAGCCAGTTTGTCTGCAGAGAGAGTGGTCCAAGGCTAGAGTGGTCCAAGGCTAGAGCCTCTCGGCTGCCTGCTGCTAAGTGCTTTCTAGTACCTTGGAAATTGGCTGCTTTCAGCACGTGTGAATACCTGTACTTTCTTAAACATTGTTGTCTCAGCTCCATCTGGACTGAAGAGCTGTTTCTTCCTGAACAGATTGCAGTTTGTTCGTAGCAATGTCTCTCCATCTCTCCCTTCCTCTCCTTTTGTTCAGGAGCTCACAGCAACTCTGCTGTGCAAGCTGGGCCCAGGACAGAGTGAGGTAGCAGAGGAGCTGTGCTTACGTCTTCAACGCAAGGAAAAAATGCTGCAGGAGCTTCTCAGTGACAGGAACTGTCAAGCTATGGAGCACGATGCTGAGATCCAGGAGCTGCTGCAGGCCATGAGCACCAAGGAGCAGTGGAGCAAAGTGAGTTGTGTGCAGTACTGCAGTGGGGACACTGGGGTGGATGATTCTGCCTCGTGTTAAGCATATTGAAACCACTCTCTGGTTATTGTTGGTGTTGTCTGTCTGGAGCTGCTGAGTGCTGGAGAACCACCAAGCCGCTTATAGGTTGGTCATGTGATGATAGGAGCACTTGTAGCAGTGTTCAGCTGTCAGATCCCTGTCACTGAGTGGCTTGTCAGTGTTTGTGTGTGATGGGGAAGGAGGTGGGGGTCCTCCATCCATGTTCTCAGTCTTGAGGCAGTGGAGGGACCATGGGAGGCAGGGGGTGCTACTTGTGTAGGTCTGTGTTACCAGACCAGAAGGAAAGACTCAGCTGTTTCTTGTGTAAATCAAAACTCTGAGGAGGCTCTGCTCATTGCATTGCAACTTACACTTCAGTCAAACTGCTGCAGGATCCTGGGCATGTAATGCCACAATTCCTGCTCTGCCTGCTCTTGCACGCTGGATATGATTCAGTGTTAACTGAGATACTTCACATCAAGTTTCCTTTCATAAAAAAGAGGAGGCTGAAAGGCCAAACTCTCTCTCCTCTTGTCTCTCTCCTGCTTCTTTTTGATTCTGAGGGGGGTGAGGGAAACTGAAGGACTTGTTCCTCTGTAGGCAGAGAGGCTGTGGCTGTCTGGCAAGCAGAAGTGAGAGGGCTACAATGGAGTCACTGAGTGACCAGGAGCAGTAGCTCCCAGACTATTTGAAGAACACTTTTATTATCAAGTGACAGAAAAATATCAAGATGTTTTCCTGTAGTCTCTAAGAAAGCTGAGATCACAGCCCTGTCTTCCCCTATTTTTTTCTTGCTCAATCAGACCACTACTGAGAAGATGGTGCATGCTTTGGCTGAAAGAAACTGCGAGTTACAACTCTTGCGCCAGCACATGTTGAGGAAGGAGCCTGTCGGGGTCCAGGCAACTGGTACCAGTCTGCTGAAGCAGGACAAACAACTGCCTGTACAAGTAAGGGTCATGTACTGTGTTTTGCCCATGGCCTTGGGGCTCCAGAGAGAGCACATTGCCACAGGAGGAGCTGAGAGAGGGGAGTGCCACAGAGAATGGTAGTACTGAAAGAGGGATTAAGAAAGATGCTTAGGAGGGACAGAGGAAACTGAGGAGCAGAAATGTTGCCTGGATGCTCTGACCTTGATTCCACTAGCCTTTGTCACTCAGTGGCACTCTTGTTTTGATCAGGCAGTAAGTACAAGTGAGTATGAAAAAAATCCACCTTCTGACCTTCCAGCACTGACCCAGTCCTTCCTTGGGCTGGGCTGTGCCGCTGTACTGTAATCCCCTCCCTGACATTGTCACATTCTGGAGGGGACAAGGGAGCTAACTTTAGGTCTCACTAATTCTTGGCAGAGCCAGCTGGATGTTTACTGTGTCTTCCACAATTGGGGTTGGTATTTTTAAAGCAGCTTTGCTAAAAAACCCTTTGAGGCTGAGCACAACTGTAAGGCTACATAAGCCGTGTTCCTGCTTGAGCAGCTGTTAATGGTTTATCGGTGAGATGACATGTTGAATGTTTTTAAGCAGCTGCAAGCAGGTGGCTCGCTTCTATTCCCAGGATGAAAGTGAGCTCTGGAGACTTCCCGATATGTGTATTTGGGCCCAGCTTTGTGTTTTCCTACCTGCGTAGTTCCTCTGGGCCGTGTCTTTGGATGAAGATATAGGTCTGTGCAGAATCTCAGTTGAAAGATGTGGTTGCTGCAGTTGAGTGAAACTTGCTTAATCCTGACTCTAAAGAAGCTTGCTGCCAGCAACCTCTTAGTGCCAAATAAAATAAGGCTAGAGCCCTGTTGCTGAAACATACAGCTTCCATCTTGTGTGCAACTCTCTTGTCCCCACTGCCTGACTAGTTCCTGTCATTGCTTTGTCATGTTTCGGAGGCATTGACAAAGCAGCCAGCAGCTTTGCTGCAGTCTTAAGAGCCCTGGGGAAGCTGTGAGGTTCCCTGTAAAAGGTGCAAACCTGGAGGCTTTTGTGTTTTCAGGAAATACTGCAAAGCGCTTGTGGAGCTGCAGCCCTTGCTGGACCCCCACAGGAGGACAACAGCTGCCTGACAGAAGGAGGTTAGTGACAGCTTCTCTCAAGGTCCTCAAACAAGACCGGGACTTTTTTGCTGCGGAGCAAGCATGCTTACTTGAAACCATTAGAGAGAGAAGAGATTGGAGCAAGAGCAAGAGATTGGAGCAAGTGTTTTGAAATAAAGCTGTGCCTCTCCTTTGGATGATGGTTCATGGATGTCTTGGGGGTGGGTGTGCAGAAAAGAGAGGTTGATTTGAGGTGAGATACTTCAGTACAAGCAGTTGTGTAGCGTTCAGTGAAGGGATTTTGACTTAGTGGTTCAGATAGGGATGAGAACAATGCAGCTGGTTTGGGTTGTGCCTTAAGGCCAGGACAGGTCATCTTTGCCAGGGTGAAGACAGGAGGCCTGGGATTTTTCTGTTGTCTTGGGCTGCTGTTTAAGAATCAAGAAGGGAAGAAGAGTGTTTAGTAAGAGGCAGTGTGGTGGGGAGTGTAATTGTTGTGGACTTGTCTTATCAAAGAGGGATTCTGTCTAATCTTGCAGTCAGAGGGAGCAGCTGACACATGGTAACCCTGCAGTAATCAAACTGTCCTTGCAATTGCAGTATCGGCGGCAGAACTGGAGAAGGATCTTGCTAATGCCAAAGAGGAGCTGGAGCTAATGGCAAAGAAGGAAAGGGAAAGCAGAGTGAGTTTGTGCTGAAGCCTGTGGTGGTATTCCTGCCTACAGGAGACCCTTGGGCTGCCCCTGATGGAGGTTTTGGACCCCCCCCCCAATCACGAGTGTGCCTCAGTGAGAGATGGGGCAGCAGCTTGCAGTGCGGTTTTACCTTTCTGAAGTTTTTCACACACTCCTCTTTTGTACCTAGCGGGAGCTTGCTGCTCTCCAATCTGTTGTGACCACGCAGGAGGAAGAGCTGCAGGTGCAGGCTTCTGATATAGAGTCTCTGACCAGAACCATCCAGATCAAGGAGGACCTCATCAAGGTGAGATAACATGCTGTGCTGGGTCAGCTTCTTCTGAGACAGCTGCAGAGGAGTCTCTTCTTTCCCCACATCCTGTTCTTCTTGGTCACTCATTTTCTGATGTCTTGCCATTCATCGGAACCAAGCTGCAGGCTTTTTGTGAAAGCCATGACCGAGTACCGCTACTAATGCAAGGAGCCTCTTCAGAGTAACATGGCCGTTTGTGTATCATTGTGCTTTTGGTTTGCCTACAGCCCTCTGTCTTGGGCCAGAAGTTACGGGCCCCAAATCCTGAGAGTGTCATTATTAGACTTTTTGCTCCTTGCTTGCAACTTTCTTGAGCACTTTAAACAGATGTTGTGTTCCTTAATTCTTGCTCCAAGCAGTTGTCTATGGTTAATACACACTGGATGCAGTGGCATTTCTTTCTTAGGAGACCCGGGTCTTCTCTAACACTGGAAAAATGTTGGTAACTGCATTCCATGGAGGGTCACAAGGTTCCAGCTGTCCTTGTTATTGATCCCTTCTCCACAGATCCCTCCTGCCTCTTGCTTTTCAGGATCTGCAGATGCAGCTGGTAGATCCTGAAGAAATTCCGGCAGTGGAAAGGCTGACACAAGAAGTGCTGGTACTTCGTGAGAAAGTGACCGTAGCAGAGTCGAGAGGACAAGAGGCTACTGGAAACAGAAGGCAGCAGGTAGTGTGTCCTGCAGGGCAAGTTTGAATTTTTTGTGTTTTTTTTTGTGCTCAGTTACAATGCTTTATTCTCAGCTGTTGGATATGCTGAGGTGTGCATGTTCTTCAAAGCTGGCTGCATATAATAGAGGGAATACAAAGGATTGGTTCCCTTTTTTTGTCTCAAGGGCATAGACTTTCAGGGGATGGTGTCCAGGGTCGGCAATACTCAATTGCTTCAATACAAGCAAGAGAGGTCTTGGAGCATCTGGAAGGGGAAACCACCATATCCCTGAGCAGCCAGGTGCCTCCTTTGATTTATCTAAGTGTTATGTCTTGTCTGTTCTCTCCGACCAGTTGTTACTGATGCTGGAAGGGCTGGTGGCTGAGAGGAATCGGCTAAATGAGGCTCTCCAGGCAGAGAGGCAGCTCTACAGCAGCCTGGTAAAGTTTCACACACACCCAGACAGGTAAGCAAAGCTGCCTCAGCTCCATGCTGCCCTGCTTGTTGCCAGGATTTGTGTGTGTGGGCCAGTGGGGCAACCCCTGAAGCAATGGTTGTTTTAGGAGTCCAGGTCTTAGGCTCCCTTAAAGAGATTGCAGTGGCCAGCTTTAAATGGTACATAACCTCCTCCCATTGCTGTCTCTTGTTCAAGCCCTGAGATTTCCATCCTCGTTCCTTGGCTTACCCACTCCCTGCTCAGTTTCCCAACCGCATTTGGCCACCTTTCAGAGGCTGCTGTTTTCACCCTGCCAAATTCCTCACCAACTGCTGGCTTGATAAAGATCTGTCTAGGCTCTTATCTAGGAGGCTGTCCCACAGTGGCATACCACTGCATTCTTTGTCCACCATGCTAATCCCTTGCCCTTCATGGGGCTGCAGCCTCTGGGATATTTGAGCTACCTGACAGCAAGAGAGCACGTACATGAAGTGCTTTGGTAAGTATTGAAGAACAGCTGTGACTAGGGGTCCCCTACCATGGGCTGGAGCCTTTTTTGGGGATGGCTGCGCTCTGGGGAGGTTGAGATGTGAGGCAAGAGGTGTCTGAGCCACCTATGGGAGCGTGCAGGGCCTGTGCCTGGGGTAAGTGGAAGTCCTGGATGGAGGAGCCAATTCAGTGTGCACTTGCTACACCTATCTAACCCTGTTCCTTTTTGTGTGGTGTGTCTGCTTAGCGCTGCGAGAGACCGCACTCTGCAGGTGGAGCTGGAAGGGGTCCAAGAGCTCCGGGGACAGCTGGAAGAAGCTCTTGGAAGAAGCTTGGAGCGTTTGAGCAGGCTGGAGACACAGGGCCCCATAGGAGGTGGGGAACAGGAGCGTGTGAGAGTCCTACCCCAGCATGCCTTCTGAGCACTAGCGCTCGCCCGCCTGCCACGGAAATGGTTCACTAACTGAGCGAGCCTGTCTCACTGACTCTGGGAGGGTTGCTTTGGTACTTAGTAACGGTACGATAGAACTGGTGCAGGGTTTTTTGTTTTATTTTTGAGCTGCTTTGGAAATGGCGATCAGTGCAATTCACCTTTGTCTCATGTATGTTCCTGTCTGACTCACCCCAGCGCCCACTGATGTATTTGCACATTCAGATCATTCCATTTTAGTTGATTTCCTTCCATTTCCCTTCTCCCTCCCCCATGGGCCAAATAAAGATTCCCTTTCTCTGAAGGAAACACCAAATGTTCTCTCTCATCTCCCAAGTGCATGAGTGTGAATTTTTGTATTCCCTCCCTGCTTTTCTACCCAGTGACGTTACCCTCTTGGGTTGATGGCTGCTGGCACAAAAGGAGTGTGTGGAGATACGGGTTCCAGAGACAGAATTTGAGAAGGGCTGCAAGACCTGATGGCACTTGCATAGGGTTCCTTCCACAAGTCTCTTTGAGTGTAGAACCAACAATTAATTGTTATGTTCAAACCAAATCCTACTCCAGCATTGATTTCACTGATTTTTATTATAATTTTTTTTAATTAGTTTTCCCCCCTGATTGTAAGTTGCTGCTGTCTGGCTTGTAAGTGCCTTTGCAGAAGAGCTTCCTGCCTGCTGTAAGAGCCTGGGCTGGGTCTGCTCCTGTCTGTAACATTCACATTTCACACACAGGCTCCACATGCCCACTAGACAGGGCCTTCCTCTGCTTTGCGAGGGACCAAGTGCACTTGGCACCACTGTGTACAATTTCTAGGACATCTTTCACCTCCCCTGGGAGTGTTGGGGCTGGTGTAAGAACTGAAATGTTTCCAACGTCCAGCACTTCCCAAGTGCCTCATACTGAATCACTTCCCAAAGTGCCAGGAGCAAAATTTGTATCTCTGGACATCTGTTTCTGTTTGCTGGGGAAGCTGAACCTGGAGCAGAAGAGCTCCATCTTGCTGGGCTGTGCCTTTTGGACCTGTGACCTCTCTGCTGTACATCTCCTTGTGACTGCTTCGCACACTGTGTAACTCATGCCTTGCACCTCTGCTGAGGTCCTCCCTGGCTCAGCCAGGGATGGGAGACAGCACAGCTCTCCCTTCACATGCAGCGGGTCAGCACCCCTCTGGGGCTACACCTAGCTGCATGGTGAGTTCATCTGTCCTCATGTGGCCTGAAGGGTCATAGCTGGTGCTGCTGGGCAGCTCTGGTACCTGGTTAGCCTTGCTTTTCTCGCTTCATCTCATTCTCTTCCTTTCAGTTCTCTGTGTAGGGTCATCTCTTTCTCCTTCTGCCACTCACTTTGTAGGAGCCTTTACGTCCCTCTCCTTATCTTTCCACCTTCCCTCCTCCATCCTGGTTCTTCTGCCTACCTGTCTCTTGGAGCCCAGGGCCCAGTGCAGGCTGCTTGGCCTTGGCTGGTGCTCTGGCAACTCCCAGCTCTTGTTATGCTTGTGTTTTGCTGCAGCTCTGTCTCTGCTACCATTGTTGATGTTAAGTGATGCAGAGGGATCACTCTTTTAAGCGGAGTTGTCACAGGTTTTCTACTGTGTTCCTTAGGGCTTTGCTTTATCCTTTATATACCTGGCTGTGCGCTCTTCTGCCCTGCAGAAGGGCCAGCTTGAGAAACCCATGCCTAAGAACACCCTTTTGAACTGTGCAGTGCTTTGTGCTGTGTCACAGATTTTTGTGGAGGTCTTTCCTTTCTCAGTCTCTTTGGAGACTTGTTTCTCACCCCCTGTTCCTAAGGATGTGAAGATTTCTACTGCAGCCAATGCTGTTATCCTGTGGGCAAGTCCTGCAGCCTGTAACATTTCCTTCAAGCACCGGAGTCTGTGACACAATGCTCAGGGCGTATCTCTTGTCCCCTTTACAAGTGGTACATGGAGAGCTGAGGAGCCCTGAATTTGCACCCTGGGGTGCTCCTGGTTCTGTGGAGTGGTCAAACATTGGTGAACATCTCATGCATATGCTTCTCTGCTTTCCTCAGCACCTGCCTCCCCTTCTTTCTTCCCTTCCCCCCTGCTCACCCTCCCCTCCCTTTTTTTTTCTCCTCATTTGAGATTTGTGCTGTCAGCTGAGAGCTGTGGGTGACAGGGGGGAGCAGTGTGCCAAGTGCTGGCAGAGGTGATACTCCCATGTCCCTAAAGCATGTGCGCTGGCTGTGAGCCACCCTGCCTTGCTTCTCTGCCTGTAAAGCCCTGTGCAGGTGCTCCTCCTGCTCCAGTACAGCCAGCAGCCCAGGGGCTGTGTCCCCCTGCTGTGCACAAGTCTGCAGGCATTGAGCTGGGTGGCTTGGCATCTGCTGGCTTTGTGCCCCTGAGGGGTCACAGGGCTGTGCTTTGGCTGTGCTGGATGCCACTTACGGAAGCTACTGCCTCTTCCAGCTGCTTCTTCCTGCCTCAAGGGAGCGTGGTGGCTGTCAGTGCCTCTTCTCGTTGAATGTACTCTGCCACACGGGGCACTGTCTACCCAGGCTGGGAATCGCTCCTGCTTTATTTATTTATTTGTATGTTTGTTTATTTATTTAGCAACCTCCTGGCAGTTGCTTTTCATGCATGGGTCTCCTGATTGTGCCGCTGTTCAGGTGCTGGGGTACATAGGGTGCTGTGCCTCCCTGCTGCAAGGTGTGCTCCTGGCTGGTCCTCAGCTCTTGCTCCAGTAATCATATGCTTTCCTGCTGGTTTCTCCTTCACTTGTGAGGTTTGACATCTCCTCTGTGTTCCCTATCCATGCTCAGCCTTGTGCAGGAGCTTCAGCCCTGATAGCATGGGTTTGCCTGTAGGCTAAGTGGCTGTGGCTTCTGCAGGGCTTGGTGGGGGCTGTAAAACCTGGCCCTGTATGGCTGTGCAAACTGTCCAGGCTCTTATCTCCCTGGGGAGGGATGTCACTGCCCTGAACCATCCCCATCCAGCAAAGAAGTTGGGCCCTGCAACTGAGTGGGAGGACAGTGAGAGGGAATGGGCTTATGCAGTAAGGCACTGGGAGCAAGCAGAAAGGTGCACCTACTGCCTGAATCGGTGGGGCAGGATGGCCCCCAGCCCCCTGTGCACATTTCTGGTGTGTTGTTGCCTCTATGTACTAGGGTATGGGACACAAGTGACCTTATAGCTGTGCTGTAGCTTTGTAAGGCCAGCACATGTCATGCAAAGAACCCAGCGGTATGCATAGCAGTGATGCTGGGATGGGATGGGCGGTGCACTCCCCTGGGTAGGCAGTTGCACAAGGTAGTTCAGGGCAGTGCTAGTGAGAGTTCCTGCCCATCAGGCGCTGCTGCTGGTGGCCGTAGCTGAGGATATTGCTGCAGAGTGTGTGAGACATGCACATGTGTGTTGATGCAGTGAGCTCAAGGTGCTGCAGAAGCAGTGATTGGGGTGAGATGAGATGTGATGGGATGGGCGGTATTGCTGGGATGGTCCCCTCCCTTGAGGCAGCACGTGGTGCTGAGTGGGAGCTCCATCATGAAGGGAGTGACAGGTCATAGAGATGGAAGGGAGACCTTCGTCCTGCTGGGGTGCCCCAGCACCAGGCATGTGCAAGAGCAGGTACCTGCCCCAGGGCTGCCCATGGTGGCCATAGGCATTGCTGGGGACATGTAGACAGCAGCCCAGCAGTACTGCTGTTGCTGCTGGTCTGAGCACCTTGCTGTCTCTTAGGTCAGGCTGCAGGGACCAAGGTTGACAATGCTGACTTTGCCAGCACTGAGGAAGAGTTGGCTCACAGCACCGTGACCCAGCAGGTAAGAATGGGCAGCATAGCATAGGGAACAAGGGTCACAGAGCCAGGCATCGTGCTGCTGTCCAGTCCCTTTGAAAATGTCTCCATCTGCCTTTGTTCCTCCAGACTGGCTCCTGGGCTCCTAAGGAAAGCAGAGGCACTGAGAAGAAAAGCACAGCCCCTGCCTTGGCAGAGCGGGAGCTGCGGGCAGAAGAGGAGCTGCGGGAGCTGAAGGCACAGTTGGAGGAAGCAGGCTTCTCCTCTGTATCTCACATCAGGCAAGAGCCTGGGATGTGGGAAATGGGGGGTGGGTGAGGGGCACCCCACATCCTCGCTGCTGCCTGCCCTTCACAGCACCACATGCCCCCCAGGAAGGCGATGCTGAGCCTGTGCCTGGAGAACGCGGAGCTGAAGGAGCGGATGGGCGAAGCCACATTGCTGCTGGAGAGTGGGGAACAGGAGGAGGCTGGGCTGGGCAACCCTCTATCACCAGAGCCCTGCAGGATGCAGCGGAAGGGCCGCAATGTCCTTGGGGATGGCCAGGGGCTGCTGGCAGAGAAGGGAGCCGTGCCCACCAAGCGCCCTGCGCTGGAGGCACGATGCCAGGATGATGCACCCAAGAGACTGTGCCCCAGCAGCCCCGGTGGAGGGGATGGGAGCCACGTGAGTGCTGTGGCCATGGGATTGGGATGGGGACAGAAATGGAGCAGTGCTGGGGGGCTCACGGTCCCATCTCCCCTCTGGCAGGTGGAGGGCATGGTGCCCTGTGGAAGCTGGCCAGGGCTGGGTGTGGAGCAGCACTCACAGGTGGCACAGAAGCAGTGCCAGGAGCTGCAGGACAAGTTGGCTGCCTCCGAGGCAATGGTGCGGGCGCAGGCTGAGCAGCTGGAGAAGTACCACGTCCTGCTCCGTGAGTAGAGGGGTGGGTGGGAATGTACGCCCGGCTCGGTGTGCCCTGTGCATGCACCCAACCTGCAGGGGGTCCCTGAGCTGATGCGGTGATGCCCAGCAGGTGAGCCCCACGCCCAGCAGCTTAGCAAGCATGTGCAAGTGGACTTCCAGGACCTGGGCTATGAGACATGCGGGCGGAGTGAGACTGAAGCTGACCGTGATGAGACTACCAGCCCCGGTAAGGAGAGCTAGGGGCACTGGGGGGTCCTTGTGCCTTGCCTGCCTGGCACAGAGAAGTGATACTGTCCCCTCTGCAGAGTGTGAGGAGCCAGATGTGTTCAGCGAGCCCAGCCTGGGGGAGGAGCTGGGCTCCCCATGCCGCTCAGGGGTGCCAAGGATGGGCAAGGTTGCCCTGAAGGCTGTGGCCCAGCCGGATGTGGGAGCCCTGCGCCAGCACATCCAGGACCTTAAGGCACAGCTGCTCAATGCCAACAAGGTGATCCAGAGCCTGCAGCGCCGTACCCGCTCCATCTCTGTCACCAGTGGCTACACCTCGGGCACCGAGCGGCCCCCACTGTGCCCCACTGTGCCGGTCTCACCGCCCCGCAGCCTCACTGATGAGGATGAGGGCTGGCAGTCAGACAGCCATGGCACCCTGTGCCCACAGCGCGACCTGGAGCACCTGGTGCACCGCATCGCGCTCCTCGAGGCACAGCTGCCTCTTGCCAAGCCCAGAGGGGGATTCCCCAAGGAGCTGCAGTCTGCTACTTGGCCAGGGTATGTCATGGGCATGTGGAATGGGGATGGATGGGGGGCTATGGGAGGTTGCAGGGGTTGCTCGAAGTGGTTGCTTGCAGAGCCCCAGGGCTGGATGGTGTGCACGCATCCATGGCACCTGTCCATGGCACCTGTCCGTGCCATGTAATACAGGCAGCTCTGGGGACCCCTTCCTTCCCAATCCTACAGGAAATACAACTCGCTGATCCAAGCCCAGGCCCGGGAGCTCTCCCACCTGCGGCAAACGCTGCGTGAGGGCCGTGGAGTGAGCCGCAGCCTGGCCCAGCACCTGCGCGATGCCCTGCGTTCCTTTGAGGAGCTCCTTCGCGGCACCGACATCGACTACTGCCTGGGCCAGGGCTTCCGGGAGCAGCTGGCCCAGGGCAGGCAGCTGGCCGAGAGGCTCAGTGACAAGCTGGGCACCAGTAAGTGCCTTGGGGTACACTGGGTGGTGTGGGGGCACAGGGGAATGGGAAGGGATGATCTGATGGGTGCTGCTGTGAGCTGGAACCATTTGGACATGGGGGCTACCTGCCCCTGCTCTGGGCTGTTCTGCTTGGGTTGTTTGGAGACAGGCAGCCCAGGTCCTGAGAGGACACTAACCAGTCTCTCTTTGTTTGTTTTTTTTTTTTTTTTTGTTTTGTTTTGTTTTGTTTTGTTTTGTTTTGTTTGTTTGTTTGTTTTTTTCCAGGGGATCGACAGGATGGGGAGGATAAATCTACGCATGAGCTCCTGGCACTGAGGTACACCCTCTCCCAGAGGGACACCCTGGGGGTCATTGCTGCTTTTGGGATGGGAGTCCACGGTTCTCTGGGTGGCTGTGCTGGGGATGCTCTCCTGGGCTAGGCATCTTGTGGCCCTGTACTACAGTGTGATGCTGTGGTGGACATGGCACAGCAGGGAAGGGCTGTGCAGGGTCACTAGCCTCGCTGATGGGCTGTCTCTGCAGGCTCAGCCGGGAGCTCCAGGAGAAGGAGAAGGTGATTGAGAGCCTGGAGGCAAAGTTGCAGGAGCGGTGTGAGTCCCCGGGCAGCAGTCGCCCTCCCTCTGAGTCGTCCTGCTCTGCTACCAGCACTTCCTTTGTGTCTGATGTGCTGGAGCCCTGCTCTGATGGGAAAGCAGTCAGTGAGTGCAGCCAGTGCCCCGAGGAGCCCGCCCGACTCCCAGGTACCATGAGCTGGGGGCATGCAGCCCCTCTGCAGTGCATGGCTACAGCACAGAGCCCAACACTAACACCTCTTCATCTCTCTCCTGTCTCCAGGCCTCCACTTTGACTCCTTGTCCAAATCCAAAAGTGCCCCCCTGCCAGCACTGGCACCTACTCACTCCTTCCTGCCCACTGGGCTCCCTGTGCCCCTGGGCTGTTGCGGGACCCATGCTTGCTCCCTGGCAGAGGCACAACAGGAGCTGCAAGTGCTCCAGAGGCAGCTGGGAGAAAGTGAGCATGCACCCCTGGCATGCTGCTGGTCCTGTCTGCCCTGCTATACCGTGCTGCATGGCCCCTGGTCCCCCAGCCTGAATGTCCTTCCCTGGCCTTTTTCCTTCTCCCCAAGTCCCAGCGCTCTTGCAGGGGGATGATGGGGACATGTGGGTCCTCTTGTACAGAAGAAGGGGTGGGTAGGATGAACACCCCTTGGAAAAGGCTGCTTTGGGTAGCCATTGGGTAGAAGAGGGGCTGAGGCTTCCCAGCTTGTGTCATGAATTCAGCGCACGCTGGGAGAGCTTCTGCTCCTCGGGGTGAATGGGAGACAGTGGGCTGCACTGAAGGGCACAGGAAGAAGCATGCGGTGAGAGGGTTTGTCATCCCAATTCTTCCTCCCTGCCCTTTGCTCTCCTCTTCCTCACCACTTTGCCCTGTGCGTGTAGGTGTGACACTGCCAACAGCAAAGCCCACAGCCTCGCTGGGCCCCTTTGGAGAGGGCAGCAAGCCAGCAGCATCACTGTGCCAGCATGGGGCTCTGCAGAGCCTATCCAAGCCTCCTTCCCTCTGGGATGTGCCAGCTGCTGGCCGGCTTTATGGGACACTGCCATCAGGGTGCCCAGGCAGCCAGAAGCTAACAGGTATGACGTGTGTTGGGAGCCTGGGGGCATCACTGCTGGAGAGACTCAGACCCAGAAGGTTCAGGGCAGGGGGGGCAGGTGGTGGGCACGGTGTGGGGTGGGCAATGTGGCTGTCATGGAGATGTGTCCCTGGGTGTGCAGGGGCAGACCTGCTGGAGGAGCACCTGGTGGAGATCCGCAGCCTGCGCCAGCGCCTGGAGGAGTCCATCTGCACCAACGACCGGCTCCGGGAGCAGCTCGAACGCCGCCTGGCCTCCACCAGCAAGGCCAGCGGTACGGCACTGCACGGGGCCACTGGGGGCCATGCTCCCCAGGTACTCACCCCCTGCATGTCACAGTGCTCAGGAAAGGGGCTCAGCACCTGTCCCCCTCTGCAGGTTTGCCCAGCGATGTCTATGCTCAAGGGCCAGAGCTGGGGCTGCAGCTGAGCGGGGAGAACCGGGCACTGCGTGAAGACAACCGGACCCTGCGGCTGCAGTGTGACCAATTCTCTCGAGGTAAGGCTGGGCCACCTGCGTCCTAGAGGGGAATTGCTGAGCAGGGTGACACTGACGTCTCTGTGTCCCCAGAGCTTGCGCGGGTGCAGGAGGCCCTCCTGTCTGCTTGCTCACGGGTGCGGGAGGCAGAGGCCGAACTGGGCCAGCGGCGTGGGGAGCAGCGGAGGCTGGCAGAGGAGCTCACCAAGCACCAGGAGAGCATCCGGCAGCTGCGGGATGAGAGGCTCTCTCTGCAGGAGGACAACAACAGGTGAGGTCTGGGGATGGCAGGGCTGGGCATTGTGGCTGGCTCCAGACCTACACGTCACCTCTGTGCAGGCTGCAGCACACAGTGACGCTCCTGCAGCAGCAGTGTGAGGAGCACCGCCTGCTTCTGCAGGCCCTGCGCACAGAGCTGCATGTCTATGAGAGCCTCCCCAGCCCCGCCACCGAGCCCCATGCAGGTACCAGCACTGTGCCCAGCTTGGCAGCCCTGCTCCTGACCTTGGGACGCAGGGAGAGAGGGAAACCCCCAGTAGCCACAGCCATCTGCAGGGCTCAGTTGGATCTTGTTCCAGGCTGCTTCCCATCTCCTCCCGTGCGGGATGTTGGCACCAGCTCGGCAGCTCCCTTCTCTTCACCACGCTCTGACACGTTGATGCCCCAGCATACAGTTGGTAGGTACCTGAGCCCTCCTGCATGAGTGCTCCTGAGACTGAGATACTCACGGCACCCTTGCTGAGCTCAGGGCAGAGCTGCACGGGGAAGCAAGCACTGCTTCTCACCAGCCCTGCTTTCCCTATAGAGCCGTGTAGGGCCAACCCTCCAGTGAAGAAGAGCAAGGGACCGGCAGGGGCTCATGTTGTTGGGCACCTGGACACCTACCGTTCCCTGGAGCAACGCGTCCTGGAGGGGAAGGCGCTGGCCCATGAGTTGACATGCCTGACGCGCCCAGCACTCAGGCTGTCCAGCACAGGAAAGGAGGTACAGGGCGGGCAGGGCGGGCTGGGGGCCTGCAGCAAGCAGGGCTCTGCCATCTACTCCATCTGCTCCGTGGCTGCGGGCATACCAGGCTGCTACCAGGTGCAGGTGCTGATTTGGGTGATTTAGGGCTGGATTCTTGCAGCACAGTCCCTGTAGCAGGGGAGGGGGACGGAGGTGCTCCAGCAGCACCTGCTCCCGCACCCTTTTCCCACAGGTCCCGGGGTGCATAGGCACAGGGCACCTCTGGGGCAGTGCCAGCACCCTGCACCGCATCCTGGAGGAGTGTGCCTCGCTCCTCACCACCTTCTGGAGCACCGTGCTGCCCATTGGCCCTGCTCAGCACCAGGGCAAGGTGAGCACCATGGGGAGGCAGCAGGGTGAGCAGGCTGGATGCTCGCTGCTCACAGCATGTCTCATTCCAGGAGCAGGCGTTACAGAGTGAGATCACAGCACTGCGTGCCCAGCTCTCCAAGAGGGAGGATGCTCTGCAGAGCACGGCCAAGCAGCTCCACAGCATGGCCCAGCTCAAGGACAGCATGGAGCAGTTCATAGTCAGCCAGTGTATGTGGCACGGCCGCATTGGCCAGGTACCCTTGTGCCTGGGGTCACCCTGTGGCACAGGAACCTCGCTGACTCTGTCCCTCTGTCCCTCACAGTGACCAGGACTCACAACGTGCTGCACAAGGCCAGGACAAACCTGGAGGTGAGTTTGCCCTGGACAGGGCTGGTTGCCCTTGTCCTGGTGAAGGTTTCTGAGCCTCATCTGGGGCTTGGTTCAGATGGCAGACAACAGAGGGTGGGGTGAGCCCAGGATGCATTGATGTGGGTCCTGTGGGCTGCGCCCACTCCTTGCATCCCTGTCCCTGGGGCACAATAGTCCCAGCCAAGCCCTGACTGCTGTGTGTGCTCTCTCACCAGGTGAAGGCCCAGCAAGCCCTGCCTGTTGCGTGAGCCTCAGGCTGAATGATGGGAGCAATGTCCCTGGCCACACAATGGCCCACGCTGGAGGGCTGGAGTGGACAGGGCTCAGGGGTGCCCAGCGCTGCTCCAGGCACTGCAGTTAGTGGGTTTGGGCTCCTGTGGCAGTTGTGTGCCCTTTACCCGTCTTTGCTTGGCATCACAGCAGCTGGCTTGGGCTTTGCCTGCCCCATGCTTCAGCGCTTGCCCCCTTTCACCCACTATGCTCAGAGCAGGGTGTCACGGTCCTACAGGCCGAGCACCTCTTGCCCCAGGACTCAGTCTCTTGCGTAACCTTGCTGCATACCCACCCCTGCTCATGGATGTATGTATATATAGAGAGAGGTATAGATATTAGAGCCGTGTTTCAAGGCCCTCCCTGGGCACGTCAAGGCCCCAGCATGGGAGGAAGATGTAAGAAATGACATGTTCTGTTCAATGGCCTGAGATTCCCCAATAAAGGTTTCCTTCGGGTCCTGGTGTTTGCAGCACGCCTATCCCTGCAGCTGTTCCCCCTCCTGAAGCCACCTGGGGTCCTGGTGGCTGTCCCAGGGGCAGCTCTGTGCTGAACCCCCCCAGGGGGTGCACCACAGCACAATGGTTTCACTGTTCCCAAGCACCCCTCCAACACCAGGCCAGCAGCACAAAGAACAATAAATACTGTAATAAATAGAGAAAACCCTGTCACATGGCACTGCTACAGCAGCAGATGGTGTAGCTGGGGTCCTGGGGTATCTGCCTTGCTCCACTCTCCCCAGGCCCACCAGAAGCACCCGATGGTGGTGACGGGGCTGGTGTTCAGTCCTTGATGGTGCTGTCCTGGCAACAGGTAAGCATGGTGCATCCAGCTGTGCCCTCCCTCCTGCTGGCTCAGCACTGAATGTGGTAGAGAGCTGTGGCCAAGAGCTCTCCTTGAAGCTGGGGAGTACGAGGAACAGGAGAGCCCTGCAGCCAGGGCTGAGGGACAGGGGAACAGTGGCAGGCTGAGGCTCCCCAAGCTTCCAGGGATGTGGCCTTGGAGGCTCATTACCTGGCAGCAAAAGGACACTTTGCTGCTGGCCTGGGCTGCAGACGGAGCCAGGACAGCCTCAGGGCCATCACAGTCTAGAGCAGAGCAGCAGTGAAGCCCTTTCCATGTCAGGAGTGAGGAAAGGCTGTTCCGTGAGCAGCAAAGCAGCCCCAGGGACTCACTGAAGCCAAGGGGAGCTGCAGGTGGGCGGAAACCAAGGGTTAAATCAGACCACACCAGTATAATGGGACAGCAGGACGGCCCCAGCAGGTCTGGGCTCATCACTGGGGGCTGCGGCCCCCCCATGCTGGAGGCTGGATCCAGCAACCAGTCCTCACACAGTCCTGTGGCCCAGCATGTGCAGACAAAGTGGCATTTCGTGTCCTGCGTGGGGGGGTGGGCGAGGCCCCGGCTCAGATAGGTTTGTACAGCAGCGTGGTGACATACTTCTTCTTGTAGCGGTGTGTGGCACTGAGCACCATCACGCCGTCCTGTGAGAGGCAAAGCATCAGCTGCAGTGAGTGGGGAGCTCAGTGCCCCAGGGCATCCCCAGGCAGCTGGGAGGAAGAGGCCCCTGCTGCTCTATGGGCTTTGGGGGCTGGCCCAGCCAGCAAGAACCACCCACCACCCATGACAGGGAGCCAGGGAAGAGCAAGGGAGGGAGCTGGTTTGTGACAGGAGAGCACGGGGCTGCCCAGCTCCACCACGCTGAGGAGGTAGCTGCAGGGAACTGGGGGCTGTAAGGAGATCACCACCACCTACAACCCTGCAAATGCCACGTTTAACCAGGCAGCCAAGCAATCCCCAGGTGACTCCTTCGACCTCTGTGCCACCACCAACACCCCAGGGCTGTCCAGGTTCTGTGACCTGCAGGCCTCTGGGAGCCACAGTTGCTCCCCTTCTCCAGCCTGCGGCTGCTGAGGCCTGCCCTTACCTTGATGGAGAGTGCGTAGAGGTGATTGAGCATGACGTGGTTGGGTTCGGGCAGTAGGGCCGGGTCACACTAGGACAAGAGAAGCGTCAGAGGAGAACAGCAGAACACTGACCCCCCAGCATGAGAAGCAAGGAGCTGCCATCTCAGACAATCTGAGCTGCTGGGTGGCTGTTCAGAACATGAACAGAGCTCGGCTCAGCACTAGGCAGAGTGGTTAATGAGAAAATTGATGCTCTTTCCAGCAAAGAGCAAGGGCCAGGCACCAGCTAAGGGCTGGGCAGGCTTCTTGCAGACAGGACTCCCCTTCTGTCCTCTACTTTGCTCTCAGTATGCAGCCGTGTGCTGGTACCCACCGAGATATTGGTGTCCTTGTTGAGGATGACCTGGAGGAGGTGAGGCGGGAGGATGGGAGGGGATTTGAAGCGTTCCTCAGGCCGGTACACATACATCTCTTGGCCGTAAGGTCCGGGTGGTGAACTTGATAAGTCTAAAGGAAAGAGACAGGAGGAGGCATAAGATGGCTAAATCACAGATCAGCTCCCAGGGTGCTGAGAAGAACCCAGCAGGGTCTTTCAGACATTGAAGTATTCCATGAGCCCAGTCTGCAACTAGTACTGAGAAGGCTGGGGTCAGCATGCAGTGGGGCAGCAGTACAGGCTCATCATGTTTAGAAGCCACAGCATCTAGGGAACAGAAGGTGGCTTGTTCTGTTTCAGAAGGGTCTTCAGACCTCAATTTCCCCCTGCCCATGTATCATATAGCAACAGATCAGACTTTTCACAGCAGAACAAGCAGCCAGGCAAGCTGTGGGCATATCCAAGCATGCCTGTAAGGTGGCACATGCACTGACACAATACAGGTACCCTGTGGTATCCATCTCAAGACCCCTGCACACAACTCTCAGCACTACTGTGTCCCTCTCCCCGTCCCAAGCAGCCTGCCCCAGAGCAGCACCCGTTGCAGCAGGCACAAGGACGCAGGGGCATGGCAAGCAGCACATCTGCACAACTGCCTGACACAGAGGCCCCAGAAGAGGAAGTCCAGATTTAGGAGCTGCTCGGCCTGTGTGAAGGACCTCAGGAGCTTCTGGTCACTGTAAGCTGGACAGATTGCATCTCCCAGCCACATCTGACCTGCTCATTTTGGAACAGCCAGCATCACCTCCTTGGAGATTCTGCTTGACGGCTTCTTTTTGGGCTGGGCAAGGGCCTGGAACTGAGGCTGTACCTGAGACAGGACTTAGACCACGGAGGACAGGCTGCGCTCAGAGCACCCTGGACTGAAACATGACTGAACTACCTGCCAGCACCGCTCACCAAGCCAGCACTGCCAGCATCTGTGTGGTAACTCAACCTGTTGCTGTAACATGAGTGGAGAGAGGTTTCTGATGTGCTAGCAATAGTACAAATAGCCTTGGTGTGAAAACCAAGAGCAGCTGCTGAAAATAGCCTGGATCCTGCTCTCACCTAGCTTCTACCCCAGATCAGATGACTTACTCACAGTTGAGCAGACAGAAAGGAGAGATGTTCCCAGGATTCACTGGTCTGTAATGGCCATCTCAGCTGCAGGCAGGCACCAGCCCTGCTCCGGGACCGTGCTAGCACAGAACAGGTTACACCAGCACAGCCTCCTTGGAGACAATGCCTCAGCTAGGAGCTGCTGAGGACATGGGCAGAACATGCTGCCAAACAATCTTTCTGTGTGTGGGCCTACACCTCTGCTAAGGGGAGCTGTTTGTCCCCAGAGCAGCGAGTCTCAGAGTAGGAGGTGGAAAATAGCACATGCAAAGCTGTAATGCCACAAAAACTCACCCCGACCTGAGGTTTCTGAGCTCTCCAGGGAATCCACTTTTAAAGCGTCGAACACCTCAAAGTCAGACTTCTTGACATGAATCAGATTGTTAATCGTCCCCATCTGGCTGGTGACCACGGGCTGGAAAGAACTAAGGTCAGAGGCTTCCTACATTCACCCTCAGTTGAAGCATACTCATGCTTCCCAGCTTCTCCCAGCCTGAGCTGCCTTTGTTATGCCATTACCTCAGAGCATAGGTGGCAAGAGTTTAGATTTGCTCTGTGTTTGCAGATCTCTGCTGCTTGCACTGGGAGGATTTCCCTTTACTCCCAGGGTCCTATTACCTCCTACTTTCATCCTTCCTGCTACATGCCAATGGGTAAGCGTCATCTCCTTCCCATGCTGCTCCTGTGTGATGCACTTCGGAGAAGAACCTGCAGCGAATGCTGACCCATGGCTTGTTCTTCCAATTCGGAATGTGCATTTAAAGCTTTCTGGTGTCTCAATGACACACAGTACCTCCCTGACATTCCCCCATACAGCTCATCCCCACACGGCATACCTAAGCCCAGAGGAACCAGCCTCTGAGAGGATTCATAAGATGGAGGTTCTCCTTTTGCTTTGGCAGATATTCTCTGCTCTTCCTACTTCCCCTCTGCTGTGTTTACATCATGTTTTGGGCCCCGAAGAGGGCAAGATTTGCAGTGATAAAGCTTTGAGAGTTACCTCGGATGGGTCATGGACCCACTGGCCATCCACAAAAAATTTGTACTGGTGCTCTCCTTCTGGGAGGTCCAGGATAGCGACAAAGTCATTGTGGCTGTGCAGAGAGAACAGATACAACACCATTACTGCAGTGATGCTTTGGATGCTGCCTCTCCATGGGGTCCCAGAGAACAGCACTTTGTCATGCACTGCCTGCCCCCTCGACCCAAACACCCATGTACTGGGTTAGGATTGCTCATCACTCAAGGCATGGCCAGGGCAGATGTGAGTGCCCAGAGCCCCAGTATGACTCAGATCCCTTGGGGTCCATAGAATCACAGACTCATTAGGGTTGGAAAAAACCACTAAGATCATCTGGTCCAATCAGGGCACAAGGTGAACAGGAGCTCAGCTTGCAGCCCTGCCCCGCATGCCCTGGGGAAGCTGGCATGACTGATGCCATGTGCAAGACACACTGGACAGGGTGAGTGGACAACAAATCTAAACCTGTGCTGGTACTGCAGGAGGAAAGCAGGAAGTGCCTGTGAAGTCTGCAATTGAGATGATCCCATTCCAGGTACTTGCTGGGATTATGCCCAGTCCTACATAGTGTTTCCACAGAAAACACGGGTGTACTGCAGAACAACGAGAACATTACTATGGGAGGAAGACATGTGAGGGACAACTAAACAACTCCCTCTAGCAGCAACACAACTAGGCAAGGAAAAAGGCCACCAAGCTTCAGAGAACTGCAGCATACCTGGGCAAGGTTCTGCTGCCAGGATGACTGCTGTGTGGCATGCAATCAGGAAAGCAAGGAGGCCCATCCTGTCCTGTCCCCTGTTTCACAATTTCTCCCCACCACTGCAGCACCACCCAGGCAGGATGCTGACTGCAGTTTTGTGCTCACACCTCTAGCTTGGGCATGATTAACTGTGAGAAGCCAGGTGGGCAAAGGGAACAGCAAATGACACTGAGAGAAATGCTCCCTGTGATGGACGGAGGAGAACACGGGGTGACCCAAGGGGCTAGCTACCTCTTGATGAGCGGGATCTTGGTGCTCCAGTTGTTGAAAGATCCAGAGATGAAGACCTCTTTGCCCCCATCAGCCCAGCGGATGACAGTGGGGCGAGCCTGCTGGGATGGCTTCACTGACTCCTCCAGGTCTGGCTGCCACGAAACAAACTCCTTGTCCCCAGGAATCTGAGCAGAGCACACCAGAGCCGTTTCATTTCCCCCCACCTCCATTTGCACATCCCAGACAACAGCAACCTCAAGCTAGGCAAGCAGCTCCACTCATACATGCCATGAGATGCTTCTCCTGTGTTGCAGCTCAGCCTGTGGTTCCTTGCTATGAAAGCGGTACCCCAGCACCCTGACACCCTGCCCGTGTTTAGGCTGAATTAAACACAGGGCTGTTCTCAACCAGGTGCTACAGCCCTCTCACCAAAAATCCTCGCCTTGAAAGCAGCCTCAGCCCAGCACAGCCCCCTCTGGGACACCACCCAGCACCCAATGTGAGAACAACAAAGGCAGCAGCCAGCCCCTACCTTGGAGTCGTGGGAGCTGAAAACACTGGGGTCATCTGTGCTGCCCACCATGATCTTGTGTGGGTGCTCCTTTGTGGGATGGGCAGTGCCAGAGCCGTCGGAGCGGTGGGACTTGGAGCCATGGCGCTCACCAGACACTCGCTCGCTGGTGGTGTTTCCCATGACAGCTCAGCAGCCCCTGTGAGAGGGAGCAGAAGGCAGTGTGCCTACGCCCATGGGCTCCAGCAGTGAGCAGGGAGTGAGGGCGCTGCTTTCCGCTGCCTTTTGCCAGGACAGACTGACAGCAATCCTAAAAAAGGCCCAAAGTTCATTCCCAATGCCAAGTTTGGGAGCCGAAGGGGAATTTAACAAGCAAGACAGCTTGAACTAATTATAGGCATACCCTTATGAGCCATCGTGATAGTTAAGCCAGTAATTGTTATACCCTAAAACAAACATGAGTTAGACCGCATCCTACACAAGCAGAGGGGCTGATGAGAAAAATAAAGCCACCCTTGAGTGGCAAACTGTCGCTTGGCACTAACAGAGCCTCTTTCACAATCCCACAGTCAGCCTGCACAGAAGAAAACGCTACATCCAGCAAGAAAACAGCCGGAGAGTGAAAGTAGCAGCTGCTTAACAGCTCCCAACAAGTCTCCGTGAGCCTGCAGGCAGAGGAGCAGAGCTTCACGCCTGGCAGAGGCAACAGTGCTGAAAGTAGCTGAGTGGAATCGCCCAGGCTGGAGCGTGGCCAAGGCAAGGAGTACCGCCACAGTACGTGCAGAAGGCTCAGCAACAGCACAGCAAGGAGGTGCGCTCATCACGCCCGACTCCAGGGCTGCATGTCTGCCCAGCATTGGGTGGTACACTAGGGTGAGACCATCGCTGTGCCATCCTGCTTGCAGAAGGCCAGGCAGGGGGAGCTGGCCATGATGCACCTGGCCTCCTGGACCAAACAACAAAGCCACTGTGGGTTACATGAAGCTGTCAGGCCCCAGGCAGATGTCAGCAGCCGAGGTGTGTTGGGGCTCTTGCCCCCTGCCCAGCTTTGTTTTGCAGGGATGGCAGGAGGACAGCCGGCCTTGCTTCATCCATTTCATTGTGACATTTGGGGATTTGTTTAGAAGATCAAGTTATGTGATCTTCTGTGTGCCAGGTAAGGCCGCCAGCCAAAGCCTGGCTTTAGACAATTATGGGGCAACTACTGAAATATTTCTTAAGCCCTCAGAGGCAGGAGGGCAGTGAGCCCATAGGTCACCCCACAGCAACGATCAGATGCCCGGGGTGGGCAAGGCAGGGCATGGCGCACCTTACCAACCCCAAAGCCCTCAGTGTCACCCAGCCTCCGTGTCCCCAGGCTGCAGCCCAAGCTGGGGATGGCCATGACTGCGGGGTCTGGGCAGCTGTCACCCACTGCAGCACCACCCAACCCAGTGCCACCCAGCACAGTATCACCAACTACAGTATTACCCATCATAGTATCACCAACTGTACTGTCACCCACGGCAGTGCCACCAACCACAGCGTCACCCACCGCAGTGCCGCCCCGGCAGCACCCTACCAGCCCCACCCCCCTGCCGACGCCTGTCCGCTCCCGTCCCCCCC